>CM021104.1:303457706-303557747 GCA_007115665.2 Sequoiadendron giganteum | reverse complement strand
TATCTTTCAATGTTTTCTTTATCCACAACACCTGTGTGCAACAAGATGCTACAACAATATACTCTACCTTTGTAGTAGATAAGGATACTAAATCCTATTTTTTGCTTAGCCAAGAAATCAATCTGCTTCTAAGAAAGAAAGCACCTCCACTTGTACTTCTTTTGTCATCCATACAACCCGCCCAATCTACATTATTACAAGAACTTAAAGAGAAATAAATATCCTTTCGATACCATAGACCATAGCCCAGAGTGCCCTACAAATATCTAAATATCCTCTTTACTGTTGCTAGATGTGATTCTCTAGGATCTTCTAGAAATCTGGACACAAGACAAACTACATCCATGATATCCAATCTAGTAGTAGTTAGATATAGTAGTCCACCAATCATTGATCTGTAATTGTTTTGATCAGTCTTAGGAGATTCATCATTCTTGCTCAACTTGCAACCAGTAACCATAGGTGTACATAACAATTTTGAGTCTTCCATTCCAAACTTCTTCAACATTTCCTTGACATACTTTCCGTGAAATGAATATTATTTTTTCTGTTTGATTGATTTGTAGCCCAAGGAAGACATTCATCTCCCCAATCATTAACATATCAAATTCATTTTGCATCTCTTTTACAAAATTCTTGCACATTGCCTCATTTCCTTCGAATATTATATCATCAACATACACAACCACAATCAAGATTTGATCCTTCTCAAATTTAAAGTAAAGATTGCTATCTACGGTACCTTTATTGGATCCCTTCTACAACAAGTACATATCCAACCTTGCATACCGAGATATAGGAGCTTGCTTGAGTCCATACAATGCCTTCTGCAATTTGAAAACCATATTAGTATTGTCTGATAAATGAAATCTTTTCGATTGTTCAATGTATACATCTTCCAACTCACCATTCAAGAATGAAAACTTCATATCCATCTAATAAACCTTGAAGTCCTTATGTGCTGCAAAGGCCAACAACATCCTAATGGCCTCCATTATTTGCATCGAAGCAAATGTCTTCTCAAAATCTATTCCTTCCACTTGTGAGTAGCCCTTACACACAAGTCTAGCCTTATTTCTGACAACTTGTCCATTCTCATTCAGTTTGTTCCAGAATACCCATTTAGTTCCTATTACATTATTTTTTGTTGGTCTTAGGACTAGTTCCCAAGTTTGATTCTTCTCAATTTGCATCAATTCTTCTTCCATAGCTTTGGTCTAGTTCCCATCTTTACATGCCTCAATCACTGTCTTAGGTTCTACTTTGGAAAGTAGACTCAAATTTACCTCTTCTTCTATCATAGCGACTTTTCTTCTAGTCATCACACCTCTACTCTTATCACCAATGATTTGATCTTCAAAATGATTCTTTTGCACATACTTAGGAGTCTTAGAAATCCTTTCCAAAGCTTCTTCCTCTTCAACCTGCATCTCCTTTTCCTTTTCTTCTTTTTCTTCTTCTCTACGAGAGGGCTCATTAGATTCATATCCTTCTATTAGTACTGAGCTTTTATGTGGTTCTTCATCTACTTTGACACTTGCTCTTTCAACTATCTTCTTCAGCCTCTTTTTATAGCACTAGTACGCATTGATTCTTGTAGAATATCCAAGAAAGATTCCTTCATTTGATCTTGCATCAAACTTTCTCAAGTTTTCTTCATCTCTCCTGATATAACATTTGCTTCCAAATACTCTGAAATATTTAATAGTAAGAGTTCTTCCATACCATAGTTCATAAGGAGTCTTTGAACTATTTACTCTTGCTTGTACTCTATTGAGTATGTATATTACAGTGTGAATAGATTCTCTCCAATAGACATCTGGTATATTTTCTTCCTTCATTGTTATCCTTGTTGCTTCATGAACTGTCTTATTCTTTCTTTCTACAACTCCATTTTGTTGAGGAGTTCTAGGAGCTAAAAAATGCCTCTTTATTCCATGCTCTTCACAAAAATTGTTAAACTCATTGAAGGTGAACTCTCCACCTCTGTCAGACCTTAAGCACTTGATTTTCATATCCATTTCATTCTCAACCATAGCTTTAAATACTTTAAACTTGTCTAGAGCTTCTAATTTTTCTTTAAGAAAAGTTACCCAAGTCATTCTAGAGTAATCATCAATTAACAACATGAAATACTTGTCACCTTGAAAACTTCATGTTCTTGTAGGTCCATATAGGTCTGTATGCACCAACTCCAAAGGTCCTATGGTAGAATAGCCTTTGATTTTGAACCTCTTTCTTGTTTTTAACTTGACATTCCTTGCAAATTGTATTGATAGGATTTGTAATTATTGGTAGATCTCTCACAGCTTGAGTAGAGTTGATCCTCAAAAGACTATCAAAATTTATGTGACACATTCTTCTATACCATGGAAAACTTTCATCGATTTGAGTCATAAAGCACTTACCATTAGCACCTTTGAGCTGATAAATATTCCCATCTATCCTTGTTCCTGCAACAACCAAAGTTCTGGAGCTTCCTTTTCTGATTTCACAACCACCATCCTAAAATACAAGATTATATCCTTTGCTACAAATTTTTCCTACACATAAAAGATTATGTTAGAGACCCTTGACATAAAGAACATCATCTATATTATGCTTGCCATCAAAACTAATTGAACCTTTTCCATAAATCTTAGCAGATGTATCATCACCAAACTAAACAAGACCACCTTCAAACTTTTCAAGTTTAACAAACTTACTCTTATCACTTGCCATATGATTTGAGCATCCAGTGTCAATTACTCAATGATTTTTCTCCTCTCTAGCATGAAAAGCAGTCACCATAGTCCATTTGATGTTGTGACCTATTTTCGGGAGAATATTCTTTGTACATCTTTCAAAGTCAGTAGAATTAGTTCCAACATTCAGAGCCATGAACACACATTCATCATTTTCATCATTCGGGTAGTCAAATTTTTCATCAGATATGCTAGCATCTTCTTTAACATAATAACTTATCTTTACAAATTTACCTTTATTATCCTTATATTTGTCATTTAAGACTTTGGCTGGACATATTGAAGCATAATGACCTATCTTTCTATAGTTAAAACATTTGAAAGGTAACTTACCTCTGTATTTTCCAATGCCCTTTTTCAATCTTCTAACAAAATTTGCTTCTATTTCATCAAGATCATTTGGATTTGATTCATCATTCTTATCTATCTTGCTAGCTTTAAAAGTAGTCTCTTTTTTTGAATCATTTTGATCAAAATCTCTCAATTCAAAAGTAGTTAAAGCACCAAACAACTGATCTCTAGAATAATGATCTAAATCTTGAGCTTCCTCAATAGCAAAAACTTTAGAACTATAAGATTTAGGAAGAGTTCTTAATACCTTTTTTACTACCTCATCTTCTTCCAATTTTCCACCAAGGCCATTGATGGAATTGACAACTTCATCCACTCTATACATGTAGCTTGCAACATATTCATCCTTTGTCATCCTTAGGGTTTCAAACTTAGTCTTCAAATTCTGCATCTTTGCTTGCTTGACCTTATCATCTCCTTCATAGATACTTTCCAACTTCTTCCAAATTTCTTTACCATATTTGTAGCCCATAACCTTCAACAGTTCTGAATCAACAAGACCACTCAAAAGAGCATTCCTTGCTTTGTCATTGTTCTCATATGCTTTGATCTCATCATTAGTTGTCAAACCATTAGCAGGCATGGTATATCCATCTTCAATTGACTTCCAAACTCAAAACCCTAGGGAAACAAGGAAACCTTCCATCCTGGTTTTCCAAAATGCATAATTCATCCCATCAAACAAGGGAGCCTCCTTCATGTGCGCCATCCAGATCTACCTCAAGTGGTTAAGCTTCTTCCAAGGAACCTTGCTCTAATACTAATTATTAGATTCATAAGACAACTGAGAGGGGGGGTGAATAAGTTTTACATCAAAACATTCAAACCCAACCCTTATCAACCATTAAAACCTTATCATGCATTAGCATAATGTAAACACATAAAACAGTAATGAAAACACATCCAAACACATACGAGCACCAAATTTATGTGGAAAATCCAAGAAGGGAAAAACCACGATGAGGATTAGCTCACTATATAAATGAATTGCAACACTAAATACAATAGGCTCATTGTTTGAGGGCTCACTGTCCAAAAGAAAGAAGGGATCACTGCCAGATTAGAAAGAAGAAAGAAAGGAACTATTAAAAAGAAAACTCCATCTCAGAGCAATGGGAAGATCCACCACACCAACTCTTCACCTTTTGCAACCTTTAGCTCATTGCCTTCAGTAACTTCAAGTACACTGAAAATGTGGACACCTTTTGATCACTGCTTCAGGTAGCCTTAGTTGTCAAAGCTCGAAAGCACATCACAACTCTTGATCACATTTCACACCACAACACACCAAACACCATTCTCCAACATTCTACCTTATATTTATACCATCCACAACCTTGAAATCATTCTCCAAGGTTGCCTATGCACCTCAAACATACAATTACAAAATAGGTCAACACCAAACACTTTCACAGTGGAAAAAAGTGAAGGACAACCACACCAAGGGTTAACTAGGACCCAAATATACATCACCACACTACTCAACACATCCAGAACCCACGAGGTTCCTTCACAAATAACACTAGCACGTCGGGTCAACCAAACCTAAACTAACACTACAAGAAACCACATACATACTTCTTCAGGTCACGTGAACCACATAGCAACACTCCACAACATCCATACAACATCTCAGGATATTCCAACATCATCAAAATATTTTGTAACTCTGTCACATCTACTTGAAACTAAGAACACTGCCATTTTGTGTAATCAGACACACTGACACAAACATCCAACTCACTCACCAACTTCACAAAACACCTCAGCACCTGAAACCTCAAGGGAAAGTAGATACAAACATTATAAGCACATCCCCAAATCTGCAAGACAAGAAACCTTAATGTGGAGAAATATAGAGCAATCTCATTTCTCCCAAACGACCTTCTTCATAGGCACACAAACTGGTGAACACAACTTTCACTGCCATATGATCCAAAACCTACAACTTTGGATATAACACCTCTAAAAACCTTTGATTAACATATCCAAACCACACACACATATATTTTACCATGAAGAAATAAGGAGTACAAAACTGAACACCACTTTGTCACATTGTAATCTCTTTTATTCAAATTTTCTCAAAAGCACTTGGAAACCAAGTGAACCAACTACAACTGCAACACTACCAACGCCTTTTCAAACATCTACAACATTTGCAACACTTCTTATTAACCACAACACATCCATACTACCAACAATCTCATCAACACAAGCAGACTCCAACAATCTCCACAACTATATTGAAAGTTGACAACAATGACAACACCAACAACATTGTGTTGACAACACTAACAACTTCAAGCTTCCAATAACTCCAACGCTAGGGGTTGACATCAATGACAACACCAACAAGCTTCCAACAATGTGAACCATTATTGGAAATGCATAGCTCTTCCACTTATTTTTTGTGCAAGATGCCATAATTATTGTAGTATGAAGAGCTACTAAGACACACTCTATGCTTATTCTTTTCACTTACTTTACATAGAGTACACCATCTATAACATTGCCAATTTCACCGTTACAACAAGTTCGGTAAGTCTGACCACTTTGTATCTATTGTGCTTAAAGTGAGAAACAAAGCAGGGCAACCAACCCAAATGATTATATTAGAAAGCTATTGTCCAAAATAGTCTTGTGCCATGAAGAGTTGAGCCAAAGCACATCAAGTGGTTTGTAAGCTTGTCATTAGGTAAATCTTACAGTCATTGACAAAAGTCAACAACTGTTCTAGAAGGTTGTCATCTAAGCTCTTCTTGACATAGACAGCATTAGTGGCCTGACTTCGATGCCACATCATAAGATTCAAGACAAAATAATAGAATCACAAGTATTAACCAAATATATTATCATAATATCTCATATAAACTTCTTTAATACGTGATTGTCTGAAACTTACTCAACCTCTCTCAAAGAGAGCTACACATACTATTACAAAAACCCTTTGTATTATATTGTACTTATTTATCAATAAAAAAACATAGATAACCATATTCAACAAAATTACTTGCTATATAAGGGCCATTCAACAAAACCTTATACCAACACCAAAGGTCTCTTAAGTTCCGTTTAAAAACCAAACACGACGTACCTACCACTTAAACCTTGTTTCTATTGAGAAGTTGCCTTTAACCCACGTCTCTTGTGTTTGCTCCATGAATAACAACATATAACTACAAAAATTTCTGTTTTGTAGAAACTCTGAAACATAAAAATTTCTTTGTGAAAACCAAATGGCTGGTGTGAGGAGAGCATTAAGTCAATGCCAACACGCAGCAGTATTGTTACGCAACGCGAATCGAACCTCTAACCTTTCTCAAATTACTCGGATTGTTTCCTTGGACAGGCAAGTCTCTATATATGCACGTATAGAGAGAGAAAGTATTCATATCGTTCAATTTAAAGCAGGTACCGACTAATCTCTATTTATGCAATTCTTTTTGCAGTATATATAGAAACCCAACTGTAGGGTTATCTCTGCGATTCTCATCCGACAGAGAGGCTGGCAGTTCGAATTCCTCAAGTAACGTTCCCGATGAAAACAGACGCCGTATTTTGAATAGGTAGAAATCTCATTAATTGCTGAACGATCAGTGGCTGTTTGAGTAATAGACGAGCTTCCATGGAAATTGTTTTTCTTTATTTTTATGTAAAAGTCATAATTGGATGTATTGCATGGTTTTGGTGAGGATGCAGGTTGTTGTATAGAAGCAAGCAGAGGGGTTTTCTGGAATTGGATTTGGTGCTTGGGAAGTGGGTGGAGGAGAACGTTCAGAGTCTTGATGAAATCAATTTAAAAGCCCTTGTGGATGTTCTGGACCTCGTAAGTCTACAACTCTTCTATTTCGCGTTTATTGTTGAATTATATTGCACCAATTTTCTTTGTTCAATTGCGTTGCTGGTTTAGTTGCCTTTAGTACAACACTGCTCTAGATGGAAGCCTAGGCGCCCTAGACATCTGTTGTATGGATCATATCGGTACAAGTCCTACTTGATTCTCACACAATAGTTACTCCTTATACCCCGCCATTTAAGCCGAAAAGAAATACATCTAAGTGACATTAGTAATGTACTAATGAAAGAGGTTAGAAACGAGACTGCCGAATTTTTGCAGATTCTTTACTGCCTAGATATATCTAAGTTGGAAAGAAGTATAACTGTTTTCCTAATCCCTAAGTGTCTTGTTCCCTTTCAGTAAGAAATACAGTGTCTGAATATAGTCATAGTAAGATTTTAGGCTCTGGTTCCTCTGGTAGTTTCCTAACAAAAAGTAACGGTCCGCATATCTTGGTTGTAAGATACAGGACTTTAAGATGGAGTGGCTCATGGCTTAAATCCTATGTACCACCAAGTTTTTGGGGCAGGGATGGCAGGGAGAGGGGGATACTTTTCTAGGATGGATTCTTTTAGGTCATTTTAGGGGATGGCAGGGGATGACTATATTAAAAATTGGATTTTTTGAAAACAAAAAGAAAGGAAATCTCAAATATTCATATGATAACATTAATATTCATCATATACATTAAAGATCCTTAACATTAGAGTTGAATTCATAGTTCACATGAGATTCGAACAAATTAACAAATGCCAACAATCAAAATTTAATTGCTTTCACAATTCACTGTCAATGTGCATATGATATAAAATTAAAAAATACAACAAAATGTCCAAAGGCTGCAAGTTTGAACTACAAAATGACAAAGTCACAAAAACATAGGAAGTATGATGCTGCTTTTAATTGACATCTTCCAACACTGCATCAAAATTGGAGTCCGACTTTGAGCCAATGCCACTATGAGGGACTGCATCATGGAGTGGAACTCCAATTAATATTAATCTTTCTTGTTACTCCTTATCAATTTGGGTGGCATCTTTAAGATTAACATCCCACCATAAAGTTGAGCTTTATCAGTACTCTAGAGTTTGACATTTTTGAAGTTGCAAAGCACTATACACGGCCACCAAATTCTCTACTTGTTTAAAGGAAAGCCTAGTCGTCTTTATAAAGTGGATGAAGTTGTATGTGTTAGTTTTAGGATCAGAATTTAAATAAGCAGATATAGAACAATTTTAAATTATTTGACACAGCATATACCCTGGGAAAACCCTCCAACTTGAGGGAGAAAAACCCAGCAACAATATATCACTTATATATTGAATAATGAACAGCAATTCGCTATACAATGAGGCCCAACACAAGGCCGAATTAACAGCACCACACTTGATGCAATATCAAAGGAATAAGATTGAACTCCTTGAATGATAATATCGATCTGCAATATCAAACTCCTGCTGTAGATGATTCGCACTTGTCTTGAATGAATAACTTAATTATCATGAAAGTGAACAGCGCCTCCTTAATATACAATTCGATGAGGTGATCTCCAATAAACGTGTCCCTTCATAGATGAAAGGTCGGCCTCAAAATGAAAGGTTGTGTCTCACACAAAAGGTGGCGAATATTAAGATGAAGTCGGCCACATTAAATAAAATGTTATTTGATATTTAAGTGAAGCGCCTCTTCACAAGTCGTCTCCAATAAATAAATAGCCAATGACTATATTTCATTTATTGTTTATTAAATAAATCGCAGGAAGTATGGAGCCCGCGGCTATAACATCAACACTCCCTCTTAGCTAGGGAGGAATACTTCCAGATATTCATGCCATGGAGTTTCTCAACATGACATCCACAATGGCTACACCCATATGTGGAGAAGAGCTCATCACAGAGTCACTCAATGTGATATCGTCATGGAGTCACTCAACATGACGTCCACCATGGCTACTCCCACATGTGGAAAGAAACATGTGTACAAGTGCCCATCACGGAGTCATTCAACGTGATGTCGTCATGGAGTCTCTCAACATGACGTCCACCATGGCTACTCCCAGAGGGTGGATAAACACAAGTATAAGGGAATCATCACGGAGTCTCTCAACGTGATGTTCTCATGGAGTCTCTCAACATGACATCCACCATGGCTACTCCCAAAGGGTGGAAACAAGGGCTTTCACCTCAAATTTCTCTATCACAGAGAAAGATGCATTAACAATGGCTTTTACCTCAAATTTCTCTGTCACAGAGAAAGATGCATTAAAGCAAATCACAAGAGATCATTGATGCTAAGTCTCCCTCTCAACAAGGGCGTCATTCTCCACAACTCCAAGCTTGTCTCGAAAATGCACAAACTTCACTTTGGAGAGAGGCTTGGTGAGAATATCAGTTGTCTGCTCATCAGTGCAAATATATCTCAACTGAATAGCTTTCCTCATTACCATATTTCTGATGTAATGGTATTTGATCTCAACATGTTTTGTTTTGTCATGAAACACAGGATCGACAGATAGCTTCACACAACGTTGATTGTCACAATGAATAACAGTTGGCTCCAATGATTGTCCAAACAATCTTGCAAGGAGCTTTCGAAGCCACACTGCTTCTCAAGCTGCTACACATGCTGCAATATACTCTGCCTCTGTAGTGCTTAGTGCCACTGAAGACTGCTTCCTGCTACACCAAGAAATCATCGTAGACCCCAAACTAAAGCAACATCCAGAGGTACTCTTCCGATCAGCTACACTCCCGACCCAATCAGAATCAGAATATCCTTGCAGATTTAGATGTACACTGGAAGTATATTTCAAGCCATATCCAACTATGCCACACAAGTATCTCAAGATATGTTTAGCTGCAACTAAATGAATTTGCCTTGGTTCACACATGAACTGACTGTGTGCACTCACTGCATAGCAAATATCTGGTCTAGTATTTACTAGATACATCAACGATCCAATCAACTGCCTGTACATAGTAGGATCTACCAGATCTGAACTAGCTGCAGACTCACTTAACTTCCTCAAATTAGTTTCCATCGGTGTGGACATAGATTTGCAATCCATCATCCCAAATCTCTTCAAGATATCTGTAGTATATTTCCCTTGACTCAGAATGATCTCATTGGGTCTCTGCCATACTTCCAATCCTAGAAAGTAATGCATAAAGCCTAAATCCTTAATCTCAAACTCAGAAGCTAGCTCCTTCTTGCATTTGACAATGGGATATTCTACTCCAATAAGAAATAGATCATCAACATAAAGAACCAAGATTAAAGCCTCACCATCAACTATTTTGAAGTAGAGATTTGAATCAGCATCATTCTTGGAGAAGCCCAAGCTCATCAAGTATCGATCAATCCTCTCATACCAAGCACGAGGAGCCTGTTTAAGGCCATACAAAGCCTTCTTCAATTTACAAACATGAGACTCCTTCCCATGGATCACAAAGTCATCAAGTTGCTCAATGTATACTTCTTCTTCAATTACACCATTAAGGAATGTTGTCTTCACGTCTATTTGATGTAACTTCCATCCCTTAGCTGCTGCAATAGCAATGATAGTCCTGATGGAAGTATAACGAGCAGCCGGAGCAAAAGTTTCTTCATAATCTATTCCCTCTTTTTGAGAGAAGCCTCTAGCCACAAATCTAGCTTTGTACTTTCCAATGCTTCCATCAGCTGCATGCTTAATCTTGAAAAGCCATTTAGAAGATACAACTGATTTTCCTTCAGGTCTCGATACAATATCCCAAACATCATTCTTGATAATAGATTGATATTCTTCAGCCATAGCATCTCTCCATACTTGCTGACTTGATGCTTCCTCAACACTGAAAGGTTCAGACTCAATGATATGACTCATTAAAGCTACATAGCCTGGAAACTTCTCTGGTCTTTTGCTTTCTTTGAATGTGCCTTTAGGAGCTGCAAACTTATCTGCCTCCTTCATTGTTTGCCTAGCCCATAGAGGTCTCTTTCGACCTATGACAATATCTCTTGTCCCATCAGCTGGTTCCAAAGGCTCAACTGGATCAATATCTTCTTCTGGTTCAGTAGACTCCCTCTAAATCTCAGGAGTATGATCAACATCCATGTCCTGAGGAGTCTCTTGATCTTCATTATCTATCTCCATGTATGAACCTTTAGATCTTTTGAATACAACATCTTCTTCAAAAGAGACATCCCTGCTGATCTCTATTTGTTTTTGTTTTGGAATGTAAATTCTGTAGGCTTTTGAGGATTCACTGTAACCCACAAATATTCCTTTCTTGCTAGATGGTTCTAACTTAGTTCTCTTATCTTTAGGCACATGAATATAAACAGGACAACCAAATATTCTCAAGTGACTAACCTTAGGCTTCACACCTGTGAAGGCTTCTTCAGGAGTCATATTTTCCAAAATACAATGAGGGCTCCGATTCTGAACATACACTGTAGTTCTAGATGCTTTTGCCCAAAGGAAGGTTTGCAAGTCTTGATCATGGATCATAGATTTGGCTGCCTCAACTATAGATCTGTTCTTTCTTTCTGCAACTCCGTTTTGTTGTGGATTGTAAGGAACACAAAACTCCCTCTTAATCCCTACCTTGATACAGAAGTTACAGAAGCTTCCAGAGGTGTATTCTCCTCCGTTATCAGATCTCAGGACTTTGATCCTCTTTCCGGACAAATTCTCTACTTGAGCCTTAAATTCTTTGAATTTCTCAAGTACTTCTTCAGATTCCTTAGACTTCAAAAAATAAATCCAAGTCTTTCTAGAGTAGTCATCAATGAAAAGTATATAATACCAAAAACCACTCAAGGATGCAACAGACATTGGACCACACAAATTAGAATGGACAAGATCTAGAATACATTTTGATCTACTTTCTCTACTATAAAAAGGACCCTTAGTATTCTTACCCAATGCACATCCTCTACACGTATCACCATGCTCTTGACTGAGTTTTAGAATGTCTGAAACCATCTTCTCCATGGATGGAAGAGCTCTGAATGGAGGTGAGAAAGTCTTCTATGCCTAAGCTCGCTTGAACCGATGGAATCATGCAACAATGCTTGCATTGGATGAATGGAAAGTCTATAAAGACTCTCTTGCCGAACACCAATCACTCGGGCTATCTTGATACTAGAGTTCTTTGGCCAAGCAAGAATTTTTCCCTCAAAAAATGCAACTTGATATCCTTTGTCCTCAAAGGCTGAAATTAATACAAGATTCCTCTTGATACTTGGTACGAACAAGACATCACTCAAATGAAGAGAGATGCCAGAATCTAGGTGAAGAGAGGAGGCTCCAACACCTTTCACTGAATAGCAAGCATCATCTCTGATTACTACTTGAAGGTTGGTTTCTCTTTCTACCAAATTTGAAAGATGCTCTCGATATCTTGTAATGTGCCAATAAGCGCCACTATCAATCAACCAAGTGCTACTATCGGTTGGAACATTGCTTGATAGGGCAAAGATGAATAGAAATCCACTTGAGTTATCTCTTGATTCCTTCTGAGAAGAGACATCATCCACATCCGCAGTAGAGGTATGCTGCTTTGGTCTTGTTGCACAATCTCTAGCATAGTGACCATACTTGTCACATCTGAAGCACTATATATGGGAGATATCCTTCTTCTTCTTTGATTCAGGAGCAACATCCGATTTCCTGTCTCTATTCCTCTTGAAGTTACCTTTTCTCCCTTCTCTTCCCTTCTTTTTTGAAGTTTGAGCAGCAAGAACATAAGTGTCTTCATTGAGAGAGCTTCGACCATTACCTCTTGCTGCTAACCTTGATTCCTCTTGAATACAATCTGCTCTAAGGCGATCAAACTTTGGTAGCTTAGATCTTCCACTGATACCTTGAATAAAAAGCTCCCAAGATTGAGGAAGACCGTTAAGTGCCAACATGACTAAATCTCTATCATCAACTATATCTCCAATGGCATATAGTTGATCCTTCAATTCAGTGATCTTCATAAAGAAGGTGATAATAGAATCTCCTTTCTCCATCTTGATGTGATGTAGTTGTTGCCTCAATGCAAGAGCTTGGCTGGTGTTATAGATCTCATACAATCCCTCCAAAGTCTTGTTGAACATCTCTCTAGCTGTCTTCAATTTGGAGATAATAGGCACAAGGTGATCCTTGACATAATCAATCAATATCTTCTTGGCCTTTGTGCCATTCTTCCTCCATTGTGTCTTCACATTCTCATCGGAAGGCTCAAGGACTTTGCTCTCCACGAACTCAAGAATCTCATTTTCTTCCAATGCAATAAGAACCCTAAACTTCCAAGAGGTGAAGTTGGAGGCACCTTCGAGTCTATCTTCAACCTTGAGTCCGTTCACCATTTTCGAAGCTAAGATAGACACACTAAGATGAGAAGAAGAGAATGAGATTATGCTGCTTATAAAAATCTAATCACGATCTTGCTTAAACCTGTTCTGATACCATGTTAGTTTTAGGATCAGAATTCAAATAAGTAGATATAGAACAATTTTAAATTATTTGACACAGCATATACCTTGGGAAAACCCTCCAACTTGAGGGAGAAAAACCCAGCAACAATATATCACTTATATATTGAATAATGAACAGCAATTCGCTTTACAATGAGGCCCAACACAAGGCTGAATTAACATCACCACACTTGATGCAATATCAAAGGAATAAGATCGAACTACTTGAATGATAATATCGATCTGCAATATCGAAGTTCTGCTGTAGATGATTCGCATTTGTCTTGAATGAATAACTTAATTATCATGAAAGTGAACAGCGCCTCCTTAATATACAATTCGATGAGGTGATCTCCAATAAACGCGTCCCTTCATAGATGAAAGGTCGGCCTCAAAATGAAAGGTTGTGTCTCACACAAAAGGTGGCGAATATTAAGATGAAGTCGGCCACATTAAATAAAATGTTATTTGATATTTAAGTGAAGCGCTTCTTCACAAGTCGTCTCCAATAAATAAATTTCCAACAGCTATATTTCATTTATTGTTTATTAAATAAATCGCAGGAAGTATGGAGCCCGCAGCTATAACATCAATAGTATGTGGACCAATTCCTCTCTACAACAAAGAAACTAGCAACTTATGAAAGAAGGCAAAAAGTGAGTATTCTCAATTTTGGTATATCCTTACTATGACATGTCCACCATCCAATAGGATCAATTTCCACTGATATAACTCTATTTATTTTCATCTCTAGTTTCTTGAATGTTGGACTGCAAAGATTAATAAAGGGAAGCCATTTTGTGCGAAGTATAATCGACTCCTCGCTTGAATACATCTTTTGAAGGGCCTTCATTAACTCTTCTTTCACCTCTTCATTGTCACAACGAGGCAACCTCCTAGCCTTTGGTGCATACCATTTGGGATTTGGAGTAAAGGCTACCATATGAAGTGGGGTGTGCTTCATGTTTCACGATGCATAACATGGGTTTAATATGCTGTCCATATAGTCCCAAATTAGGATCTTTGTTACAAATTGCTTGCTTCATCTGCCCAAGAATGTTGTCAAATGTCTCATAAATCCTTCCAAGACTAGGAGAGTTTATATTGGCATATCTAATTTGACTACTACAATAGGTGAGATGGAGGAGCAAACATATCTGCAAACAAAAATTTCAAAAAAGATAAGTTAAAAATTAGAATTAGAAATTTAATAATAAAATCAACAATCAATTTATTAATAAAATCATCAATTTCTTACTTCACTGTGGACCACCAATCATCATCAAGGATCTTTTGTTTGATACTTTTTCCTTTAGCAGTGTTTGCATTAGGCTATTTAATCCACTATGAATTAACCATCATCAATTGTAGAGCTTCTTGCAAATAAGCATCCTCTCTTACAAAATGAGGAATTCCTTCTTTGAAAATGTCCTGAAGAGAGCAAGTGAGGTGTGGTGGTTACAAATGAACATCTAAATATATCTAGCTTTTGCCACCACTTGCTACACTCAATCTATTTTCTGTATGTCTTTCAATGTGTTGTTCAATGCATGAACACATGAGATCCAAAAGATGTGCTTGTAAGCATCCTCCACCATCATGCTAGCTAATTGGCGCACACATGTTAAATCAATGATCAACTCTACAATAGTTGAGACCCCAACCTCCTCTATGGCCTCTCTCAAAATATGAAATTGGAAGTCCACATCCCTGTGCTTCTCAAAACAATCAATAGCTCTAAGAAAATAAGAGCCATTTGAATATTTGACTATGATGTTATGAGTGGTCAATGTTTAATATCGGTCCATCCATCCATGACTATAGAGTGACTCATCCTAATACAAGTCTTCCTCATGTCCTCCATCACCAAACTCACCTTAGAATATTCATTGTCAAGGAGGATAGTGCGTAGTTTATGTTCTTTAGGGGGGTGAATGAGGGACCTATTAATTGAAGGTGGAAGATTTTGTGCCTGAGGTGGAGGAGCAAGAGATAGAATGGAAGGTGTTTTGGGTTTGGATGTTGAGGCAACATCCGTAGGTATGGGTGAAAGGGAATGATGAAGAGGTGAAGGAGATGGAGACCTAGAAAGAGGAGAAGCTAGCAGGAAAGTGGGAGAAGCAAAAGCAGGAAGTGGTAACACAATTCACGGCTCTTGAAGATGAGGAGTTCTCACACTCTTCTTAGCGATAAATTTGATTTTCCTGATCTTTGGAGCTGCCTCTACATCAAATAAAGACTTGGGTTTTTCACCTCTTGAATTTGTTGGATGTTGTGGTTGCATTGCTGATATGTGGTTGTCATTGATGTCAACTGTAATGCCCCTTACCCGACTTTGCCCTAGAATTCGCTTGTTGATCAGGTTTAGGGTTTCTTCTTTTTTCAAATGAATGTTCTCTTTGACTAAGTAATCTTGGATTGAAGTCTGCATTTAATATTTCCACATGTACATATATCTGTTAGTATTAATATTTAGATATCTAAATATAAATATAATCACAAATCAATAATAAAGACATATGAGGAGTGGCATGGGTAGAGCTGCCCAAAGCTATCCATCTAAGTCCAAGAGCACAAGTGTCCTATCAGGACAACCCACGCCTTGGCCTTGAGCGGCATGAACGTCTCAGAGTGGCATGCTTAGAGGAAACACTTGTACCTGCTTTCTCTACCCGTGCCATCACCTTGGAAGACACTCAACCTACTGGGGGAAGCTAGCGGAGCTTATAAGTGGTTCCAGGCCTACCACCCCTCCATGGCCATAGTAGATTGTTAAGTGGGGTTTTTGGGCACCACTTTTCTCAGGCCCTTCCTCCCTAGTAGGCTTGCAAACACTCAGAAGACAATCTTTTAGCAATCAAATACATTTGCATTTATTACTGATTCTTTAAGTTAATATCAACATCATTATCATCATGATAATACTAAAGAAAGCATTACACCAATAATCAGATTAGCAATATATGTTTCTTATATTCAAAATATGCTAAATATTATTGCTAAGTGAGTACATCACCTTCTATTAAAAATTTATGAAGAAACAATAATGCATAGATCTAACAATATTCTTTCCTTGTACGGATAAGTCAGAGGTGTCCAATATGCATATATGTCTAACTATTAGAAGTCAATGGTTTAGTATAGAACAGTATCGACTTGTCATCAACAACATAAAAAACATACGACATAGTAAGGATTTATATACGTTAAGTTCAAGACCGGTCAAACTAGATTTTTCTATCCTATGGGAGAACCCAAATTGGTCATGCTATTGGAGATTCTAACTGGGAAGCATGGTTCTCCATCTGTGCAGAGTTTTATCATCACACATGATACTATGCCTATGTTTGGAAACAATAGTTATTAATGTTAGATGAAATAATCAGATCCTAGCATAATTATAATCCGGACGAGGTTAAAGGAATCATCATTGTTTCATAGAGCAATTATACTCATGATAATATCCAGGAAAACATGGTAGACGATTATGAGGAATTGTATTATAGAGAGGACGTTGCTACAACATCTTTAGGGTTCATCGATTCTTCCTTTGAATACACCAGATATTAATGGTAAGTGAAAACGTCACCTGGATGCTTGTATTTGATCTCGTTGCCTACTCCTTGTCTTCTTTTGTGTGCCCTCAATCATGATCATGCTTTGTTCGTTTTCCCCTATATCTATGCTTGGACAAGTTGTACCGGTCTATGCTCAGTCGCGTCTTTTGATCAAAGGCACCCGTTCCATTTCAAATACTGGCGCTTGATCCAAAAGGGTGATCATCATTTACCATTTCAGGCTCTTTAGTGGAGGCGATTAATGCGCTGATCTTATTTTATCATTTTGTCCTATTCTTGCGATGTATTGAGTATTATTATAGGGGCCCGATAATAAGTCAGAAGGTTATCGATTTATTTGTTTGCGATGGCCCGATGACTTTATTCATTACCGCTAAAATAATGTTTATACTATCCAAACTTTATGGTATTAATCGTTTATTATTATGTTTTCTTTTATTAATCCGTTAAGGTCATATTTCAAATTTATCTATCTTCATATTCCAATGTTTATTTAAATTTTATCGTTAATTTTATATTAGTTATCAAATCACAAAAAAATGGTATTCACCAAAATAACAATGAATATTATCTATTCCATATCATTACAATGTCTAATATTTATAATTTTGGGGATTTGCGATATATAGTCTAATGATTATAATTATAATAGTCTTTTGACAATTATAATTATAATGGTATCGAAATTATTTTAAAATATGTCTTTGCTATCTTAGTATCCAATTTCGGGGACATGAACATCAACACTATTAGCATTTATGATGCGTAAGGCTGTATATGTCGAGGATATTGAGAAAATTGTAAAAATAATATTTCTGGCAGCCTGTGAAGTTGAGAAGGTCAGAATGTTGGAAAGTTCTGTACATTGAAGATTTGAAGGTGCGCTTCAAAGGGTTTGTTGCTGAAGCTTTCTAGTATATTGTCCAAAAGTTTTCGAGGTTCGCATCAAGATTTGTGGAAGTTATGAAGATCTGTGTTCCTACAGTTATTCAGTTTCTGTAGATGGTGTTCTTGGATGAAGCGGATGAAATTCTGGTAATTTCATGTGTTGCGCATATACTTGTGACGTTCACGGATGAGTCTAGATCGTACTCTATCCTTGCTGTACATCCGCATTGATCGAAGTGTTTATGATCGGAGATTTTTCCGATGTGTGCTCGAGTTTTCATGTTCTTGGCCGACATGATGGTGTTAGCGTGTTGTGGATCCATGAAGATTAATATTTTATTGTTTGGCGTGTTTGAAGGTGTTTGTTTTGGTCCTCACTATGTTGTGACCGACTTGTGTTGGTGAGCATTGAAATTTATTCATGTATTGAGGCCGACAGTTGTAATTTATTCTTTATTTGAGGCCGACAGAATAGTGAATGTAAATCCATGTAGTGGATATATATAAGTGTTTGTTTTCCTCATTTAGAGGCAATGCTTAGTGTGTGCAAGAGGTGTACATGTGCGAATAAAGGTCAAATCATTGAAGAGCAGAGCAGAGTGAAAAAGTTTGAGCAGAGTGTGGAAGAGTGTGTAGAAGTTTCTGTGCGCCTAACTGGAACTATAATCAGACTTTTGTAGAAGCTATTTTCTCAGTTCAACTTCATCAGATGGATTTAATCTGATTATTTTATGTAAGGCAGTGAGCCTTCCCTTTGAGCAGTGTGCTCTAGGCAGTGCGCCTGAATGCAAGTGCATTCCTTTTTCATTCTTCATTTTCCTTTTAACAGGGTATAATCTTGTGGACTAACATCAACCGTGGTTTTTCCCCTAATAGGGTTTCCACGTATAAAATCTTGGTATTCATGTGTCTCTGATGTGTTATTAATTTATCCTTGCACTGTTGTTTATCAGATCTGAGATTTAAGGTTGATTAATGTTGTATAAGTTTGATTTTGGTAACAACTGATTCACCTACTTTCCCCCCCCCCCTCCTCAGTTGTCTATCCTTGTTTTGCCAACAATTGGTATCAGAGCTAGTTTCTCTGAAGAAGCCTAACAACGTGAGGTGATCCGAGATGGCATCATACAAGAAGGATAGTCCTAGATTCAATGATACAAACTACTCCTTATGGAAAGTCAGAATGGAGTGCCATTTGAAGTGCATTGGAGAACCTTTCTGGAAGATGACACAGTGCATATACTATTCCTCAAAATGGTCTGTCCTCTGAAGATGAGATCAAGCGAGCAAAAGCTAATACTAGAGCTATTGAAGCATTACTGAGTGCTTTTGACAAATTTGTAGATGACAAATGTGTTAGGATTGAAGACTGCATACCAGATCTGGAAAAAGTTGGAAACATTGTATGAAGGAGATGCGCTAGTGAAAAGTGCTAAGCTACAAAGTCTAAAAGGCAAGTGGGAAGACTTGAAGATGAGTGAAGATGAAAATATCCTCTCTTTTTCTCAAAAGATAAATGAACTGGTGATGAACATTAGATGTGCCGGTGGAACCTTGGATGATGAAGAAGTTGTGGCTAAGATACTTAGATCTGTGCCTCCTTCCTACAAAACAAGAGTTCATGCTATTGATGAACTTAGGTCAGTGACAGATATTACAAGAGACATGCTGATTGGAAAACTTGCTGCATTTGAGTTGAGTGAATTTGGTGAATCTGCTCCTAAGACTGAATCTGCATTCAAAGCTACAGTATCCGGAAAAAGCCAACAGAGATACAATCCGGGTGAGAGTTCCAAAAGGACATTCAAATATGAAGATGAAATGAAAAAGATTGAATATGAAGAAAGAGAATTAGATGAACTAGAAGCATTGATTGTGAAAAGAGAAGCCAGAGGTCATGGTAAGTACAAAGGAAAGTTACCTATCAAATGTTTTTCTTGCAGTAAAATAGGTCATTTTGCATCTAAATGTCCTGAAAGAGTTTCTAAGTACAAACCTGAGAAGACTAGATTTCAAAGGAAATGTTATTATGTTGAAGAAGGTGTAACTGATGAAGAATCTGATAAAGAAATCGGAAATGAAGATGAATGGGTATTTATTTCTATCAAAGAGAATGGTCAGGTGTCCACTGAATCTACTAGTAATTTGAATGTTGAGAAAACTCTTGCAGCAAAAATTGAAGAAAAGGATGAGTGTGTAATTGATAGCGGATGCTCACATCATATGACTGGTGATAAAAGCAAGTTTGTAAGCTTGGAAGACTATGATGGTGGTGTTGTAAGATTTGGAGACAACACTTCTGGTGTGATTCGTGGCAAAGACACTATTTCTTTTGGTGGTAAGCATAATACTAATGATGTTCTTTATGTAGAAGGCTTAAAGCATAACTTGTTAAGTGTTGGACAAATGGTAGACAAGGGTTACAATCTTCAATTCAAGGATGGTAAGTGTAGAATAAGGGGAAGTTCAAGAAATATGATTGCTTCAGGTACAAAGACAAAAGGTAATATCTTTTAGTTGAGTGCTGCTAGTGAAAGTTGCTTAATTGCTTAGATTGATGTAAGCTGGTTATGCCATAGGAGGCTGTGTCATGTGAACTTTGATAATATTGTCAAGATAAGCACTACTCAAGCAGTTAGAGATCTTCCTAAGTTAGTGAAGCCTATTGACACTATGTGCAAGGAATGTCAGATGGGAAAGCAAGCAAGGAATTCTTTCTGAAGCAAACAGTATAGCTCTAATGGAGTACTGGATTTGATACATACTGATCTATGCGGTCCATCTAGAATCAGAAGTCTACAAGGTGAAAGGTATTTTATGTTGCTCATTGATGATTATTCTAAAATGATATGGGTTGCTTTCTTAAGAGAAAAGCATTAGAAAAGTTCGAAATTTTCAAAGCTATGGCAGATAATGAGATAGGTCAAAAGATCAAATGTCTAAGATCAGACAGAGGTGGTGAATTCACTTCCCGAGAATTCAATTCTTTCTATGAAGACATGGAATCCAACGACAGTTATCTGCTCCTTGGACCCCTCAACAAAATGGAGTTGTTGAAAGAAAGAACAAAACCGTTCTAGACATTGCTAGAACTATGATGCTGGAAGCAAATGTTCCTCATTTCTATTGGAGAGAAGCTGTAAGTACTGTTGTGTATACCATTAACAGGGTGTATGTCAACAATAATTCTGGTAAGACACCTTTTGAGCTATGGTTTGGTTATAAGCCTACTATCAAGTATTTCAAATTTTTTGGAAGCAAATGTTACATCAAGAGAGAAGATGATATAGGCAAGTTTGATGCTAGAAGTGATGAAGGAATCTTTTTGGGTTACTCTACTAAAAGTAAAACTTATCGGTGTTTTAATAAGAGGTTAAAAAAAATGGTTGAAAGTGCAAATGTCAAAGTTGATGAAGATATTGTTAGACCATCCAGATATAGTGGATATGATTCAGATGATCAAAATAATAATACTAACAATGATGTTCAGACATAGAATCAACTTCAGATTGTTTCGGTGAACCAAGGGAATCAAGAGGCAGAGACTAGCAGAAGTGCAGAAGAAAAAGCACAAGAACAAGAAGTCAGAGAAAATCCTAAAACTCCCAAATATGTAAGGAGAAATCACTCTAATAGTCAGATCATAGGAGACAAGAGCAAAGGTGTGCAAACTAGAAGAAGAATCTTGGAAGAGTACTGTCTAATTTCCAAAGCCGAGCCTAGCAATATCAATGAAGCATGCAAAGATGAACATTGGATGGAAGCCATAAAAGAGGAACTAATGCAGATAGAGAAAAATGATACATGAGATTTTGTTCCTAGACCTTAGAACAAAAATGTGATTGGAACCAAGTGGGTGTTTTGGAATAAGTTGAATGAGCAAGGTGAAGTAGTCGGAAACAAAGCAAGACTGGTTTGCAAAGGGTACTCACAGATGGAAGGTATTGATTTTGAAAATTTTTTTGCCCTTGTTGCTAGAATTGAAGTGGTAAGATTATTTCTTGCTTATGCTACTTTCAAGAATTATAAAGTCTATCAGATGGATGTAAAGTCAACATTTTTGAATGGTGAGCTAGAAGAAGAAGTCTATGTTGAACAACCGGATGGATTTCAATTGATTGATAAAAAAGACATGGTATGCCGATTGAAGAAAGCTCTATATGGACTTAGGCAAGCTCCTAGAGCTTGGTATGCTAGATTGGATAAATACTTATTGAAGCTTAGATTCAATAAAGGTATTGCTGGCAACAATTTGTATTTCAAGTTGGATCAAAATGAAGAATTGATCATTGAAATCTTTGTTGATGACATTATTTTTGAAAGTGATGATGATTTGTGTATGAAGTTTGCTGATGAAATGAAAAGTGAGTTTGAAATGTCAATGATAGGAGAGTTGAAACTCTTTTTAGGATTGCAAATCACTCAGTTAGATGATGGAATTTTCATATCTCAGTCTAAGTATGTGAAAGAGCTATTGAAAAAGTTTGGCATGGAAGATTTAAAGCCAGTTGGTACACCTATGATAACCGGATGCAAACTTACACAAAATGATGATTCTCCTAAAGCAAATCAGACAAGATACAGGCCAAAGATTGGTGGATTACTCTATTTGATTCAGACTAGGCCAGATATAATGAATGCTGTATACATGGTTGCTAGATTTCAAGCTGATCCTAAAGAGTCATGTAACTACTGTGAAAAGAATTTTTAGATACCTGAAAGGGACAGTTGATCTTGGTCTTTGGTATCCTAGGGATGATGATCTTACCCTGAAAGCTTTCACTGATGCTAATTGGGCAGGAGATGTGGATGACAGGAAGAGTACTAGTGGCGGTGCATTCTTCTTAGGAAAGAAATTGGTATCTTGGCTAAGCAAAAAACAAAATTCCGTTTCATTGTCTACTGCTGAGGCAAAATATATTGCTGCTGCAAACAGTTGTACCCAAGTATTGTGGATGAAGCAAATGTTGAGAGATGTCAGAATTGAGTATGAAGAACCAATTGCCATATTTTGTGACAATTCAAGTGCTATTAGTATTTCCAAGAATCCAGTACTGCATTCATAGACAAAGCATATATCCATCAAATATCATTTTTTGAGAGATAAAGTGAGTGTCAAAGAAGTTAGACTGGAGTACATACCTACCAAAGAACAAATTGTAGACATCTTTACTAAGCTGTTGCCTAAGGATACTTTTGAGTACCTCAGAGGCAAGTTAGGGGTGATTTCCCCTTCTGATCAGAACTAAGATGCAATTCTTTGCATTAGTCCGTGAATTCATAGCCATATCTTATTTTGGATTGATGTTGTGGTGGCTACTACTCAGGGGGAGTAGTCAGATGATTCAAACTTGTGATCAGAGCATGTGTACTTTTTCCATTGATGTCAAAGGGGGAGAGAAGAGTAATGTTAAAAACATGGGAGAAAAAGGAAACAGGAAAGAGTGCACAATCTCAGAGGGAGATTGTTGGATGTTGTGGTTGCATTGCTGATATGTGGTTGTCATTGATGAAAACACTTTTAGCATTTATGATGCTTAAGGCTGTATATGTCGAGGATATTGAGAAAATTGTAAAAATAATATTTCTGGCAGCCAGTGAAGCTGAGGTCAGAATGTTGGAAAGTTTTGTACATTGAAGATCTAAAGGTGCACTTCAAAGGGTTTGTTGCTAAAGATTTTTAGTATATCGTCCGAAAGTTTCAGAGGTTCGCATCAAGATTTGTGGAAGTTATGAAGATCTGTGTTCCTACAGTTATTCAGTTTTTGTAGATGGTGTTCTTGGATGAAGCGGATGAAATTATGGTAATTTCATGGGTTGCGCATGTACCTATGACGTTCATGGATGAGTCTAGATCGTACTCTATCCTTGTTGTACGTCCGCATTGATCGGAGTGTTCGTGATCGAAGATTTTTCTGATGCGTGCTCGAGTTTTCATGTTCTTGGCCGACATGATGGTGTTAGCGTATTGCGGATCCATGAAGATTAATATTCTATTGTTTGGCGTGTTTGAAGGTGTTTGTTTGAGTCCTCACTATGTTGTGACCGACTTGTGTTGGTGCGCATTGAAATTTATTCATGTATTGAGGCCAACAATTGTAATTTATTCTTTATTTGAGGCCGACTGAATAGTGGATGTCAATCCGTGTAGTGGATATATATAAGTGTTTGTTTTCCTCATTTAGAGGCAATGCTTAGTGTGTGCAAGAGGTGTACATGTGCGAATAAAGGTCAAATCATTCAAGAGCAGAGTAGAGTGTGAAAGAAGTTTGAGCAGAGTGTGGAAGAGTGTGTAGAAGTTTTTGTGCGCCTAACTGGAACTGTAATCAGGCTTTTGTAAAAGCTATTTTCTCAGTTCAACTTCATTAGATGGATTTAATTTGATTATTTTATGTAAAGGAGTGAGCTTTCCCTTTGAGCAGTGTGCTCTAGGTAGTGCGTCTGAATGCAAGTGCATTCCTTTTTCATTCTTCATTATACTTCTAACAGGGTATAATCTTGTGGATTAACATCCACCGTGGTTTTTCCCCTAATAGGGTTTCTACGTATAAAATCTTGGTGTTCATGTGTCTCTGATGTGTTATTAATTTATGCTTGCACTGTTGTTTATCAGATCTGAGATTTAAAGTTGATTAATGTTGTATAAGTTTGATTTTGGTAACAACTGATTCACCCCCCTCCCCCCCTCTCAATTGTCTATCCTTGTTTTGCCAACAAAATTAACCTCAATGTCTGACGAAGAGGAAGAAGATGGTATCTGCCCTTGAAAGAGCTGCAATGTATGAATTGAACTTTGCCCCTTATGCCCTTAATGCTTTTGTGGCAATATTTGCTTGTAGGAAGACTTTGCTTCAATCTGTGATCATTTTAGAGTTGTCCCAATTTGAAGTGCCTATTTGATGGCCCAGTTGATCAAAGGTAAAGGTTTCTGTTCTATATTTGCTGCTGTTTACTGTGGAGACAAAATCCCTGATTTCAAGTGTCTGAGGTCTCATGGTGCTTCTTTGGAAGTGAAATCAGTGAGTTGCTTTATAGTCATAGGACTATATTCTCTTCTGCTCACCTTATAGTCATTTGTACAGTTGGCCTAGAAGTCTTCTATTTTTGGCTCATGTTTATATCTGCTTCCTAACTGCTCAAACATAAAACCTTTTGGGTCATATGTTCTCTTTTCATAAAAGGTTTGGAGTTAAACTTTGAAATCTCACCACTGAAATGCTTTGAATCTGCAGCAGCCTTACACTTATAGATGCCAAAATGGATTGGAAAACCCACTCCCAACCTGTGCCTACTCTGTAACAAGAAATGGAGCTCAGAAACCTGGCTACAATGCTCCATGATCACCACTCTGTCAGTAGGACATTTCCTAAGGATATAGGGAAAAGAGACAAAACTGTACACACTGATATACATGAAGGTAGGAAACTGGATGTGAACCAACTCACTCTGAAATCACTGCTCTAGCATGCTCTGAAATTCTCAAATGGGGCTGCTCGTCCATCCTTCTCACTCGATGATCAAAAAAGCATCACTCACCCTCCTATAATGTTTTAGTGACTCCTCATACTCCAATTGTGGAAGGTGCCTGTAAATAAGAGGGGTGTCAAATTATACAACTGTATTCAGACCTGGAAAAGATCCTGCCTTGGCCATATTATAGACTAAGTAGGATGTCATACAGAATTCACAGGTTTGTTCAAAATCTGCAAGCTGTCTGTGGATGCATTCACTTATCAGATTGGCCCAATCAAAATGAATTATACCCTTGCATATTGCACTCATGATAAAGAACACTCATAGCTTGAATGTCCTTGATTCCTCATGCCCTATCATTTGGTCGAGCAGAGTGATCATGATGGAAAAGTAATCTTTGAATGCATTCCTTTTATTGTTTTTGAGATGTGTTTCCTATTCTCTTTCAGCCAACGTTTGCACATGTTTTTGACAATCATTATGATTGTTTTCCCACACTTTCTCACATTCTTCTAAACCATTCTCCTTGGTTTCCTCATAGAGCAATACTCTAAAACCTTCTTCAGCTGAATTGACATCAAACTTACAAAGGATTTGACCGCTTACCAATCTTATTTTCTGCCTCTCGGGGTCATAGTGTTTGACACATAGGAGGACAAACTCTTGACTTTGCATGGAGATAGGAAAGGAGGCTGCCTTGATATTGTTGATGAATTGTAGCTTAGGTCAGATATAAAACTATGATTGCTATAATCACCTTCATCTTTTATATATGACAAATTGCTCTTCATATTTAATATTTCTAAATAAGTAAAATCGAATTTTATAATGCATGTATAAAATCGAATTTTAATAAATGATGTTCAAAATTCATATTGAATTTAAATTGGAATTCTTATGATTTATATCCGCCATGTGTGAGGGGGTATGTGTTAAGTTAGTTAAACTAAATGATATTCGGCTGTAGAGAAGGCCCGCGCGCCCAAAGGGACATGTCCTTTGAGCGGACGTGTCTCCACATGTGGAGACACGTCCTCTCAAGGGACGCATCCCTTGGAGGCGAGCCTCTCTACATACAAATAGGAATTCTAACATTGAATGCAAACATCGAAATCAATTAATGTTCTGCAATCAGCACATTCGGCATCAAGTGAAGAAATCTGGAAAACGTCTTTTGACTTAGAATTTCAGACCTTAGTTTTATCTTAGTGTTTTTTAGGATCCCATTTGATCAGATTTGATTACATTTACATGGTATCAGAGCCACGTTGTGTGAATCCAAATCAAATCTAAAATCAGATTGCTCAGAAATTCGTATTTTCTAAAAATCGAATTCACATCACATTCTTCATAATGTCAACTGTGATCAGATTTGAAGATTGTCTTGTAGGAGCAAATAACTTTACATCATGGAAATTTAGAATCATGATGATCCTAAAAGAGAATAAATTAGACTCACTTGTGAGGGAAAATAAAAGGGAACCTGAGGCTGAACCTGAGAAAAATCAATGGATTGAAAACAATGAAAGAGCCATGAAAATCCTTGTAGATGTAGTTAGGGATCATATAGTGCCTATCTTAGCAAAACATGAAACTGCATATCATATGTTCAAATCCCTTGAAAGTACCTATGAGATCAACAACACTAGTAGGACTCTTGCATTAAAGAGGCAAATCAACAATGCTCAAATAAACAAAGGAGAATCAATCAACGCATACTTCATGAGGATCATTGAACTAAGGGATCAATTATCCACAATTGGATATCAGATTGATAGCAAAGAGTTAACTCTAATTGCACTAGGAGGCCTTCCAAACTCATGGGAGTCATTTGTTCAAGGAATAAGTGCAATGCTTTAGATGTGATCAATATGGTCACTATGCAATGAAGTGCCCTGACAGATCTAAACAACAAGCATCTTTTGCCAAAGTAGGAAAGACAAATTCAGATCATGAATTTGAAGACCTTGTGTTCTAGGAAAGACAAATGGATATAGAGTTACCCTTATGGATGGGAAAATTCTAGCATGGCCTAAAAACTCAACTATTAAGAAAGCTCAAACTATTGGTGTAAGACAAGGGTACCTTTACAAACTATGCACCGAAGTCTAAAGCCATCCCATGAAGGAACTTGTAAAGGTTGTGTCTTAGGAAAGAAAATAAAACCTTAAAGATGGATAATAGAAACCTACACCTCTAAAATTTAAGGAATTTTGCATGAGTGCTGGAATTAAGAGGGAGTTCACAAGTTGCTTGACCTAAACATTGAAACCATTCAAGAGGGCAAGAAGTTCTAGTGAGATAGAAACCTACTCCCCTAGAGTACCTGAAGAGGAACCTGCTCCTGAGATTCAAAGGGAGCATCCTGAGGAAATGCCACATGAACTACCTTCTAAATCAAATGAGAATACAAATGACAATGGCAGAAAGAGACCACTTTGGGCCAGGAAGATGATCAAAGAAGCCGAGGATCATACAACACCCAAAGGAACGTTCAGGGAGAGTAAAAGATCCAAGCGGTTCTTTAACTATGTTGCTTTAATGAACAAAATCAGAAACTCAGAACCTGCCAATGTTACAAAAGCCTTCAGACATCAAGCTTGGAAGGATGTAATGACAGAGGAATATCAGTCCATCCTAAAGAATGATGTATGGGATATAGTGCCTAGACCAAAAGAGAAATATGTTGTCTCTTCTAAATGGCTCTTAAAAATCAAGCATGCTGTTGATGGCAGTATAGAAAAACATAAAACATGTTTTGTGGCTAGAGGTTTTTCTCAAAAGGAAGGCATTGATTATGAAGAAACATTTGCACCTGTTGCCCGTTACACATTAGTGAGAGCAGTATTAGCCATTGCAGCAGCTAAAGGCTGGAAGATCCATCAAATGGATGTGAAAACTGCCTTCCTGAATGGAACCATTGAAGAGGAAGTCTATCTGGAATAGCCTGAAGGTTTTGTGATACATAAATCTAACTCACATGTGTGCAGGCTAAATAAAACTCTCTATGGACTTAAACAGGCTCCCAGGGTCTGGTATGAAAGAATTGATAGCTATCTCTTGGGATTAGGATTTTCCAAGAATGATGCTGACTCCAATCTCTACTTCAAGGTAATCAAAGGTGACATGCTTATAATTATTTTATATGTTGATGACTTGCTGATAATAGGAGAAGATCACCTCATTGCTCAAGGGAAACATGATCTAATTTCTGAATTTGACATGAAAGACTTGGGTATTCTACACTACTTCCTCGGTTTGGAAGTATGGCAGAAATCATAAGGCATTATACTAAATCAAGGGAAGTATACTATTGACATTCTGAAAAGATTTGGAATGTTGGACTGTAGACCGATGTCTACACCTATGGAAACCAACCTTCACAAATTGAAAGAAGCAGCAGCAGAATCCAAATGTGCAGATCCAACCCTTTACAGACAGATGATTGGATCCTTGATGTATCTGGTTAACACCAGACCTGATATTTGCTATGCAGTAAATGTTCTCAGCCAGTTCATGTGTGAACCAAAGGAATTTCACTTAATGGCTGTGAAACATATTCTGAGATATCTTCAAGGCACTATTGGATATGGTCTTCTCTACAAGAATGATCAACTAGATCTACATGGGTACTCTGATTCAGATTGGGTTGGAAGTGTAACCGATCGGAAAAG
Organism: Sequoiadendron giganteum; assembly: GCA_007115665.2. Lineage (NCBI taxonomy): Eukaryota > Viridiplantae > Streptophyta > Pinopsida > Cupressales > Cupressaceae > Sequoiadendron > Sequoiadendron giganteum. Next base: position 303,528,751 of record CM021104.1, on the reverse strand, counting down.
CACATCAGGATGTTGCTTCAGTTTAGGATCAGCTATGATCTCCTGGATTTGCAGAAAACAATCTTTAGTTGCACAGAGCTCAACGGAAGCTGAATACATTGCAGCCTCAATGGGAGCAAGAGAAGCAGTGTGGCTTCGTAAATTGCTTGTGGGACTCTTTGATCTAAGTACATTGAGATCCCTTATCATTATGTAAGAGATATGGTGGAAAGGAAAGTGATCCAGTTGGAGTGTATTAGTACAAATGATCAAACTACAGACATTCTCACCAAACCTCTCTCCCGGATCAAGGTAGAGCACTTCAGGAAGAAACTTGGTATGGTTGAAATGTAATTTGTTATTTATGTTTGAAATACAAATTGTTTATAAATTGTACTAATATATAAAGATGTTTAATGTGTAAACTCTTTTGTCATGTGTGTGACTCCATGACTTTATGGGCCTACTCCCCCTGTGTACATTATCGAAAGGTGACGATCTTTCTGATAATGAACACTTGTATTTGACATTGTAAAGTGACGACTCTACAATGATAAACTATCATGATAGATATCATGTGACTTGATATCTGTGGACATGTCATGATAGTATCTCTTGGACACCTTGATGGATATCATGAGACTTGATATCTGAAGATCATTGTGATCCTTAAGAGATAATCATGGTGGATATTTATATCCGTGGATATGCCATGAATTATGGTAGACATCATGTGACTTGATGTCAGTGCACATACCATAATGAAGATGTGTTATGGAGAATGTCATGTGACTTGACACTTTCAGAAGCATACCATATCTTCTGATATCACGAGTTAGGTGATATCACTTTTGGAAGTTATCCTCCCTAGTTAAAGAGGGAGTGTTGAATAAAGAAGATGTGTTATGAAGAATGTCATGTGACTTGACAATATTGAGAAATCATACCATGTCTTAGATATCATGTGTTAAGGTGATATCTCCACTTATTTGATTTGAAATATCTTCCCTAGCTAAGAGGGAGTGTTGATGAATTGTAGCTTAGGTCAGATATAAAACTATGATTGCTATAAGCACCTTCATCTTTTATATATGACAAATTGCTCTTCATATTTAATATTTCTAAATAAGTAAAATCGAATTTTATAATGCATGTATAAAATCGAATTTTAATAAATGATGTTCGAAATTCATATTGAATTTAAATCGGAATTCTTATGATTTATATCCGCCATGTGTGAGGGGGTATATGTGTTAAGTTAGTTAAACTAAATGATATTCGGCTGTAGAGAAGGCCCGCGCGCCCAAAGGGACACGTCTTTTGAGCGGATGTGTCTCCACATGTGGAGACACGTCCTCTCAAGGGACGCATCCTTTGGAGGCGAGCCTCTCTACATACAAATAGGAATTCTAACATTGAATGCAAACATCGAAATCAATTAATGTTTTGCAATCAGCACATTCGGCATCAAGTGAAGAAATCTGGAAAACGTCTTTTGACTTAGAATTTCAGACCTTAGTTTTATCTTAGTGTTTTTTAGGATCCCATTTGATAAGATTTGATTACATTTACAGATATGAACAGTGCCCTGAAGTCTTCTCACAATCTTGTTGACCTTCTCATCGAACTACAACTCTTGCATATTGATGTGCCATAGATTGATATCTTTTATTTTTGGGTAATTTGTGACTAGTACCGACTTAGTGTCAATGGTGTAATGACCCAATCCTTCGGTAAAATAAAAATTTCCAAATTTACATCAACGAGTAAATAAATGTGTAACAAGTCATTGCAATATAATTTTTCTTTCCTTTATTGATAATATATGAACAAGATATCATATTAAGATTACAATAAAGATTCCTTTTCATTACAATAACTTCACAAGTTCAAGTAACGAGAAAATATACTTTAACTATCATAGCTCCAATGAGCTTTAGAACAAATAGTAGTAAGAAGGTCCAAGAATCCGTCCTTTCAAATCTTGGTGCAACAGTAGCCTTCAGAGGAGGAGAAGCATCACTCGGGCGCTTTTCTGCCAACCACGGACTTATAATGCGGTCCCCCGCACATCTATTATTCAATAGATGGCCCTCCTTTCGATGAAGAGATTGGTTGGGTAATTGATACTGTAAACCAACTGAGCATAGTGCTATGTCCTACACAACTAGAACCTTGCTATTTCACAATCTCAAACTAGTACAAGGATCACAATGAACTGACAATGTAGTCTCAAGCATCACACAGTCTAATTGGATGTCGTACATTTCACTACTTTGATCAAAGAGTTCTCATTCAATACTTCGAATGAAGTCATCTATCATATACACTATTTAGGGCCAATTTGACTTAGGCTATCTTACACTACGCGTAGGTTTTGTCCTTCATTGGATAATCCGTATCCCAGACTTCCCACAACATACTAATCTACTAGAAATGAATCAGCATAATCAAGTAATTCACATAATCCCTCCTATACTGGAAACCTTTATTCTAGGAGTAACTCTAGCTTATCTCAGTTAACCTAATAACTTAAGTTGGTAGAATTTACTTGACTCTTGTCCTCATCTTGGTCCTAGTATATAGCTACTGTTACAAACAATACTCTCCTTATATGGAGATCATACAGTTAATGCAAACACAACAAGTATGCATCTTTGATCCCTTAAACATTTATCTTCCTAGGTGCAAATAGATATACAGTTCATAGAACAACTCACTTTCTATACACAACAGAAGTACAGTTCATAAGGCAATTCCCTATCTATGCACAGACAGCAAAAAACATTCAAGAAATAACTCTTTTCCTATTCATAGACAGATAATATCAATCATGAAGTGTTAAATGAATAACTAGAACAGGTAGTTGAAGAATATCTCATGCCTGATTACGCTTTTCCCAAACAAGATGACAGAGTTGCTATTCCAAACCTTATTCTAGCTCTTCAATGAATGTTGATTTCCCCACTTTCCTCTCAGACATTCTTTCAAGTAAATGATAGATTCCTTGGGTAGAATCTGCCTTCTCAAATATGAAGAATACAACAATTGAATTGCTCAATGAATCTCAGTATTCACATACATGAAATAACTCTTAGTCTTAGGTAATTAACTCAAAAAGTGCTCTTAGAATATTAAACTCAACTCAGAAATTGCTTCCACAATGCTAAACTCAGAAATTGCTTTCACAATGCTAAACTCAGAAAATAGAGTAATGGCGGCAGAGATAGAAATGAATTCTTAAGTGAAGAAATGAAGATGAATAATAATGATGATGAATGAATAATAAATAATCAAGAAGAATGGCGGCTATTTATAGAGCTCCCCTGCTCATCGAATTCCACTTCAAATGGCATGTTGAATGACAAAACTGTATTTTGAATGTTTCAACATGAAATGTGGCAGGTTTCTAACTCCTTATTGAGCTTCCTAAAGGTGAGTCGACCTCCATACTTTGACAACAAATAAAGAACAATTCAAACTTGCACATGTTGAATAAGGAAGAATCGACACCTACATGAGATGGCGCTATTCAACAAGTAAAGGCAAATTTTGATAATCAAAGAGAAAAAGTCCCTCTTTGTTTGCACACCACATACCCTACTTCCAGGCTGCAGTCGACACAATACGAGCTGCATCCCAATTCCTGAGACTTGGTCATGGTCGTGCGCTTCTACAGGTGCGCGTTTCTTTCATAGTTGAATATTTCATATTTACGGCAAGGTTCCCAATAATTTGAAATATCAAATATTTTGATTTAATCTTTATAAAGAATGATGTATTTTGCTTTTGCCAAATACATAACTTTATTACATTTGATTTTCCCATGGTTGTCAATTTAAATATTCGACTGGATTTAGTATGAACCCGATTTCCCATGATAAAATAAGAAACAAGTCAATTTCTTATGCTGGTATCAATATTGGAAAAATAATTCGATTTCCAATTATGAGAGTTTAATATTAAAAATATATATTATATTATATATATATTTAATATAATAAATAATAAATAATATACATATATATATTTATTTAAATTGCTCAAACAATATATATATATATATATATGTGTATTATTTTACAATAATATATATATATATATATATATATATATATATATATATATAATATTAATATATTTTTACATGTATATATGTATATATACATATATTCCATTATAAGCATATCATAAGCCAGTCAACATGTCCGATATGTATATATATATATATATATATATACATATATGTAAAATTGTCACGCAATAATAATATAATATTATTAATATCCACATATAATAGGTTGTGTGCATATATACATGTATATATGTCTGTATATATTCCTCTATGTGCACGTATGTGTAAGTATACCATATCGATGCATTCGTATGAGCATATCCATCTACCAACATGCGTTTGTATTGATGTCTATATACATATGATTACGTGTATATACTATATACATGTATATATGTCCTCTCCCTATTCACTTACATTCATTCACATTACCATCATAATGATTGTAATATAACAAGATAAATATGCAGATAAACATCACTCATAAAGCGTAAAGAAGTAGACAAGACTCCTAATGCCAATAGACGAGCTACAAATGACTTATCTAGAACCAACATAACTGACTCAGTTTACTCAATCTAAGGTAACGTATGCTCAGATAGTTTATTTTACCAGTTAACCGACCAAGCTCCTCTCCCGAGTGATACTTCCCCTCCCCTTGGAGATTGAACGTTTTCTTGCAACCACTAGCACATACCTTAGCAGTCCTTTGTTCAAAACAATAAGCAGCATATATATAAACATTTTTAGAATAACATTACTTCAATAACCATCTATTCATATATGCAATATTTCACCATGAATAACATCAATTGAGATAACATCAAATGAAACAACGTCAAATGAGATAACATACATATTGATAACAAGGTACAAACATCTCCAGATTTCACATTACATTCATATTTACCCTATATAGTAATAGTAAATAGTAACCTCACAATTTGGGATGTAACAAATAGTTTGAAAACGATACTGCATGTTGGAAGCTCTTGGGGTTAGAATATATTCATAGTTTTATGGAGTTTCTTGATGAGTGGATGGGTTTCAGGGATGGGGGGACCAAGGGCCTAAGTTTGGAGACAATGAGAGGATGATAGTGGGATGATGGTGGGACGGTGGCAGGGGGTGGCACAAATACACATATAATACTTGAAAAATTAGTTATAAAAGATGTATAAGGAATAATTATAAAATTTACAAATGAAACTTTTGCATGCTAAGTAATCTACTAAATAGTAAAGTTAAACATTTTGCAATGATTGCATTGAACATATGTTTTGAAGTGAACATTAATAATAAAAATGTTGAATTTAGAATTTATTATATTAAAATTTTCATAATAATCATTAATATGTTCAAAATGACAAAACGGCCTAAATTGATGCCTCAGATCATCCCCAAACTCCTCATCACTAGAAGTATTGGACTTCACATGCTCAAGCTCCTCCAAGCCAATACCAACCAGCCTTGTCTGTGTAGTATCATCATCAACTTGTGCTCACTCCTCCGGCTCTACATCACGTAGGGATGTTGAACTCTCCTTGTACGTAAGTGTGTTGCAGTTAATGACATGCAAGGCACTATGTACAACCACAAGCTTCTTTGCCCTCCTAGAGATAGCCCTGTTCCTCTTAATGGAGTGGATTAAGCTATAAGTAGACTAGTTCCTCTCAATAGTAAAACTAGAAACTTGGGACAACAAACAAAGGGCTAGAGACATAATCAAAGAAGCAAGCCCATGCATAGTCCACCACAATATTGGGCCCTCTTGTGCCAGTCTCCCTATCTATCTTGTCATCCTTAGAATATCCCTAAGAGTGGAAAATTTTGTCCACTCAATATGAATTATGTTGGCCTCTACAAAATCATACATCTTTTGAATGATCTTCATGAACCTTGCCTTCACCTCAACATTTTGTGTAGGTGTAATTTTGCCAGGCCTTTGCACATATCACTTTGGGTTCAATGCATAGGCAACCATGTGCAAGGGAGTGTTGAGTTTCTACCATTTATGATGAATGATTGATCGAATATGTTCATTGTAGAATTGCAATGTGGGGTCCTTCTATTGCACAACCTTCATTTGGTCAAGTATACTATCAATGCACTCATACAACTCTCCAAGGCTAGGTGCATTGGCATCCCCATATCTAATCACTTTGACTGTTGGAGTAATGATGAAGACAATATCTTTTGCTATCACACCAAAAATGTCACTTTTCACCACATCCTTCACCCTCTTCCTGTGCTCTATCTTGGACTCAAGCCACCAGTTCCATTTTGCTATCATAACCATTAGTTGTAATGCCTCTTGCAACTCAAACATCATCTCCAAGAGAATAAAATATGATGCATATTTAGTCTCTATAGGTTTCAAGAATTCCTTCTTGGAGAAGTCCTGAAGAGTGCATGTGAAGTGTGGTGGTTTTAGATAAACATCTGTGCATCTCTAACATCAGTAACAACTATTTGATCCAACTGATTTTTCTTATTTCCTTGAGTGCATTATTCATGGCATGGGCACAACAAGTAGTCCACCAAATATGTCTATAGGTTGCCTCAATTAACTTCCCTACAACTTTGCATACATGGGCCACATCTATCATTACTTGCACCACATTTTGTGGCCCAACCTCGTCTATAGCATCTTTAAAGATTTGAAACAAAAAATCAGCATCTTTGTGATGCCTTGAAAAATCAACAACCCTAAGAAAATAAGGGTCCTTTATGCATGTAACCATGATATTGATGAGTGGACGATGCCTAATGTCCGTCTACGTATCTATGACTGCATTGCATCCATTGTGACCCAAGATTCCTTCATTTTCTCCTTTAATATATTAATCTTGGAATAGTTCTTATCCAAGATTGTTGTCCTCAATTTAGTCTCCCCTGGTGGCACATATAATGGTCCCACCTTTATTATCTTTGCCATAGCCTCCTTATAATAAAGAGAGTGAGCCACATGGAATGGAATGGCCAATGGCATCATCTTCCTTATCTTTCGATTTGCACATTGAATAAATCTGCTAGTAGGTTTGGAGCATCACTAGTCACCTTATGTTTCCCCTTAGCTTGTACTGCCCTTGAACTAGAAGAAATCGGAATATATGCATGTGGCTTTTGTAAAGTAGTAGAAGCAGAACTCTGATGACCCTCCCCTTTAGTGGCAAAGAAGCAGATGTAGGTGCATTTTCTTCACTACCACCCCATAATTTATATATCGCAGCCCTATATTTGAGGTTTTGTGCCAAGTTTTCATATTCTTCTACACCTTTTCCCTAGCTATGAATGAGGTGGGCATTAACTCTGGTAATGCTGCCCTAAAATTTAAGCTTACAAAAGTGGGACTTTCACAATCTAGCGCCCCTAGATGCCCTAGGCTTTGTTTGTAACTTAGTTGTAAATTGATTTAAAAAGGGACTTAAGATTGAAGGGACCCTTAGCATATTTTTGTAGCATTTTGGAGGGGCAACTAACATTTGCAATTCCAATGGAACTAGTGGCTTCACTCCTCTCTACTTTTATACTTTCAATAGGTGCATAATCGGATTCCGTTTCAACTTCCTCAACCTCTTGATGCTCAACTTCATCCTCACTTATGCTGTGAGAACTCATATTCATAGTGACACTGCAATAATAACATTTATAAGTTTATAATTTAAAAATTCAAATTCAAATCATGCATAATGCAAGGGATTAAGACACAAGGATTTTCTTTTTGTTTTTTATACTTTAGGTTGCATGAAGCATAGAAGTAGAGGATACACAAATGTTACAATCCTAGTTTGACAAAAAATTGATCATCTAACAAATAAAATATTGCTGTTATTAAATAAAAAAAATTAAAATTTGATCATTATTCAGTTGTAAAACTAGAACAATGAATTTAAATTGAAATTTGCAACAATGTAAGTAGTAAACTTAAAAGTTAATTACTATATTTGTCAACCAAAATTAGTAATGACTAATAAGTTACTAAATTGAACAATGAAAAAATAAAATAAAAATAAAAAACAGTCATGAAAGAAGTGTACCTTGAGCCTTCAATAATTCTTTGAATTCGCCTACCTAGAGGCTTGAATAATGCTTTGAATCCTTTAATTCAACAGTCGATTGATGTCATTCTTTCTCTTGCTCTTCCTCTCGCCATTCCTCAATTCTAATGCCTTCACTTGCAATCTTTCTCACTCTTACAGCTTGCTATTGCAACTTTCAACTTGGTTGTTGAAACTTTGGAGTGAGGCTGAATGAGTCTTAGATGCCTATTTGTAAGTTTTTTGTGAGTATTTAGGGTTTGGGTGGAGCCCATAGGCCATTAGGGTTAGGACTTGTAGCACACATTTCAAAAAAACTTTTTGATTTTGATTTTTTAGCTTTTGCAGCCATCTGCTGTGGGGGATGCTTGGATGTCTTTGAGATGTTCGATAGACTCCTAGTAGTCCCCTAGATGTCTCAAGGATGTCCTGAATCCCCCCTTTTAAAGTCCCCCCAAAAAGGGAACATCCCAAAAGCATCCCCTCTTGAGGGGGATGTCTTGAAAATGTCCCCGAAACTTAGGTGGCAATGGTGGGATGGTAGTGGGAGGTTCCCTCCAACTCCCCATGCCCTTGTCCCAGAAACATAGGGATTTTTTTTGGGGGGGCGATATGTCCCCGTGGAACAATGAACACATTCGATCTTGGTGACTTGAATCTATGAAAAATTCACACCCTCTGCTTATTTTTGTGCCAAACCCTAGCTATTTTCACATAATCTTGTAGTTGAAGTATGTGAAAGGACTGCTGTTTTGTGTTTACAAATGACGAAAAACTGTATTGAAGACTGCTGTGAAGATTGTTATATGACTTCAACTTGGCGATGAACTATCTTTGTCCCATCCTTGGAATGATGTGCCCAATTAATTTTCCTTAAATGATTGGAAAATTTGACTTTTTGGAGTAAGGAAAATTCTATATAATCTGCATCTTCATACACCATGGTTAGATGCTGAAAATGATCTTCTTGCTTCTTTGAGAAAATTGTGAGATTGTCCAACTAAACAAGGATAACTTTGTCCTTCAAGCCACTAAAAGCAATATCCATTGCTCTTTGAAAGCTTGGATCGATCAATCTTAATGGCATGCACTCATATGCAAATGTCCCCTATGGAGTGATGAATGCTGTCTTGAACTTATCTTTTGGGGCTACTTTAATATGATTTATCCTAAATACCCATCAAATAATGATAACATCTCTGATCCTTTGAAAGTGTGCAAAACAAATCCATTATAGGGAAGGGATGTTTATCCTTCAAAGAGGCTCAATTCAAGTTGCGAAAGTTGACACACATTTTTATTTTGCAGTTCTTTTTTCACTGTTACAATGTTAGACACCCACATTGAGTGGTGTATGGGAAAGATTATCCTGGCATCTAACATCTTTTGGATCCCACTGTAAATTGCATGTGTCAAGTGCAGGTTATAATGTCACTGCTTTTGTTTGCAAGGCTTTATCTCTGATTTCAGTAGAATGGTATGAAACAATTCCTTGGGACTAAACACCTTCAGATCTTCATAAGACCATGCAAAAACATCCTTGCTGGAAACTTGCTTCAAATCTACTCTTCTCTTCAGGTGAACATTGTTTACCTGGATTTACCATTCTTGGTTCATTTGCAATTCCATTATCAATTTTCTCATAATTGGCAGATGTTCTGGACTCTGGACCAATCTTATCTTTGACAATGACACTGATTAGAACTTTTTAGAGCTTAAACATGATGTTAATGAACATGGGAGACAAGGATTCGACGATGACCAACTAGATGGGAAATGATATAGTGTTTTGACTTAGAAAATGACTGAAAAATTTCATGAGTACGAAAGTTTGAATGAGCACATTTGTTCTTTTGGAAGAGAGTATTCTTCAAACTGAGGTTGCTAAACCTTAAGCTGCAACAAATAATTTACTTAATTTTCAACTACCACCAAACATTGATTTTTCCTAATTATCCTGTTAATTATTTGCGAGGGAGGTGACTTCTATCATGTTTGACAATCTTTATCATACTATTGTGCATTAGCCATGGAGACTGCTGCCTTGTCGTACTGCCCTCAATTAAGGATTCATTAAAAGGAAGTTCTCTTTCATTTCTACATAGCCTAATTAGCACATAGACCATAATGCATATAATATGGGGAATATGCCCACTGGGTTTTCAACTTAGGTCATTGTTGGGATAAGCACCTCACCATACCACTGGACCACATGCTGCTGTATAGCAAAAGATTGTAATTGGAAACACAATTTTTATGCAACACTGATTCCTGAATTTTTTTCATCAGCCTTCAAGCCTACCAAGTCAGCTTTGAAGCTTATAAGTTCTGGATTTGCAACCTTCGGAGAATATTGTTGGCTCTTACTTATTGTGAAAATACTTTTTTCATATCCAACATAACTAGTGTAGTCTTTGTGGACTCCTTTCTAAAACACGTTTAATTGCTATAAATCATTCATGCCTATCCACTTTGAAAGCTACAGCCCTCTGTTCTAATTTTTGGTGTATGTTTGTGTATTTTTCTGTAAACCCCATCCAAATGTAGGGATTTCATCCCCCTTTTTCTTCTGGATTTTGATAAATATTAAATATTTACTTCCTAGTCGGAAGAACCATCTAGATTTATGTTTCTCTATATTCCTATTAGCATCTTCATTTTACATGAATTAATATAATTGTTTTCTTTTAACCTAATATAAGAAAAGTAAAACATTTTAATATTTCCAGGATGAGTCTACTGAACATTTTTGAAGGAGCATTTGCTTCTGCTTAAGCATATTTAATTTTTTTCTATCTCCTGTAGGAAAATCCTTACTTGTGGAAATGGCTTACCGCTCAGGAGCCTGCACCTGAAGTTGTGATGAAAAATCCGGTATGCATTTGTTAGAAATGGGTTGTATGTCAAGTTTGCCATATTTTTTGGACTCACTGCATTTGTTTGTCTGTAAACATCACTGATTTTATCATCACTGGCCAGGTGTTCATTGCTTTGCATGAGAAGATCATGAAAAATCTGAATACTTATGCTTCTCCTGAGACAAGGGCAAAGCCTGGACAGCCATGGGTTAGGGGATGGGATGATAAGCGATCTCTGGGAGGTCCTGTAGCTGGAAATCAGTGAATGATTGAAGTCATTTGAAAACAACTCTAATACATCGTATTTTTATGGTGTTATAAGTACCTCTTCAGTTGAAGAAGGATCATCCTACATCCCTCATGATACTAAATAAGTATTATTTATATTTTTAATTTGAAATAAATCCATTAACCGATTATTGCTGAAAGATAATAGCAGGGTTATAAATGTTACTAATCAGCAGGATGAACTGGGTCTAACCTGAGCTGTAAATAATCCATTTCACTAACAGGAATTTGTCAACTAAAAACTGAAGTATGTGGATCATGTGTTATTCACATATGCTCATAAAGATAGGATATGTATCTCTGTTATTCATAAATATGTTGCTTTATTTTAGCTTTATCATTTGTAGTTTTGGATTGATACGTTCTCTCTTAATGTGTTATGTTTCCTCGTTATATCTGCAACTTATATGAACTTTTCACTTCATATCAAGCATACAGGTTTTGTTTCAGTTTAGCACTTCCATCGTGTCAACTGTCAAGTATACAAGTTTTATTTAACTTTTGGTTTCTTAGCATATTTTATTAGAAATAATACAAGGCTGTAGATTTAAGGAAGCATTAAGTGTGAAGTCAAGCTATACTGAAGATTTTACAGGTGAATGTGGGAGAGTGACAATAAAACTGACCTAAAAGATTTAAATTTCATGAGAAGTATATTAAACATATAATTTCAAACATAAAATGCCACAGATTTTTTATTATTTTCATTTTAGACTTCGATATTTATTCTGATGAAAAATTCTTATTGCATGGTTTGAAACTTTGAGGGTAGGGCATATGCAAGGTGTGGATATGGGTAGAATTGGTTATGCACAAAATTTGTGCTTATGTTAATATTTGTAGCACTGATGAAGATATTAGAAAATAATAATTGTCATTACTATCGAATCATGTTCTAGATTTATCAATGCATCTTTAACTCATTGTTCATTCCTCCAATTATTGTGGGTGGAAAGTGACGGGGCTGGGTGGGGGGCTAATGTTCCCCGGTTATCCCGTAATCTGAACACAGTTTACAGTTATCCCGTAATCTGAACACAGTTTACGGTTATCCAATATATATTTGTGGGGGCTGAACGAAGAGAGGGTGAAGCCAGGTTCCCACCACAGGCTAAGCAACTGGTTATGACTCTGCCCTGCACGCCCGCAGCAATGAAATAATAGACGGTAACAGGAGAGGCCCTGCCCCTATCTCGACTGGAAATGCCATCCCACCTTGGGAGATAGGGATAGGGCCAGTCGTAGATCGAGTCAAAGATATAGTTGAATGTGAAGAACCCATTACCATACAAATGCTTTGAGTAAAAAAAGAAAAAGAGTGCCACATCCCAACATATAAATATTGATATGGTCGTCTTGCTCCTCCAAGCAACTTTTGTAGAATGTGATTTGTTGGTCCATGCTCCTATGTCTTCTCCTTGCTCGTTCTTTCTTTATGAATTGTGGCCCTTGTCTTCTCCTCATACTCCCTATGTATTAAGGCATTTATGCACATGTTGAGTCTTTTATGTTGCTTTTATGGCAGTTCACAATCTCCCCTTATTTTGGGATAAGGTGCTTGATCCTGTTGCTTCATCCCTTTCCACTTTGATTACGTTGTATGCTAGCTTGATTGATGTTGAGTGCTTTCTCACATTGGATAAGGACCCCATCATTACCTTCAAATTGGCCACATCGACTAGATTGCCCAGGATTTTTCTTAGGTCCTTTTCCATTTTATAGGTTTTTGGCCCATGGAGCCGTTCCTTTGTGTTAGTGTTTTGTAGCGGTAGGAGGTATTTTTCTTAAGAATAATTTATTCAAGGCAAGTCAACCTTTCTATTATAAAACAAATAATATATTTTCTAGGTCGGCTCAAGAGGAGAGCTCGCCTAGTTTGGTATATAATGGAGATAGAGTCTCCACATTATGCAATCAATTCATTCCATTTCTAAATTTGATTTCCTTCAGTAGCAGATTCACATTCAAGAGGAGCAAATTCGCTTCAAGGAGAAGTGTTGATATTTTATGTATCTAAGGGATTCACACTACTTTTTAAGTGTTGATCTATTGTATGTGATTTGGCCTTTCTAGGGCTTGATTCTGAGTGCTATTTCTGCACTTCTATTTCTGATTTGTAAGAGAATAATTTGCTGGGTTTTTCCCTTGTGTAGAAGGGTTTTCTCAGGATAAATTGTTGTGTTGTCTTCTCTATGTTGTGTTTTCTGCTTAATTGCATTTTTGATCTGAAAATTAACATGGTATCAGAGTGGGTTTAGGAAAGATTTGATCAGATTTGGCTAAGTAGTATAAGACAACTCATTATTTAGGGCAGTCTCTCAAAGAAAAGAAGATGGTGACCGGTGTCAAGGTAGAAGATAGGCTTGATGGAGTGTCAAACTTCAACTCTTGGAAATTCATTGTTCTCATTGCCTTAGAAGAGAATGATTTTCTAGATTTTGTAGAAAATGATATGCTCGAGCCATCTGATGACACAAAAAACATTTAGTGGGAGAAAAATGGCACGAAGGCTAGAAAAATCATGATAGACTCTATGAAGGATCACCTTGTATCGATCATCTCCAAGATGAAGATAGCTAAAGAAATGTTTGAGGCTCTAAAAGGATTGTATGAGATCAACAATACCAGCAGAGCCCTTGCTTTGAGACAACAACTTCATCATGTAAAAATGGCTAAGGGAGATTTAGTCATTTTTTTCTTTATGAAGATTTCTGATTTGAGAGATTAGTTATGCACTATTGGAGATATAGTTGCAAACAAAGATCTTGTTATATTGGCACTAAATGGTCTTCCACAATCTTGGGAGCCTTTTATTTAGAGCATCAGTGGGAGATCTAAGTTGCCCAAGTTTGATCATCTTCGAGCTGACTGTATTCAAGAAGAAACTAGATCGGCAACAAGAGGAAATGGATGAATCTCTCATAATGAAGAAAGTCATGTCCTTGCTGCACATGCTACAAGAGGCAAATGAAGAGAAGTAAAAAGAGTCACCTTCAAGAGGAATAGAGACATAAAATCAGATTCTATTCCAGAATCGAAGAAGGATCTCTCTCACATTCAATGTTACAGGTGTGACAAATATTGAAGCAACATGTTTCTACTGCAGACATTGATGAAGAGTCACCTCAGTAGGAATCTAGACATTTAAAAGACAATTTAGAGGGATTTCTATTCATTTTCGCTCTTTCAAGAAATGTTCCAACTAACAGTGACACTTGGTTGATAGAAGCGGTGCTTCACGTCACATTACAGGGTATAGAGAGCATCTTATAGACTTAGTAGAGAAAGATTCTAACTTACAAGTGATAATTGGAGATGATGCTTGTTATATCGTAAAAGGAGCTGAGGCCACTTCCTTACAACTAGATTCAGGTATTCCTCTTCATTTGAGTGATGTCTTGTTCATACCAAGGATCAAAATAAACCTCGTCTCCATTTCAACCTTGGAGGACAAAGGGTACAAGGTTGCTTTTTTTAAAGGAAAAGTTCTTGCATGGGCCAAGAACTCTAGCATAAAATCAACTCGTGTGATTGGAATTCGTCGAGAGAGCCTATACAAAATATCAATTCGACCAGTTCAGGCATTATTACACGACTCTATCAGTTTAAGTGAGCTATGGCACAATAGACATGCTCACTTACATTTCAGAGCTCTTCCCTCTATGGAGAATGTGGTTACTGGTCTTCCAAAGCTTAGTTTAGAGCACGATGGCATCTACAGGGGATGTGCACTTGGTAAGAATATCAAGAGTCCCTTCCATAGTAGTGACAATAGATCAAAGGGGATTTTAGATCTTGTTCATTCTGATTTATGTGGACCAATGTTTGTGGCATCTTTGAGTGGATTTTGGTTCTATGTGACTTTCATTGATGATTATTCTCAAAAGACCTGGATTTACTTCTTGAAATCCAAGGAGTTTGAGGAAGTTCTTGATAGATTCCGAGAATTCAAGGCTCAAGTTGAAAACATGTCAAGGAAGAGGATTAAGGTTCTGAGATTGGATAATGGAGGGGAATACACTTCTGGAGGATTTCATAATTTCTACATTGAGGTAGGGATCAAGAGGGAGTTATGTGTTCCGTACAACCCTCAACAAAATGGAGTTGCCGAAAGAAAGAACAGATCCATAAGAGAGGCAGCCAAGGCTATGATTCATGATCAAAGTTTACAGAGTTTTCTATTGGTTGAAGCTTCCAAAACTACAGTATATGTTCAGAACATAAGCCCTCATCGGATATTGGGAAACATGACTCCTGAGGAGGCCTTCACAGGTGTGAAACTTGAGGTTAGTCACTTAAGAATATTTGGCTGTCTTGTGTACATTCATGTGCCCAAGGACAAAAGATCAAAACTAGAACCTTCAGGCAGGAAGGGTATATTTGTGGGATATAGTGAGTCTTCAAAGGTTTATAGAGTTTATATTCCATGCCATAAATAGATTGAGATCAATAGGGATGTCTCCTTCGAAGAGGAAGTAGCCTTCAAAAGATCTAAAGGGTCTTACATGGAGATAAACAGTGAGGAGCAGGGGACTTCAGAGGATATGAATTATCTCTTGATCATGCTCCTGACATTCAAAGGGAGTCCACCGAACTGGCCGAGACTATTGATCCAGTTGATCCTATAGAACCAATTGATGGGCCTAGAGACATTGCCGTAGGTTGAAAGAGGTCTTTATGGGCTCGAAAAACTATGCAAGAGGCAAAAAAATATGCAGCTCCTTGAGGCACTTTTAGGGAAAGCAAGAGACTCAGAAGTTCCCAAGTTATGTGGCATTGATGAGTCACATCATTGATTCTAAGCCTTCCAGTTTTGAGGAGGCATCCAACCAACAGGTATGGAGAGATGCAATGACATAAGAGTATCAGTCCATCATTAAAAATGATGTATGGGATGTTGTTCCAAGACCTGAAGGGAAATCAATAGTGTCTTCCAAATGGATCTACAAAATCAAGCATGCAGCTGATGGCAACATTAAGAAACACAAGGCGAGATTTGTGGCAAGAGGATTTTCTCAGAAGGAGGGAATAGATTATGAGGAGACATTTGCTCCTGTTGCTTGATACACTTCCATTAGGATGATTACTGCTATTGCCTCCGCAAAAGGATGGAAGTTACATCAAATGGACGTAAAGACTGTATTTCTTAATGGTGTGATTGAGGAAGAAGTGTACATCGAGCAACCAAACGGTTTTGTGATCCATGGGAAGGAGTCTCATGTCTGCAGATTGAAGAAGGCCTTGTACGGTCTTAAACAAGCACCTCATGCATGGTATGAAAGGATCAATAGATATTTGATGAGTTTGGGTTTCTCCAAAAATGATGCAGATTCCAATCTTTATTTCAAGATAGTTGATGGTGAGGCCTTGATATTGGTTGTTTATGTTGATGATTTATTTCTCATTGGAGTAGAGAAGCTCATTGTCAAATGTCAGAAAGAGTTAGCCTCCGAGTTTGAGATGAAGGACCTTGGTCTTATGCATTACTTCCTGGGACTGGAAGTGTGACAAAAGCCTGATGAGATCTTCCTAAGTCAAGGGAAATACACTATAGATATATTGAGGAGATTTGGGATGATGGATTGTAAGTCCATGTCTACACCCATGGAGACAAATTTGAAGAAGTGACTCAGCATCCGATTTAGATTTGGTAGATCCCACCATGTATAAACAATTGATTGGATCATTGATGTACCTAGTCAACACTAAACTAGACATTTGTTATGTAGTGAATGCTCTCAATCAGTTCATGTGTGAACCAAGACAAATACATCTAGCTGCAACAAAGCATATACTGAGATAATTGCGTGGTACTGTGGGTTATGGTTTGAGATATACTTCCAGTGGAGATATGAGATTACAAGGCTATTTTGATTCCGACTAGGTCGAGAGTGTAACTAATAGGAAAAGCATCTCTGGATGTTGCTTCAGTTTGGGGTCTGCCATGATTTCTTGGTGTAGTAGGAAGCAGACCTCTGTGGCACTAAGCACTGCAGAGGCTGAATATATTGTAGCATGTGTAGCAACACGTGAAGTTGTATGGCTTTGAAAGCTCCTTGCAGGATTGTTTGGTTAGACATTAGAACCGACTTTGATTCATTGTGATAACCAAAGCTATGTAAAGCTCTCAGTAAATCTTGTATTTCATGATAGGAAAAAACATGTGGAGATCAAGTATCATTACATCAGAGACATGGTGCTGAGGAAAACAATCCAACTCAAGTACATCTGCACTGATGATCAAACGATTGATGTGCTCACCAAGCCTCTTTCCAGGGTAAAGTTTGCACATTTATGAGACAAACTTGGGGTGGTAGAGAATGTCGCCCTTGCTGGGAGGGAGTCCCAACATCATTAAGTTTTGTTGTAATGTATATTTCTCTGAGACAGAGAAATATGAGGTGAAAGCCCTTGTAGTGTATATTTCTCCGAGACGGAAAAATATGAGGTGAAAGCCCTTGTAGTGTATATTTCTCTGAGACTGAGAAATATGAGGTGAAATCCTTTGTACAAGATCACATTTTTGAGACTGAGTTGTGTTCCCACAATTGGGTGTAGCCATTGTGGATGTCATGTTGAGAGACTCCATGATGAAGATACTTGAGAATACCTCCCTAGCTAAGAGGGAGTGTTAGTGTTTTGTGGCGGCGGGAGTTTTTTTTCTTAAGAATAATTTATTCAAGGCAAGTCGACCTTTCTATTATAAAACAAATAATATATTTTCTAGGTCGGCTCAAGAGGAGAACTCGCCTAGTTTGGTATATAATGGAGATAAAGTCTCCACATTACACAATCAATTCATTCCATTTCTAAATTTGATTTCCTTTAGCAGCAGATTCACATTCAAGAGGAGCATATTCGCTTCAAGAAGAGTTGATATTTTGTGTATCTAAGGGATTCACACTATTTTTAAGTGCTGACCTATTGTATGAGATTCAACCTTTCTAGGGCCTGATTCTGAGTGCTATTTCTACACTTCTATTTCTGATTTATAAGAGAATAATTTGCTGGGTTTTTCCCTTGTGTAGAAGGGTTTTCCTAGGATAAATTGTTGTTTGTCTTCTTTGTGTTGTGTTTTCTGCTTAATTGCATTTTTTATCTAAAAATTAACACTTTGGTCTTGTAAATATTGCAAACCTTGCTTACCATATATGCTAGCTTGATTGTTGTTGGGTGCACTTTTGGATTTAAGTGTGGCCCCAGTGTTACCTTCAGATTTAATCACCTTGACCAGACTAACTAGGATCTTTTTAGGTCCTTATTTTTTATTTTATAGGTTTATGGCCATTGGAGCAGCCCCTTTGGTCTTGGAAATTTTCCAAACCCTTGCTTATCACAAATATAATCGACTCCACTGCTTTCCACATTTCTAGAAGAAAGGTTGATATTAAAAGAATTACAACTTGCTCTTATGCCATTTATTTGTTATATTATTATAAAACAAGGCAATTGAAATACTATTTATGGGCCTGGTTTTAGATGCAGTATAGGACCACCCTACATACTAATGGTCACTTAGGTTTTTAATTGATCTATACTGGCTCCCTAGTTAAGAAACTTAAAGGAAACTTTAGATGAGCCAGTGTTCTTTGTTGTGCCATTGTTGAGCTAAAGGCATTCTATGCTACAAAATTAGTTACTTTTGTAGTTTTGAACCCTTTCGAATATATATTTTTTAACTAGGTTGACTAGGTAAGCTACACTAGGAATCAATTCTTATCATACAAAGATGCAATCTATTTGCTTTTGACTTCCACATTTTAATGTGAAATATTGATTAGAAATGTTTTGATTAGCTAAATAGAGTTTTACAAAGGGTCCCAACCCTTTTACAAAGCTATCGACTGAACTCAACTAGCCTCCAAGCACAACTGCAACTAAGGTGCACAAAACAAAAAATAAAGCAAGAAAAGAAAAAGGAAAAATGAGGGTTGGAGCCCTTTTACAATGTTTCTAGCAACCATCCACAAACAAACAAAACAACTAGATAATTTCATAACCAAACCTAGACAAACACACCCTTAATTTGGGCGTGAGAATGTGATATGTGTTTTGGAAGACCTTTCTTCCTTCATTGAACCATAGTCCAAGAAAACTCATTACCCTCACCGCCAATGAAAAGAGAGGCAACGAACCGTCTCCTTGGCACCAAAAGGAGACGATCCATTAGAGGGGAGCTGAGTCAGAGATGTAGATCACCAAGTAGAAATCATGCAAGCCGTAGGTGGCTCACCCACAACACCACTAGGAACCAAAGGGGGAATATTATCCATTGATGTTACAGGAGGATCTAGGAGTCACTGAGTTAGTGTCAACCTCATTCACAATGAGGAGCTCTTGATGAGAATTATTCTACCAGGAGGAGGAACGTGAAACATTTGAGTGAGGATAGTCTAACACCAAGGGACCAGTAGCAAAGCACTACTGACATCAAAATGGGATGCCTTCATAATCCAAAAAATGGTTCCTCGAGTTATCACCTAATTGTAAAACAACCTCCACTAATAGAGGTGAAGATAAGTCTAATTCCACAAGAATATGAGCATAGGTGGTGCGAGAGAACATGGTAGTGGCGTTATCCACTAGAATAAAACACCCCATAGAATTGCCAATGACCATATAATAGGAATTACACCAAAAATGAATTGGGAGATTCAAGAGGCAAATTGAAATTGATTGCTGCTTGAAAGACTCGATGAGGATTTAAAGAGGACACCCAAGGCTTGAGGAAGAGGGCTTGCTGTCCCTAAACCAAGAGCAAGTATTAAGGATGACATCTTGATTAGAGACTGAATCAAAAGAAACCACAAAAAAACCCTTGCACAAGGGTAAATTTCCATCTTCCCTTCTGTAATAGGATGCCATTGCTCAGAGATCCAGAGGTGTAAATCTCTAAGATAACGGAATTTTTTTTCAAACCTATAGATTAGACCTTTTTGAGAAAAAAAACTCCTCATTTCTTATAACTTCCTCCCCTAAAAACCTCAAGGGGGGAAGGAGTGGTAGAATCATAGATTTCCTTCTAGTAGGTGCAACAAGACCACCAAAAGCACCATTAGCCCACTTCAAAGGAGAATAAGAACCCCCATGGACAGTATTAGCAAAAGATTTTCCCAGTGTAGCAAACCTAGAACCCTCCAAAAACCCGTTGTCAACAACAAAGGGCGATGGGAGAAAAGGGGCGTAAAGAAATGTACCAGAACCTCCCCACCAAATGTACAACGTTACCAGATGCCGATCCGTGAAGATCTAGAGGCGTATGAGTTGTCACAACAACCACAGTCCCCAACCACACCAAATGTCTTGCGACGAAGAGTAGAATCAGATCACGAGTAGAAATCCCATCATCCACAAGTGAGGGTATAAGAACAATAGGTGTAGATAGACCCACCACCAAGTTGCCGCACCAGGGCCTACAACCTTGATGCATTCATCCATGAGTGCCAAAAACACATTTGAAATCTAAGTGCACAGGAGGGAGCGAGAGGTCACTGTAGAAGCCATTACCAAAGGTAAGTACTAAATATTGATCAGAAATGTTACAAAGATGGTTTATTTCCTTATAAATTCTTAGGTTAAACAAGTAGTCTTAAGGGAATAGGCTTACAAGTCCTTGTAGAATTTTTTTTTTATAATGATATAAATAAAGGTTGAGAATAACATCATCATATGATCTTTGTCGATAAAATAAGTATATAGATCACATGATGACTTAAAAGTTTAAAACCATTCTGCATATGAAATCAGTATCAACAAATTATGCACATATCTTCAATAAAATGATAAATCATTTTTGTTGATTGACCAAGTAAGCTAACCTATTTTATGTTCTTAAAGTCTTCCCTCAAAGCCATTATGCAACAATCACCTTCATGAAAAACTACCATTGCATGTCTTCCAATAACTTTAGGGGTTTTGCAAGCTTTTACAACTCTCAATATTTTGAACGTGCAAATTATTTGCATCTAACTCAGAATTTAAGGGTAAAACATTGGTGATAAATGTCGCAAGTATGGTTTATTTCCTTCAATTCATAGTTTACGAAAATAACTGCAAGGGGAAATTTTTACGAGTCCTTAAAAAAGTTATTGGCTTTTATTATTTTATGTAATGTCCCCTTCTCAACAATGATCAGTGTAGTTGGCCGTTAGCCTATCCTGGAGGCCCGTAGGCTAGTCGGAAGTAGAAATTAGGGTTTCCTACCTTTTAGGGGGATGTTTTGGTAGTATTGGGGGTTTGCATGTTGGAGTTTTGTAGTTTGTATTTTGGATTCCTTCTGGGTTTTCAGAGAGCTTCACAATGGTCTAACATGCAACCGAAATAGGTAACTTTTCCAGACTTAATATTTTTACTAAGTTGCGACGACTGCTCAAAATGTGGTTAAAACGCTTTTGGAGACACTATTTTTAGCAGTATGCTATTTATAGTAAGTACTATTTTTAACAGGGTTTTCAACAGTCCAATTTAGAGGCTATTTTAGGCAGGTCAGTTTGAGTAGTTTGGTCTCTCGCACTCTTGGAGCTCATTTTGGTAAATTCCGTATTTTAGTTGAATTTATATTTTAAGTGAATTTGTGGCTAAGGCTTGGGGGACACCTAGTTTGATGAGATAATGTTTAAGTAAAAAAATTCAAATGCTAAAGTGGACAATTTATTGAGGAGGTAATATTTAAGTGCTTAATAATGTATTTTTCACTTGATAAAGTGGGACGCCAAACTTATAAAATATTTGCAATTCTAATAAAGTTATCTCTCCTCATGTTTCAACGCCAAGTTAAGGAGGCAAATGAAGTTTGAATGAAATCCAAATGACATAAGGTGAATGTGAATGTGAATGTCATGTGGGTGCCCTAATTGGAGGGATTTGAATTTAAATTTGTGGTGGAAAAGTTATAAATAAGAGTGTTGGGCTTTTTTCTTGGTATCCATTGAAAATTATAAGGAAGTGCTACCGAAATGGTTACAGACTCACTTTGAGGAAAGCACACCTCCTAGAAAACTTAGTTTCATGCTTGCAAGATAGCATCTAGCTAAGCTTTGGACTGTTCTTTACACTGAAGAGAAGATTGGGCTTATTAAGATGATGATATTTGAAGTTTTCTGAAGTTTTGTGTTGCTAGTTTTTGCTTGGCTGGAAACATCTTTTGGTTCATAACTCCTTGCATGATTTTTCTATGGTTTTGGGCATTTGCTACATCTCTTCTACCATCCTAGGCACCCCTTGTTGCAAGTTTCCAGATTTTTTGGAGTGCTCTTTGATTTTATATGCTGGTCGCCCTTCTCCTTGAGGGTCGTACTTTGTCTCTTGGTGCATTAGGAAGCATGCTCATTCATTTTGGACTGTTTGGTGGTGTTTGATGGCTTGATCATGGTCGCCCTTCTCCTTGGCATCTATTGCATTTGATTTCACATCATTTAGAGGAGTCTTCATCGAGTTATGAGAATTTTGGTATGCTTCATGCTTGCTGGTTTGAGTTTTCTGTTCACTACTTTTTCATATCAGATTTGTTAGAAGTTCATTTTTGGCTTGTTTCCTTTAATAGAATAGTTGGTTGATGTTTGGAGATCATCTACTTTCATATTGGAGCTTATTGGATACCTAACTCTCATTGTAATTTGCAGGTTATATCATATTGTAAGGCTGTTATCAGTCACACTGATTCAATCATCTTATTTCTGTAATTTTATTTTTCCTAATTCCCATGTTAGTGGAAGAGACAGGCCTCGCCGTCTTTACTTTCAATATTTTACTTTCCTATACTAACTGTTGAAGAAGAAGAAGGGGTCGACTAGCCATCCATACTTTACTTTTTAGTACTTTGTAATTCATCATGTTGATTGGCTGAGCCATCAATATACTCCTGCTGAATAAGTGGTCGAGTTGCATTTGTATTACTTCTAATCGACCAAGCTGTCTTTCTTTGTACTTTCCAACATATTCAGTATTACAAGCTAACGATCCCCATTCTACCGTATGCTCTCACCTTGCCCACACTGGGATCTGGGTGATCAGAAAGTGAAAGGGTTCCTTTCAGCTATGGTTTATTTGGTTTTTCTAACGCTAATGGGTGAAGTGTTTGTAGAAAAAAATTGAAAAAAAAATGTGAGGGGATATTTCAGTGGTATTAGAGCTTGTTTTCCTGCCAGCCTGCGAAAATTCAGTGCTTCAGTTTGTCAAATGAGTGATAGAGATATCAAATACTACAACAAAGAGTTGAAGAGACAACAGTATCAGAATCCTCCAGTTCCTAAAGGGGACACTTTTTCAGAGGTTCTAAGGAACCATGAGCCCGTAGTTGAGATAATGGCAGAAAGAGATTGCAATGTCCCCATTCTCGGAGTGACATATTGGAGATACGAATTGTCTCATTCACCATTCCTGTGAGCTAGCCATCTTGGTGAGGGAATGTTATTTTGGCCAAGAGAATTATATTTTTGATGAGTTTTCTATTGGAGGTAAAAAGGGAATTATTTTTAATGAAGAATAAAATATAATATTGATTATATTTTATTATTATTATTTTATTTCCCACTTGCAATGCCAAAACAATTTTATTAAAAATAAAGGAGTCTAGGAGGGGAGTTATAAAGAAAATAAAATATTATTATATTCCCTAGGTGGTCGACTCACTTTATAAGGAAAATGAAATATTATTTTATCTAGATGGTTGGCTCAATTAAAAGAAACAAAATCTGATTTCTTCTTAAGCCGGTCTTGGCTGGGGTGGTTAAGGGAAATATAAAAAGAAGGATTTGAATTCATTTGGGGATATGATGAATTGAGTTTGGTTTTGGCTTTTGAGCTTATCTCTTGGCTGAAGATTATTTTCTGGTGATGATCCCTTGTCTTCCAGGGTTTGGAGATGGTCCCATTCCCATGTTGAGAGGTGGAGACATTCAATGTTCCTCATTGAGCTAATTGCAGTTATAATTTTGAAGGTTTCTAAAGAAGTCATTTACAATTTTTTTTGAAGTTTAGCAGTCTTGATAATATTTGATTTTGAGAGTATTCATTGCATATTTTTCTAGAGTCCATTTCGGTTTGGAAGGAATCGATTCTGAGAAGGAAAAATAGAAAAAATCATATTTATGGTGTTCGATTCTTGTTGGAAATCAATTTGCAGATCATTGGAAACAATTTCTTGAAATCACACTTCACTAGGAAGCTACTGGACGCAACATCTTGAGTTGGGAGGTGTCCACTTCTTGAAGGAACCATTACAAACTTTATTCTCAGATTTTGAAGGTTTGACTTTGTAAAGAAATTCTGAAGGCACTTTCAGTCTAAGTCACCAGGCTCAAATTCGAATTCGAGTTCGACAACATTGAAATTTGAATGAAATTCGACAAGGAAAAAATTTGAAAAGTATAAAATTCAAATAAAATTCGCCTTATGTAATAAAAATAAAAATAAAAATAAATAAATGTAATATATCCATACAATTGTCTAAATAGTTTAACATTGATAGATAGATTTGAATCATTAGAAAAAGATGACACATTTATAAAATATAAACCATAAAAAACATGTGAAATTACGATTGCAAAGATATTCTTTTGTCAAAAAGGTACAATAATAGTAAAGGCTTTAGAACTTCAAAAAAACTCCAAGTCATCAAGAGCACTTGGCTGAGATGCTAAATCATCATCATCTGTATCACTACTCAATTCATCATCAACAAAGTCAGGCTCATCTGCAATTGGCACTGCTATGTCTTCAAGAATTTGTTGTGAGGAAGAGTCCTTTGCTGATTTGTTCATGAGCAATTTTAAATTGCTGCAAACATTGACAAGATCTCCCAACTTTCTAGACAACAATTTATTCCTCTTTTTGGAATGGATGTGATCAAAGCAACTCCAGTTCCTCTCACACATTGATGAACTTGCTCCCTAACTCAAAAATTGAATAACAAACCTTTGCAACTCAGGAGTTTGTGCTCCATAGGTCATCCACCATTTATGCCTAGGTACATGTGTCATGTCATATTTGGCTGCTTGCATTCCAAACAACCCTTCTCCACCCTTGTAGACCCAAAATTGACTTCTGATTAGTGCTGAAATTGTTTGATTTGATTCATACTTTCCAACCGCTTCTAAAAGCCCTGGCATAATTTTTCGTGTCACCTTCTCTATCAATAGAAAATAACTTAGGCTCCAACAAGCAAGCTACTGCATGTAAAGGTGTGTGCATCATTTTCCATCTGCAATCAACTATCTTCCATACCTCCATATATTCTGCTTCTACATTGTTTAGTGTTTTTTGAATAGCTTCCTTACAACGGTCCATGCTTTCATAAAGCATGCCAAGGCAAGGAGTGTCACCATCAACCATACGAAGCACATCAACAATTGGTTCACATATAAGCAAAACCTTTGCTGCACTTTCCCATAAATTTATGTTTAGAATTATTTGCTCTATGTTCTTCCCCTTAGGACCTTTAGAAAGCACTGAGTGTTCCCACTCATTGGAACAAATAACAGACCTCAAAGCTACTTTTTCTTCAACCACTCTTTTCAAAGTGATATAAAATGAAGCAAATCTCTTTTCACAAGGCCTTAACAACTCCCTGGATGCATGTTGCCTATAAAGACTCAATGAGAGACGATGATTCCTTATGAAATTTGCAATTGCTCTCCCCCTGTGAATAGCTTCATGTACCCATGGTAATTTAGCCATGTCATGAAGCAACAAATCGAGACAATGGGCTGCACATGGGCTCCAATATATTTGTGGGTACTTCTCTGCAATCAACTTCCCAACTCCCACACAATTTGCTGCACTATCAATTACCACTTGAACCACATTTTCCACCCCTACTTCAAGAATGACTTCGTCTAATATTTGAAAATTGTACTCAAAAGTTTTCTTGTGGTTCATGGTGTCAATCACTTTCAAGAACACAACACCCTCAGGACAAGACACCAACATATTAATCAATGGCCTTTAACATATATCTGACCATCCATCACTCAATATAGTGCAACCTATTTTCTTCTAAGAGTCTTTGATAGTAGCTAATTTCTCAGTCACTCTTTCTTTTGACCTCTCCAAAAGAGTTGACCTGATAGCCTCTGAACCTGGGGGTGTGTACCCTTTGCCAAACTCTGCAATTTTGTGAATTGCATTATGAAAATGTGGATTTCTCGCAACATTGAATGGAAAAGCACTTGTGTAAAACAAATCAGCTACTGCATCATCCACCTCCTGTTTCTCTGTTGGTTTCCAAAAACTTTTCAATGTTCCACTCTCCCTCACCGATTTGGATTAATCAGAAGAGGAAGACATAATAGATGCTGAGCTTGTGAATCTGGATTGAGACATATCTTCTTCAATTCTCTGATTTTTTTGTGCT
The DNA here is from genome assembly GCA_007115665.2 of Sequoiadendron giganteum. Classification (NCBI taxonomy): domain Eukaryota; kingdom Viridiplantae; phylum Streptophyta; class Pinopsida; order Cupressales; family Cupressaceae; genus Sequoiadendron; species Sequoiadendron giganteum. The sequence goes on along the minus strand of CM021104.1, from coordinate 303,502,159 downwards.
TTCTTCATCTTTCCCACAATTGAAGAGGATTGTTCTTTCTCTAAAGCAACTCTTATTTTTGGGGTAACTGCAGGACATGCTGTAACACCTCCTTCTGCACCATTTGTAATACCAAGTAAATGGTCCATTGCCCTTGTCAAACCACTAGAAAAAGGTTTCTGACACTTGGTGCATTTGAGTTCAGTACCATTGCGAGTGATATATTTCCATGCCTTTGCAGTTGATTTTTGGGGAGCCATGATCTGTATGTTTGAATGACAAAATAATATTTAATATTAAAAAATTAAAACGTTCACATAATTTTATTTCAAACAACATTCAACAAAATATATAGAATTTTTATTTTAAATCTAAAAAACAAAATGAAAACACTAAATATTAATATAATTTACATTTTATAATAAAATAAAGTGAACTGTAAGTTTGTAAACATTAATAAATAATAAATAAACACAATATTAAATAATAAAAAGTAAAATATTAAATACAAAATAAAATAATGAAATATTAAAATACTAAATCAAATACAAAATATTAAACAAAGTTTACTTAATATTAAAAATTATTTTCATTCCTATGGCTATATTTTACATTATAGTTTACAACTTTACATAATGCTATAATAAAAAAATCGAACCCTAAAATTGAAAAAATAAAAAAAATGATCTCCTACCTCCTTTGACGCTCTTGGAATTTGCGGGAGTTTTGACGCCGATGAGTAATGGCGATGCAGACTAGAGAGTGATGGACGATCGACTGTGGATGATGGTGTCGTGGGCCATGGCGATGCAGAGAGACGTCGAAGGCTGAAGCAGATGGACGCGGAGCGGTGGAAGAGAGAGACGTCGAAGCAATAAACGGTCGCAGTTGAGACGAGTTGCAGACACCAGCCGCCAAACTTCCAAACGCTGCTGGAAATAGTCAAATAGGAACAAAAGGAAACAGTTGCAGACGTCAGAAAAGAAACAAGTTGGAGACGATAGGGGAAAAAATGAGTTGGTTCGATATCTAATGCCGTCGCTAGTTATAAAGAAAAAACCCTAAAAAAAATCCTAATAAAATAATATTTTTATGATATTTTTCAATGCAAATGGTTGATTGGAGAATTTGTTCGAATATGAATGAATTTCAACCTTTTTTTTGAAATTCGACGAATTTCAAATTTCATGTTGAAATTCGGTTGAATATGGTGACTTAGCTTTCAGTTGTGTTCCAACAAAGGCACGATATGCAACTAGAGAAAACCACAATCTTATAAGTGAAAGGAGTGCTGCCAAGAGAAGGGTGAGTTAAGTTGGTTCAAAGGATGATTTGCTGTCAAGAGAGTCACACTTCACCAAAACACCCCAGTCGTTGTCAGCAAGATCAAGTGGGGTCAATTCATGGAGGATCTCAATTGGACTTGATGCTTTGTCAGGGCGCTGTTACAAGTTCCTCTTTGCATTGTTTAATTGCAAATTATAATATCATTTAGGAGTCACCATATTGCTGTCATCTACAACAAACTTGTACTATCATTTAGATACATCTGCATTACATTATTTGCTGGTTGAATCATTGTGTTACAACAGTTTTGTATTTATATGATCAGTATAGATGAAACTTGCATAATATTGGAACTTATGAGAATTGGAGTGGGCATTATAAATCATTGTCAAATATTGTAATCAGTTCCAAGGTTGCAATAGAAGGAGTTTTTGAATGCATGACTTTGTTTCCTGAAATCTCTACTTGTGGAAAGTAATCATTTGCATAGATAATTTCATGAGAAGTGTATGACTAAATGTCTGATTACTATAGCTACTTTAGTGCATGAGTTTACAGTCAGGATATCATTTGAAAGTTAGTAAATTATCGTGCATTGCATTCTACTTTCAGTTGCAGTCTTCTAGCATATTGTTTAAGTCTCTTGAAGTCATTTCATTATCAAACAAAAGGGCAAAACAAATCCAACATAAAACATTACCATATGGGATAGTCTGCACAACAAGTGTTTGAAAAAATTCCTAAGGGTCTAAATCAGAAAATTAAAGTGAGAATTTGTATGGGCTCTTCAATTCTATTAGAGCCAAGATCCTGCTGGCCTTTGGGTTTGATTTCAATCCTATTTGATGCAACAAAGTGATACATACAAGAGAGTTATTGCATGAGAAGCAAAGAAACAAAAACAATGGGAACAACCTTGCCCCGAACATGACACATTATCAGATGCAATCGCAACAAGACATCGTGGTATTGAGATTGCTTCAACTAGCACCGTGGGTGATAGGGGAAGTATTCCACCAAGGCATGCAACCAATAATGAAGAAAGGGAAGCAAGGGATATCATGAGGGGTATTGTAGCAGGGCAGAAACATGTTTCCAATGTGTTGCAACAACTTACAACAACTATACAACAAATGGATACTCCTAGAAGACAAAATCAGGAGCATGAAGATAATGAGAGTGTTTTTGGGACTCCAAGGGCACAAAGAGAACCTACTTGTACCACTGATAGACCTTTGCAACCTACCATTTTGAGGAATGAATCGGAAGAAGAAAATTTTGAAGTAAATGAAGATGCATCATTTGCGGATAATGTCATGTCTATGCACGATGAATGAGATTTGTTACCACCACAAGTAAAGGAGCATTTGACCTTTGACCAATACATGATTCAAAGGAGGGAGCACAATAGAACAAGGCCAGATAGAAGGCCAAGGAATCAAAATAAGGACTTAAAACATGCCACGAGTAAACCCACACTTCCAACATTTGATGGAAGCAGAAAGATAACAACAAGAACTTGGATTCACAAATTGGATACCTTCTTGACCCTTCGACCTACGACAAAGGACGAGGCAATCAAATTTTCAACCATGCATTTAGAGGGCACTACATCCAATTGGTGGCATCATGGTTTGGTTACTCAAAAACATGGATTGATTCATTCTTATGATGAGTTCAGCAAGAGGTTGATAGCACGATTTGACAGGAAGGATGTGGAAGTGTATTATAGGGAGTTGGCACAACTCAAACATAGTAGACATGTGGAGACATACATAGAAGAATTCTAGAAGACTCTTGTTATGGTTCCTGATATGTCTGAGAGGAGGGTAGTCATGTTGTTTATTGAAGGTCTTAATGATAGGTTGAAAGGCATAGTTAAGGCACTTAAGCCTAACACATTATAGGATGCTATTCAGCTTGCTTTAGACCTTGAGACTACACCTACTTCATTGTAGCTCGCTAGGAATAATTTCAAGAATTTCAAATCGAATCTGAAATCATTCAATAAGCCCAAGGTTACACCTTCAACGATCAACAATGAGAGGAATGAGCTCAGGAGGAAGAAGTTATGATTCACTTGCAAACAACCATGGGAACCTGGTCATAGATGCCTTGGGAAAGGCAAGGCACATCTTATTGAGGTCATATCTAATTTAGATGATGAGGAGATCACTAATACAAACTCAGAGAGTAAGGAGGAGTATGAGGATCAACCTCATATTGAGCCTAAGGAGCATAATGATACTCAACAGGTTACCATTGCTTCACTTTCAGGAGTTCAACAATATCACTCCTTTCATGTGAAAGGAGTTTTGAATGTACAATGAGTTATATGTTTGGTTGACAGTGGAGCCACACATAATTTCAATGATGAGGGATTGGTGGCTAGGAGAGGTCTTCATGCAGAGGAGTTTCCAAGATTTTAGGTGATAGTGGCCGATGGGTTTGGCATGAGTTGTACCAAGAAAGTATCACAACTAAGCATACAAATGGGATATTACACATTGAGAGATGACTTCTATGTGCTTGGTTTGGGTGAGATAGATGTGGTGCTAGGAATCCAATGGCTTCAGTCTCTTGGGAGGTATGTTCAAGATTTTTAGAAGATGGAGTTAGAGTTCGTATCAGATGGGAAGAAAATTGTGTTGAAGGCTTTGTCAGATGGAAAGCCTAGAGTGGTTTCAGCTAGGATGATGGAGACATTATTCAAGCATGAAGATGTGGTGTGGGTAGCCCAATGCTTCATTTCATCTAAATCTCCTTCTAGTGACACGCCTCATCATCATGTGGATATTCAAAGGGTTTTGGATAAGCGTAGTAATGTGTTTAGTTACATACCCCTTGGTTTACCTCCTAACTATGGATTTGAGCATGTTATAGAGTTGGAGGAGGGATCTAAGCCTGTCATTACAACACCATATAGACATCCCAAAAACTTCAAGGAGGAGATAGAGAAAACAATTAAGGAGTTGCTTGAGATGGGACATATCCGACCTTCATCTAGTCCCTTTGCTTCTTCAGTTGTCCTGGTGAAGAAGGATGGGACCTTGGGAATGTGCATTAATTATAGGGCCTTGAACAAAAGGACTATCAAAAACAAGTACCCTATACCGATGATCGATGAGTTTCTAGATGAGTTACACGGGGCCATGTATTTCTCCAAGATTGATCTCAGATCAGGATATCATCAGATTCGTGTCCGAGCAGAGGATGTTCACAAGACAACATTTAGATGCCACTTTGGACACTATGAGTTTCTTGTTATGCCCTTTGGACTAACTAATGTGCATGCTACATTCCAGTCTTGTATGAATCATATATTTAATAGGTAGTTGCATAAGTTTGTCTTGGTATTCTTCGATGACATCTTGATATACAACAAATCTTGGGAGGAGCATCTTAGACACCTAGATGAGGTACTTGGTATTATGGAGGCTCAGTCATTGTTTGCTAAGGCGTCCAAATGTGAGTCTGGACTTCAAGAGATTCTTTATTTGGGCCATGTGATTGGGGTTAATGGTGTACAGGTTCATCAAGAGAAGATCCATGCTATACTAGATTGGCCACCACCAAGGAATGTTTCATACTTGAGAGGGTTCTTGGAACTATGCAGTTACTACAGGAGATTTGTAAAGGGGTTTTCATAGTTGGAAGCACCTCTTACAGATCTTACCAAGAAGGGGACGTTTATTTGGATAATGAGGAACAAACAGTATTTGATCGGCTCAAGGATGTTACATGAGTTCTTGTCCTGTGTTGGCATTACTTGATTTTACTCAACCTTGTCTTCTTGAGTGTGATGGTTTAGGGGAGGGCATAGGAGTCATATTGATACATAATCATCATCCTGTTGCTTATGAGAGCAAGAAACTACGAGATGCAGAGAGGTTATATTCCACCTATGATAAGGAGATGTTGGCCATCATGCATGTGTTGGCCAAGTTCATACAGTACTTAGTGGGTGGCAAATTCGTGGTTAGGATAGACCACAACAATTTGAGATACTTCTTAGAGCAGAAGGACCTTGATGAGCAGCAACATAAATGGGTCAGTAAGATATAGGCCTATGATTTTGACATTGAGTATGTTAAGGGCAAGAAGAATGTTGTTGCCGATGCACTTTCCAAGAGACCCACCCTTTTCTCTTTGAGTGAGATATCAACAGATTGGAATTCTCAACTTTTAGTTGAGTATTCCAAGTCTACATTGGCATGCAAGCTCATTGATGGACAGATTCAGGATGATAAATATCGAGTTGTGGATGATGTGATCTATTATAAGGACATGATATTCCTAGTACTTGAGTCCAAGCTCAAACAACAAATGTTACGAGCCATTCATGATACACCTATAGCAGGGCATCCAGGTTTCTTCAAAACCTATAGACAGGTCAAAGAGAGATTCTCATGGAAGGGTCTCAAGGATGATGTCATGTAGTATGCTAGAGAGTATATCTGTGGATTTCATTACAGGTCTTCCGAAGGTTCAAGGATGAGATTGCATATTTGTGGTTGTTGATAGGTTGACCAAATATGCACACTTCTATGCTATACCATCTGATTATTCAACTCTATAGGTGGAAAAGTTGTTATTTCAAGAGGTGTTTCGATTGCATGGCCTTCCTAAGACCATAGTTAGTGAATGGGATAGCAGGTTTCTTAGTGCTTTTTGGTAGGAAATTTTTCGATTAGCTGGTATAGAGTTGACACTGAGCACCAGTTATCACCCACATTATAGACAAGCATACTCAGATTGTCAATAAATGGGTTGAGGGTTATCTTCGCAATTATGTTGCAGGGCAACAACGTGCTTGGATTAGGTGGTTGTACTTAGGAGAATATTATTATAATACCACCTATCATATTTCAATTGGCATGTCTCCATTCAGGGCATTGTATGGATATGATGCATTATCTTTCATGTACTTAGCCTTTGATGACAATAGAGCTCATTGGGCCAAGGAGTTATTGTAGGATACTTAGAACATCCTTAAGGTACTTAAGGATGATATTCAATAGGCACAAAATTAGCAGATGTATGTTGATAGACACCGTGTGGAGAGGACATTTGAGGTAAATGACTTGGTTTTCTTGCGCCTTCAGCCATATAGATAGAGTACATTGAAGGTAAGTGGTGCATAAAATCTCAAGCCATGGTTTTATGGTCCCTACAGGATTGTGACGAGAGTTGGGGAGGTAGCATATGAGCTTGAATTACCAATAGGCAATAGGATCCATAATGTTTTTCATGTATCATGCCTCAAAAAGGCTTTGGGACATGTGGTCACTTCTCCAGTCCTTCCACCACTTGATGAGGAGATATTTTTGATATTAGATCCTAAGTCCATTGTTGATATGAGGGAGCGTAAGTTGCAAAACAGGGTAATCAGAGAGTATCTTATCAGATGGAGATATTTTCTATTGAAGGATGCTACGTGGGAAGGAGAACAAATACTTCAACATCCTAATTTTCGATTACTTGAGGAAACGCAATCCTGGGAAGGGAGGACTGTAATGTCCCCATTCTCAAAGTGACATCTTGGAGATGAGAACTAGCCATCCTAGTGAGGGAATATTATTTTGGCCAAGAGAATTATATTTTTGCTGAGTTTGATATTGGAGGTAAAAAAGGGAATTATTTTTAATGAAGAATAAAATATAATAAAAAATATAATATTTATTATATTTTATTTCCCACTTGTAATGCCAAAACAATTTTATTAAAAATAAAGGAGTCTAGGAGGGGAGTTATAAAGCAAATAAAATATTATTATATTCCCTAGGTGGTCAGATCACTTTATAAGGCAAATAAAATATTATTTTATCTAGATGTCTGACTCAATTAAAAGAAACAAAATCTGATTTCTTCGTAAGTCGGTCTTGGCTGGGGTAGTTAAGGGAAATATAAAAAGAAAGATTCAAATTCGTTTGGGGATATGATGAATTGAGTTTGGTTTTGGCTTTTGAGCTTGTCTCTTGGCTGGAGATTATTTTCATTCAAATCAAGGTGATGATCCCTTGTCTTCCAAGGTTTGTAGATGGCCCCATTCCCATGTTGAGAGGTGGACACATTCAGTGTTCCTCATTGAGCTAATTGTATTTATAATTTTGAAGGTTTCTGAAGAAGTCATTTAAATTTTTTTGTGAAGTTTAGTAGTCTTGATAATATTCAATTTTGAGAGTATTCATTGCATATTTTTCTAGAATCCATTTCAGTTTGGAAGGAATCGATTTTGGGAAGGATAAATAGCAAAATTCATATTTATGGTGTTCGATTCTTGTTGGAAATCAATTTGTAGATCATTGGAAACAATTTCCTGAAATTCCACTTCACTAGGAAGCTACTGGATGTGGTATATTGAGTTGGCAGTTGTTTGCTTCTTGAAGGAACTGTTACAAACTTTATTCTTAGATTTTGAAGGTTCAAATTTGTAAAGAAATTCTGAAGGCACTTTCAGTTGTGTTCCAACAAACACACGATTTGCAACTAGAGAAAATCATGATTTTATAACTGAAAGGAGCGCTGCCAAGAGAAGGGTGAGTTCAGTTTGGTTCAAAGGACGATTTTGGTGTCAAGAGAGTTGCACTTCACCAAAAAACCCCAGTCGTTGTCAGCAAGATCAAGTGGGGTCAATTCATGGATGATCTCAATTGGACTTGATGCTTTTTTAGGGTGTTATAGGTTCCTCTCTGCATTGTTTAATTACAAATTATAATATCATTTAGGAGTCACCATATTGTTCTTATCTAGAAAAAACTTGTACTATCATTTAGATACATCTATATTGCATTATTTTCTTGTTGAATCGTTGTGTTACATCAGTTTTGTATTTACATGATCAATATAGCTAAAACTTGCATAGTATTGGAACTTATGAGAATTGGAGTGGGCATTATAAATCATTGTCAAATATTATAATTAGTCCCAAGGCTACAATAGAAGGAGTTTTTGAATGCATGACATTTGTTTGTTGAAATGTCTACTTGTGGAAAGTAATCATTTGCATAGATAATTGCATGAGAAGTTAATGACTAAATGTCTGATTACTGTAGTTGCATTAGTGCATGAGTTTACAGTCAAGATATCATTTGAAAGTTAGAAAAATATCGTGCATTGCATTCTACTTTCAATTGTAATCTTCTAGCATATTGTTTAAGTCTGTTGAAGTCATTTCATCATCACACAAAAGGGAAAAAAAAATCCAACATAAAACATTACCAACTAGGATAGTTTGCACAACAAGTGTTTGAGAAAATTACTAAGGGTCTAAATTAGAAACTCAAAGTTAGAATTTGTATAGGCTCTTACATAGATAAAGGAATAGCCCATGAGGAAGACATAGATGCTAGAACTTAGAGAAAGTTTGTCTTGATGTTGGACATGATGAATCGGTTGCTTGCTAAAATGGACCAGCAAGTAACTCCAACACAACAACAACTTGATGGTGAAAATAGTGACTCTAACACCAACCCAAGAGGGAGAACTATTGGGAAACATGTTGCAAATACTAGAGGATCAGCCTCTAGACCTCTTCTTCCTACCTTTATTCAAAGGGAGGAGACTCAAGTTGAGGCTGAAGTACCTATGACAGATGAGGTAAGACAAAGCTACATGGAATATGCTTCATTACCTGTTGAGATCAAGGAGTATTTGACTTTTGACCAATACATGAACCAAAGGAAAAGAAGAGGAGGTGGTAGACTTGATTATCGTGCTCATATGGATCCCATAACGGATTTTCAACAATCTCTTGGAAAGGTGACCTTGGCCCATTTTGATGGGAGTGATAAGTGTTTGGCAAGGTCATGGGTTCAAAAGCTTGACAACTACCTTTCACTAAGACCAATTCCTAAAGAAGATGCCATTAGGTTTACTACCTTGCACTTGGAGGGGGCCGCCCATGAGTGGTGGTATCATGGTTTGGTCACTCTTGGCCATAACCTCATTCAAACATATGAAGAGTTCACCAAAAGGCTGATTGAGAGGTTTGACAAAAAAAGATCTTGAAGTGAAGTTTCGTGAGCTTGGACAACTGAAACAACATGGTTTGTTGGATGCATATATTACAGATTTTCAAAGGGTTTACGTGATGGTGCCCAACATCACTAAAATAAGGCTTGTTGTGTTGTTTTTAGAAGGTTTAATGGAACCCTTGAAGGGATGGGTTAAAGCATTTGATCCACCAAGTCTTGATGAGGCTATCAAGAAATCAGGAAGTATGGAATTGGCTTCTCCTAGGCCTAAATTTCAATCAAAGCGCTTTGCACACAAGAAAAACAAGAAGCATTTTTCAAATCAGTCCAGGAGGTTTCCTTCTAAGATGGATGATGAGCTTCGTGAGAAGCTTAGAAAGGAGGGTAAATGTTACACATGCAAAGAATCATGGACTAATGGCCATAGATGTTATGGAAGGGGTCATTCTAATCACATAGAGGCCTATTCTGATTTTGGATCAGAATTTGATTATTCAGAACAATGTTATGATTTTGTAGAAAGTGATGAAGAAAAAGTTTCAGAAGAGTTTGATAAAGAGTAAGGAGGTGGGGGCACATTTCCCCAACTCTCTAGTTTTCAAAAGAACAAATCTTTCAAGGTTCGTGGTGTGCTTGGAGGACAACGAATCGTTGCTTTGATTGATACTTGAGTAACACATAATTTCATTGATGAAGGTGTGGTTGCAAAGAGAGGACTCAAAATCGAAGAATTTGAAGGGTTTCAAGTCATGGTAGCTGATGGGTTTCATATCTCTTGTAATTGAAATATTTCTAACTTGTCTATGCAATTGGGTAACTATGAAGTCAAATATGACTTCTATGTTGTTGATAGGAGATATTGATGCAGTGCTTGGAATTCAATAGTTGTGATCTCTTGGAGATCTCTCTCTAAATCTACAAACAATGGAGTTGAAGTTTCAATCAAATGGAAAGAAGGTGGTGCTAAGAGGAATGTCAAATAGAGGCCCACAAATTGTGTCTTTCAAAAGAATGGAAAGGTTGATTTGTCATGATCAAGTTGAGTGGGTAGTGGAGTGTATGATCCTACTAGTTGATCCAGTTGAAGAAAAGAGACACTATCCACCTAATATTCAGTCATTGATCACCAAGAAGAGAAAGGTTTTTAGTAGCTTACCTCTTGGGAGACCTTCTGAAAGAGGAACTGAACATGTCATAGAACTTGAAGAAGGGGCCAAACCAATTATCAGAATTCCTTACTGATACCCTAAGAAGAAGAAAGATGACATTGAAAAATCCATTAGAGAACTCTTGGTGATGGGTTTCATTCGCCCAAGAAAAATCCCTTTTTCTTCAGTAGTTGTGCTTGTAAAGGAAAAAGATGGCACCATTCACATGTGTGTAGACTACCGTGCATTGAATCAAAAGACAATAAAAACCAATATCTCATTCCTAGGATAGATGAACTCATTGATGAGCTACATGGAGCCAAGTTCTTTTTGAAGATTGATCTTAGATCGGGCTACTATTGGATTTGCATGAGAGGATCATATGTTGAGAAGGCAACATTTTGGTGTCACTATGGAAACTTTGAGTTCTTAGTCATGCCATTTGGGTTGACTAATGCTCCTACTACATTTTAGTCTTGCATGAACCAGTTTTTTTTAAAGTAGTTGAGGAAGTTTGCACTGATATTCTTTGATGACATTCTCATTTCCAGTAAATCTTGGGAAGAGCACCTTAAGCATTTGGAGGAAGTGCTTAGAATCCTAGAATCAAAAAGTTTATTTTCCAAAGAGTCCAAATGTGAATTTAGAATGACGAAGCTGCTCTATCTTGGTCACATAATCAGCTCTAAGGGAGTGAGAGTTGATCCTGAGAAGATCAAGGCAATCTTGGATTGGCCACCTCTAGAGAACTTGACACATTTGAAGGGGTTCTTGGGTCTTTGTGGCTTCTATAGAAGATTTGTGAAAGGCTACTCTCAGATGATTTCTCCTCTTACTAATCTCACCAAGAAGGGAGCATTTGCATGGTCAGAAAAGGCACACGTTTTTGATAAGTTCAAGTAGCTCATGAGTTCATGTCTATTTTTGGTTATACCCGATTTCACCAAGCCATTTGAGTTGCAATGTGACACATCGGGAGGAGTTGGGGTTGTTTTGATGCAAGAAAAAAATCCTATTGAGTTTGAGAGCATAATGTAGGAGTTGAGAAAATACAACACCACAAACCTCGAAGATCACCTGCATGCAAATAACCTGTCACAAAGGAAGAGATGGAGACAAACAAGCAAAGGTTCTCTGAAAACTGAAAATGTATATATCAGAGAGAATAAGAGAATGAATTGATATGAAATACAATGGGATCAATCCTTATAAAAAGGAGATCATAAAAACCCTAATAAAACCCTAATAGGAAAAACCCTAATAGAAGCCCTAATAGGATAACATTTAATAATTAATATAATTATTAAATGTCACTTTATGCAAACTAACGTGAAATCTTAAGAAGGGAATAAAGGTAACTTAATCAACATAATTAAGTTAAAACCTTTACTCTAACACATAAAACGAAGAGGTATTGAAAGAACTTACTCAATCTATGACAAAGAAATGCTTGCAATCATGCACACATTGGAAAAGTTTAGAAAATACTTGGTGCGGAGATTTGTTGTCAAAATTGATCACAATAGTCTCAAACACTTTATGCATAAGAATGATTTGAATGAAAGGTAGCAAAAATGGGTGAGTAAGCTACAAACTTACGATTTTGACATTGAGTATGTCAAAGGAATAAACAACATAGTTGTGGATGTACTTTCTAGAAGGCCCCATTTGAGCTCATTTTGTGAGCTTAGTGATGATTGGAAGGAGTTGATACTTGTTGATTATGCCAAAAATCAGTTTACAACCAGCATTATTGAAGGTACTTTTCATGATGAAAAGTACAAAGTGGTTGATGGTTTGATACACTACAAGGCTAGAATCTTCTTAGTATCAGAATCTAAGCTTAAAAATAAGATTTTATAAATATTTCATGAAATTCCACTTGTTGGTCATCAAGGTTATTTCAAGACTTATAGGCAGTTCCGTGAAATATTTTCATGGAAGGGGGTGAAAGAAGGAGTGTCACACATGCCAAATGAACAAGAATGAGCATAATTTTCCAACTGGTTTGTTGTAGCCTCTATCTATTCCCAACCAAAAATGGGAAAGTATATCAATGGACTTCATAACCGGGTTACCAAAAGCTCAAGGAAAATATTGTATTTATGTTGTGGTTGATAGATTAACTAAGTTTGCTCATTTCTTTGCTATTACTAGTTCATTTTCAACAACTCAAGTTGCAGTTTTTTTTTCCATGAGGTGTTTAGATTCCATGGGTTGCCAAAAACCATTGTGAGTGATAGGGACAAAAAGTTCCTAAGAACTTTTTGGTAAGAAGTTTTCAGATTGAGTGGTATAGTGCTCACTCCAAGCACTAGTTATCACCCACAAAAAGATGGGCAAACAAAGATTGTGAACAAGTGGTTGGAGGGCTATCTCAGAAACTATGTATCAGAGCAACAAAAAGCTTGGGTGAGGTGGCTTCATTTAGGAGAGTATTGTTACAATTCATCCTTCCACATGTCTATCAGAATGTCTCCATTCATGAATCTCTATGGATATGAGGCCCCTAGCTTTTTTGATTTATTGTTTGGTGATAGAAAAACTCCTCAAGCGAGGGATTTGTTGCAGCAAAGCCAAGATATCTTGAAGTCTTTGAAAAACAATCTCCATCTTGCAAAGAATCAACAAAAAATGTATGCTAATCAACAACGTGTTGAGCACACATTTGAGGTTGGTGACATGGTCTATCTTAGACTCTATCCTTATAGATAGTCTACTCTCAAGAAGAGTGGAGCATAGAAACTCAATCCATGTTTCTATGGTCCATTTAGAGTCATCAGAAGAGTTAGGATAGTGGTTTATGAGTTGGAGCTACTAGTGAATAACAAAATTCACAATGTCTTCCACGTGTCTCGCCTTAAGAAGGCGCTTGGACAAAATGTTGTGGCTTCTTTTGATTTTATTCCATTGGATGAGGAAGGAAAATTGGTTTTGGTTCCATAGGAGATCATCAATTCCAGAGAATTCTCTTTGAGGAGGACAATCAAAGAGTATTTGGTGAAGTGGAAGAATTTTCTTATTGAGGATGCTACTTGGGAGAATGAGGAGATTTTGCAGCATCCAGACTTGTGATTGCTTGAGGGAAAACAATCTTGGGGAGGGAAAACTGTAATGTCCCCTTCTTAGCAGTGATCAGTGCAGTTAACTGTTAGCCTATCTCGGAGGCCCGTAGGCTAGTCAAAAGCAAAAAATAGGGTTTCCTATTTCTTAGGAGGATGTTTTGGCAGTTTTGGGGGTTTGAATATTGGAGTTTTGTAGTTTGGATTCTGGATTCCTTCTGGGTTTTTAGAGAGCTTTGTGGTGGTGTGACATGCAATTGAAACACAACTTTTTTGGACTTAATATTTTTAGTAAGTTGCGATGATTGATCATAATGTGGTTAAAATGCTTTTGGAGACACTATTTTTAGTAGTATGCTATTTATAGTAAGTACTATTTTTAGAAGTGTTATTTTTAGTAGGGTTTCAATAGTCCAATTTAGAGGCTATTTCAAGCAGGTCAATTTGAGTAGTTTGTTCTACCATGCTCTTGGAGCTCATTTTGGTAAATTCAGTATTTTGGTTGAATTTATATTTTAAGTGAATTTGTGGCTAAGGCTTGGGGGACGCCTAGTTTGATGAGATAATGTTTAAGTGAAAAATATTTCAAATGCTAAAGTGGATGACTTATTGAGGTAATATTTAAGTCCTTAATAATGTATTTTTCCCTTGATTAAGTGGGATGCCAAACTTATAAAATATTTGCAATTTTAAAAAAGTTATCTCTCCTCATGTTTGGATGCCAAGTTAAGGAAGCAAATGAAGTTTGAATGAAATACAAATGACATAAGGTGAATGCGAATGTAAATATCATGTGGGTGCCCTAATTGGAGGGGTTTGAATTTGAATTTATGGTGGAAAAGTTATAAATAAGAGTGTTGGGCTTCATTCTTGGTATCCATTGAAAATTATAAGGAAGTGCTGCCAAAATGGTTACAGACTTGCTTCAAGGAAATCATACCTCCTAGAAAACTTAGTTTCATGCTTGCAAGATAGCATCTAGCTAAGCTTTGGACTGTTCTTTACACTAAAGAGAAGATTGGGTTTATTAAGATGATGATATTTGAAGTTTTCTAAAGTTTTGTGTTGCTGGTTTTTGCTTGGCTAGAAGCATCTTTTGGTTCATAACTCCTTGCACAATTTTTCTATGATTCTAGGCACCCCTTGTTGCAAGTTTCCATATTTTTTGGAGTGCTCTTTGATTTTATATGTTGGTTGCCCTTCTCCTTGAGGGCTATACTTTGTCTCTTGGTGCATTGGGAAGTGTGCTCATTCATTTTGGACTATTTGGTGGTGTTTGATGGCTTGATCATGGTCGCTCTTCTCCTTGGCATCTATTGCATTTGGTTTGACGTCATTTAGAGGAGTCTTCATCGAGTTATGAAGATTTTGGTATGATTCATGCTTGCTAGTTTAAGTTTTTTGTTCGCTACTTTTTCATATTAGTTTTGTTAGAAGTTCAGTTTTGGCTTTTTTCCTTTAGTAGAATAGCTGGTTGATGTTTGGAGATCATCTAATTTCATATTGGAGCTTATTGGATACCTAACTCTCATTGTAATTTACATATTATATCATATTGTAAGTTTGTTATCAGTAGTACTGATTCAGTCATCTTATTTCTGCAATTTTGCTTTTTGTAATTCCCACATTAGTGGAAGAGACAGGCCTCACCATCTTTACTTTCAACATTTTACTTTCCTGTATTTCCCACTTAACAAGTGGAAGGGGTCGGCTAGCTACCCATATTTTACTTTTTAGTACTTTATAATTCATCATCATGCTGATCGACTGAGCCATCAATATGCTGCCGCTGAATAAGTGGTCGAGTTGCATTTGCATTATTTCTGATTGGCTGAGCTATCTTTCTTTGTACTTTCTAGCATATTCAGTTTTACAAGCTAGGTATGTGCAAGATCATGATGGGCCAAAAAATGGCAATATGATGGGTATGTGGCTAGCGACTTTTTTTTTACCCAAAATTGATGAAACGAAAAGAGTTTTTTAAGGAGATTCTCATCTTTCCACCAATATAAATTATGCTTTACTTTGAATTTAATAAATAATTATTCTTAATTTTCTATTTTAATTACGACTAAAGTCTCGATTGATAGGTTGACTGAAAAACATCTATAGCTTTCAAACGGTATCATATTTTTTGAATCTGAAATAGCGTCACATTCTATGCTTCGCATACTATAGGATTAAAAAAAATAAAATTGAATTTCATGAAGTTTTGACCAAGTTAAGGCGGTTAGACATACAAGTTTTTATATTTTTTAAAATTTATAATAAAAAATTCATAATTAATTACTTACTTGGAAAAAAATTACAAAACAAATATGCATCACATTGATACATGAGTCATCTACCTATATCTAAAATATTATAATTTATTTTTATCATTTTATCATGGTTATGGTGGTTAGACAAACACCTATTTCTTATGTTTTCCCTGAAATTTAAGTGCTACTGCATTGAAATTTCAAATTTTCACCAAATAGATTTAAAAAAAAATAAAACTAGTAGTTTATATACTACATTCAATTTGCTACAGATTCTATTCTTACATATTTTTAAAATAATATAGATAACTTATTCAAATTTTTATGTCAAGTTACTTAACTCTATTTTTTTTGAATTTTTCACCACTTAAGGGCCTATTTTTTCCATGATGATGCTACACATACCTAGCTAATGATCCCCTTTCTACCATATGCTCTCACCTTGCCCACAATGGGATCTGGGTGATCAAAAAGTGAAAGGGTTCCTTTCAAATGTGGCTTATTTGGTTGTGCTAACGCTAACGGGTGAAGTGTTTGTGGAAAAAAATGAAAAAAAATTGTGAAGGGATATTTCATTTTAGCACCATTATGTATAATGGTTAATAAAGTTAAAAATCTCTAGATGGATTCAACCATTCTTCATGAGATCAAATGAGTGAATTGTTTGGATTGCTTCAATAAATAGGTAGTTGTGTTTGTTAATTGAACAAGTAAGATTGCCCATTTTATGTTCTTACAGTCTTACTCCAAAATTAGCCAGCAACAAACTATGCATTGAGAATTAGAAATTTTACAAACTAACAGTTCTCACAATCTTCAAGAGGATCTACAAGAGAGACCCAAAACACTGATCAATGAAATATGGCAACTCCAAGAAGGTAAGAAAAATTTGATGTTAAAATATAAAAAAAGGTTCTTGTTTGGGTTTGTATTAACAAGCTCACTCTCAACTTTTGAGTTAAATCCATCCTCAAGGAGATTGGGAATGCTTAAAGAGAATATCTTCTTCGACTGAAATGATAAAGAAAATAATTTGTTGCACATGCAACAATATGACCTGGACCTTGGGAACCTTCTCCTTAAAATCTTCATTCTAAAATCTGAAATGGAAAAGACATGGTGGCAGGGGTGGGGTTATGAATGCATAATTTGTAAGGATTGTGGTCATTTAACTAAGGAATATCGCTCCACAGTCACAATTGTTTTTCAAGTTTAAAGCTTAGGTGAAAGCAAAAGATGATTTCAGTTTGTCAATAAATGAAGGTGATGGGTGACTCGAACAGTTGGCCCATGCAATGGTCGATATGCCCAAAGCAGTCTCATGATTCATTATCTTTTAGTTTAAATTGTGCAACGCTTGCACATTAATGGGTAAGACTATAAGGGAATGATGAAGACTAAATGAACACATTTAGATAGAGTTGTTGATTGAGATAGTTCAGGTTTGAGGCCACAAATCTTGGTTGTAGGACATAAATATCTGCTTGGTTCTAATGGGACGATCCTTTTGAAAAATAATTTGAATGAAAACAATAATTTTATTAGGGTGGAAAGAGAATTAGTTCACTATAAAAACAAAAAATGAGAGATGGAAACATGAGGATTTGAATAAAAATAGTGTAATGTATGACTCCTGATTTCTTTTCTTCTGAGTTTTCAGTTTGCTGTTTGTGTTTTCTGGGAATGTTTTTTTGTTTGATATTTCAAGTGCCATTCATCATTTGATATGAAAAATGAAAGATAACATTGTGCATAAAATAACATATAAAAAATTTCGTGCAAAGAGTATATCTCAAACTTTATTTTCTTAGAAAAGATAACATAAAATAACATT
Organism: Sequoiadendron giganteum; assembly: GCA_007115665.2. Taxonomy (NCBI): domain Eukaryota; kingdom Viridiplantae; phylum Streptophyta; class Pinopsida; order Cupressales; family Cupressaceae; genus Sequoiadendron; species Sequoiadendron giganteum. The sequence goes on along the minus strand of CM021104.1, from coordinate 303,484,612 downwards.
CTCTTTCAATACAATTTTCAGTCTCAAGAAATTACATTCAGACCTATTTTTTTGAAGCATTTAACAACCAACATTTAACTCCAGATTTGCAACACCTCCATTAATGAAGTCACCCTTAAAGCCCAACAAAATCAATACCCCAAAACCACGTTGCAACCTTCAAACATTGCCCAGGACACCTATACAACAACATGCTCTATCTGGACTAGCAATCTCAAATTGGGCGACTAGCATAAAGAGGGCGATTTTCATAATAAATTCAAATTTTTCTCGATAAAATCAAATGAGAACTCTATCTTGGGCGCCTTGATTAGATGAATCCAAATAACCATTACCCATGTTACAATAACCAACTAACAAGGAGTTTTGAATCAAAAACTAGGTTCACTCCCTGTTGAAAAGTGCCCTTAAATATCTAATAACCACCACCAAGCCCACTCCAATCCACACCAAAAAGAAGCAACGCTACTATAATCCAAAATACCATTGACCCAAATCAAGATACCTAAAAATCTTCATTTTGAATGATTGAAACTACAATAATGAAGCCCAAAATGTGATCCCTGGATGAAACCACACCTACACTAGCTAGGGTAGATGTTGCACTACCAAAACCAACTCTCAATGCCAAGGTTTTTTGTCCTCAACACTTGTTATTAGCCTTTTGGAATAAATCTAGCAACATCTCCTTATGTAACCAAAATCAACATACTCAAATGAGGCTATTTAATAAAGTTATAAAGCCTCAACAAGGAATTAGGGCGACCACCTTGAGAAAACCCTAATCCTTCACTAAATCCAACACCCATTTTTCATTTGCTTTTGTTTTAATTTTATTTTTAACTTAAACTTAAGTCACTTGGATGCCCCCCTTATTCAACCTATTAAAGTGCTTTTGATGCTTTTTAAAACAACTTGAAGTTAATCACTTAAACGCCATGGTACTTTCAATGTACCCTTCGTCCCTCAACATAACATTATAAAGTAACTTTATTTTAATTCATTTTCAAAGAGGAAAGAAAATATATAAATATTCCAATATTAGCAACCAAGAGCCTCAACAAAAATAATGCTGCTGAAGAGTAGCCTGACCGGGTCCATCTTCTAAAAATAGACTTACTATTTTTAGTAAGTACTAAAAATAGTAAAAACACCAAAGACTTAAGTTGGAGTGAGAATAGATATGCCATTGGGCTTATTGTAGATAGTAAGCAATGGACTAGTCCCTTACTAAAAATATAAAGTGCCTCATAACTTTGAAAACCCAACATCACGAACTGGAACTAAGTTCCCTTACCAAAGCCGTTTAGCCTACAGGAACTCTGGAATAGTCTAAAGGTCATTCACACCGCTTAGAGGCTAGGAGGGGACATTAAAATCTACCCTCCCCAAAGATTTCTTGCTCTCAAGAAATCATATTGATGGATGCTATAAAAATTGTTCACTCTCCCAAGTAGCATCCTCATCGCACCCAAACTGTACTCCCCTATCTTGGTCCCTCAAGGAGTGAAAATGATCAAAACCCAAACTGAAAATCCTATGAGGACCGTAGCCAATGCCATGAAATATAATCTACCAAAAACACTCAGAGAAGACTGCATCAAAAAAATCATTGCCAATCACAATCTTGGTCAACATGAGAGTCACCCTACATGTCCATAAGAGGTAAACCCCATCATGACACCTCATGATAACCCAAGTACAGGGCAAGTCAACCACTGTTAAGTCTTTGAAATCAACCAACCAAGTAGTGCCCCTATTTTTTCCATCTACAATCATAACATTAACACTCATTTACTTGGTGTCAAAGGAATGGTCTAGAACACACCAACACACCCCATAAACTACAATCGTTAAGACATCATTTGAAACAATTATTTCCATCGCAATGAAGTAACTGTAGTGAGTGCCACTCACCAAAGTGGAAACAACTAATGGGTAAACTATGTCTAGACAAATACTCATAACTAGCTACCCCAAAGCTTTCCCGAAATCAAAATCAATCCTCTCATCAAAAGATGTCTTCATAACCAATGAAAGTAAGCAGGGTAGTGGTAATAAAATTGAGATCCTACTGAATACGTAGGAGAGAGGAGTAAAGAAGTAGTTGAAGAGTCATCCCCTAGGATCAAATCATCATTGTCATCAAGGCTCAACCATGAATTACTCAACTGTTGAACTGAAGGAACCATCCAACTCATCCGCGGATCCGAAACCAGAGTCATATGCAAGCTAATCAGACAATGAGTAGTGGTACTAAAATTGGAAATTGACCCACTACTCCAATCCTGAAAAAAAACTTCGTGACTAGAAATTGCACCTGGGTCCCAAACCGTACTATTTTTACCCAATGCAATGCTAAAACTAAGAGTAATCCCATCATCCATCTCAAAAAAGAGGATTGTCATACCCTATATCAGCATCTACCTCAAACAAAGGATTACCAGTAAGCAACCGATGATTATCCTCAAAAGCTAATTATGAATCCAAATCAACAAGGTTGCTAGGTCCTTGCTCATGTTTAGCTTCATGCAAAGTGAAATCTGATTTTCTCTCAAGTTCAAGAACAAAAGCATCAATTCTATCTATGCCATCATCTTGGCATAATAGTGGGGATGAAGTTTGAACAACACTATAGTCAAAAGTAAATTCATCCCAAATAGGTTCCTTGCCATACTTAGGTGCCAAATCACCTGGATCCCATGTGTTAAGAGGCAGATTTCTATTTTCATTTGGCTCCACCTATAATGTTGTCTCTTTGAGTAAATCATTCTCTAGCTCATCACTATACATGTTAGCACAAGAATCTCCCTCCATCAACTGATCCTGGAAGTCAAAACCACAACCATCTATGTCCTCATCACTGTAGTCATCACAGTTTTCTATTTTGAAGGCCTCATCTATGGTGCCTCCAACAATACTATCATCCAAAGGTGAGTTATTGATTTCAACATTGTCAAACATGATACTGGTGTCCACAGTTACACTAGATAGCTCTAGGGTTGCATTAAAAGCTACTATCATGTCTTTTCCCTTATGATTGATAGACACCACACATGGCCCTCCATTATACATCCCCCTCAAGACCACATTCTTCCCTTCAGATTTGAATTTCAACACCAAGGTTTGAAAATTAAGAGTGATCTCTCCCAAAGAGCATAGCCACTATATCCCCATGACTACACCTATGTCTCCAATACTCACAACATAGAAATCCTCTATAACTTCATAATTCCCAAACTGTATGCTCAACTATGGGACCATCTTAGTGCATTGAATAGTGAAACCATTAGCTACCATAACTCGAAACCCACTCACCTCTTGCATTTGAAGGCCTCTATGAGCAACCAAGCCCTCATCGATGAAATTGTGAGTAGCCCTTGTATCTATTAATGCCACCATTCATTTCCCTTGAAGTACACCTCTAATGCGTAGTGACTCATTTTCTTGAAAACTATGAAGTTGAGCTAGCATCCCATCTTGGTCCCACACCTTACCACCTTCTTCTGATGTCTTTTCACCATCACTTTCTTTAGAATCAACTTTCCAATCTATTTTTTTGATACACCTTCCTTAGATTGGTACTCAATTAGAAGTTCTTTATCCTTGGCTGAACATTTGTGACCTTGGGTATAAGGTTCCTTGCACATAAAACACAATCCCTTCTTTCTAAGCTCATTCAAGGTCTCATTGTCTATCTTTGTGTAATTTTTCTTAGGTTGCCCCTGCTCCTTGGTGTCAACTTTCTTGTCTTTTTCTTTCTTGTGCATTAAGTCCTAGGTAAGTGCATAAATTTGAGTCCATGAAATGTGGAAGTTTTTGCCTTAGCCAAAAAAACGAAAATGGCATTGCAAAAACGAGATCCCGATTTTTATAAACAGGATCTCAATTTTTAAAAATCAGGATCCCATTTGTTAAAGGGTCCTGAATTGACAGACATGGAATGAGATCCCGATTACTGTGAAATGGGATCCCGATTTATAAAAATCGGGATCCCGTTTTGTAATAATCGGGATCCCGTTTCGTAATGGTATTTATTTTTTAAAAACAAACAAACCTTCATTTTAGCAGCGCATGGGATCCCGAGCTGTGAGTGACATCGACCACTAGAAACAACGTCCAGGTACCCGTCTACCCCCATTTTTTTGCATTTTTCATTTTTTATTGAAATTGTCAAAAGAAGAATTAATTTTAGCATTTTTAAAAAAAAATTATTTGACCTTTTAAGCATTTTATTTCCTATTATAGTAGAAATGAGGAATTGTAGAAATAGATGAAAAAATGCAATGAAACCTAAAGATATTGAATAGAAACGCAAAAATGAACCTTGAATTGTATTTTAGAAACAAAATTTAGCTTTTGAAATCTAAATTGTTCGATCAAACCAAAACAAAATGTATTTGAAAACCCTAATTGAAACGAAACAAACAAAAAATCATTTCAAAACCCTTGAAATTGAAATGAAATAAAAAATTGCATTTAGAAACCCTAATCAAGCTTTTTGAAATCCTGAATTCAAATCAAACCAAAAAAATGAATTTGAAAACCCTAGTTTGAAATGAAATGAAAAAATTGCATTAAAAACCCTAATTTCTTAGAAATTGAAACCCTAAATTGAATTGAAATCAAACAAATCATTTTGATTTTGAAAACCCTAATTTCGAGCTCAAGAAAATTCATTTGCATTGCTTAAATGTTTTAAATTTCATTTGCATTGTATGGAGAAAACGATATGTTAAACTTTAGTTTCAATGTTAAATTATGATTAGATTAGAAAACAATATGTTAAAGAATAGTTACAATTCATAAATTTTATCAATGTTTGTTTGCAAATTTATTTAGAAAATTCGTAAATCCAAGTGTACAATCGATTTCCAATTGTCACTTAATTAGATAGTATTCAACATTCATTTCTATTTTATGTTTTGATCTCTCTTAGTCATGCCTTGTTTCCATTTCTTGTATGCATGTGTTGTTTGTCTTTTGAAAATCTTAACCCTCATTCTAGTCAATTACTTGTTAATTAGGCTTCTAGTTTAGTCTAAAATCTCAATTTTTGCACTAGTTACCTAGACACTAAATAATCTAAATATTTTTCTTTTCTAAGTTCTTTTAAGTTCTTTCAATTCCAAACAATCTAAAATAAAATACTTGATTCAACATTAACTAATTTTATATTATACATTTTATATCATAAAATTCATTTAAGTGGGAAATATTAATGAAAAATATGTTAAATAAAATAATCTTATATTCAATTAAAAAAATATCTAGTTAAAATATACATCAAACTCAATCTTAATAATACATAATTATGTGTTTCTATTACGAAAATAGTCAATCTATTCATAAAATCAAGAATATTTATAAACTAGGCACTAACTTGCAAGTCCATTATTCCAAGGGCCACCCAAACTTCACCCTAAGTTCATTAAACCCTAAACCCTGAACTCTAAAATCTAAACCCTTAACACTAAAGCATTCATTTTGTCTTAGGAACTTACAATGAAATTTGGTTTCCTTAGGCAAATCCACCAAATTTTATTCCCTTAAGCCATGTCATTTTGTTGTAGGACTTTACTACAAAGATCCCTTAAGCCATCCTATTACCCTAAACCCTAAACTCTAAAATCTAAACCCTAAACCCTAAAGATATCAATTTTTCCTAGGCCCTTAATGAAATTTGGTTTCCTTGGGTAACGCCACCAAATTTTATTCACTTGAGCGATGTCATTTTGTCCTAGGACCTCACTAGACATAGATCCCCTTAAGCCATCCTATTACCCTAAACCCTAAACTCTAAAATCTAAACCCTAAACCCTAAAGACATCAATTTTTCCTAGGCCCTTAATGAAATTTGGTTGCCTTGGGTAACGCCACCAAATTTTATTCACCTGAGCCATGTCATTTTTTCCTAGGACCTCACTAGACATAAATCCCCTTAATCCATCCCATCACCCTAAATCGTAAATCAATGTCTCAAGGGGTCCTAATATGAAATTTCTTAAGAGGATCAAAGAAGTTCTCAAAATTTGGTGAAGTTTCCCAAGGCAACCAAATTTAACAATAATAAGATCATGCAAGATTATAATATGAATGATATTTCATGATCTAGGTTGGTAATTTGAAACAAGAGCTATCTTAATCAACTATTCCACAAGAAAAATGCTATTCACTAACTTGTGATTTCATTGTATTCCAAGGGACACCAAAACTTCACCCTAAGTTCTGTAAACCCTAAACCTTGAACTCTAAAATCTAAACCCTAAACACTAAAGCATTCATTTTGTCCTACAACCTTAAAATTAAATTTGGTTATCTTAGGAAACTCCACCAAATTTTACTCCCTTAAGCCATGTAATTCTGTCATAGGATCTTACTACATAGATCCCCTTAAGCTATCCTATTACCCTAAACCCTAAACCCTAAACTCTAAACTCTAAACCCTAAAGCCATCATTTTTTCTTAGGCTCTTAATGAAATTTGGTTGCCTTGGGCAACTTCACCAAATTTTATTCACTTGAGCCATGTCATTTTTTCCTAGGACCTCACTAGACATAGATCCCCTTAAGCCATCCTATCACCCTAAACCGTAAATCGATTTCTTAAGGGGTCCTAATATGACATTTCTTAAGGGGATCAAATAAGTTCTCAAAATTTGGTGAAGTTGCCCAAGACAACCAAATTTAACAATAATAAGATCATGCAAGATTACAATATGAATGAGATAAATCATGATCTAGTTTGATTAATTTACGGTTTAGGGTGATAGGATGGCTTAAGGGGATCTATATCTAGTAAGTTCCTAGGACAAAATGACATGGCTCAAGTGAATAAAATTTGGTGAAGTTGCCTCAGACCTTAATGAAATCTGGTTTCCTTGGGCATCTTCACCAAATTTTATTCACTTAAAAGCCATGCCATTTTGTACTAGGACCTTACTACATAGATCCCCTTAAGCCATCGTATTACCCTAAAACCTAAATCTTAAACTCTAAACCGTAAACCCTATAACATTCATAAAGTGTCTATTAATAGTTAATTATATTTTCATTCAAGTAACATGCCTTAGACATAATTGAGGCTTACAAATTTTATCATTTGTATTCAATTAGGCCATTTATATTGAATGGTTTAAGGGTATTTCCTAAACATGTATCTTACATTTTGAAATTACAAATCTAATGCAGGTTCACTCATATCTTAGATATCACATGGATCGATTCAATAATATTCACAATCCACCTCCACACCATCCATCTCCACCACCTTCACCTCCGCCTCCACCCACTCCACCTCATAACCCCCCACCTCCACCACCTGAAATCGATGGTGCTCATTTGCAAGCACAAATCAATTCCAATGTTAGAACCATCCAAGATCAAATCAACATTATTCAAAATGAAGAATGTGTTGCACCACCTGTGAGGATGATTGCATCTAGGATGCAAACCATTGTTGATGTTGTCAAGGATATGGATGGGATCTTATATGAGCATCGATAATGGCTAGAAGAGAGGAGAACTTCTGATTCTGAAAAGGAAAACATAAATAAATGAAGAGATGCAATAGAGAGCCACAATAGTTTCTAAATTAAGAAAATGATCTTAAATAGTTATGAATTTATGAATTTGGTGAACGATGGATATTTTGTGTGATGAATTTATAAATTTGGTTGGATGGATATTTTTAGTGATGTGAATTTATGATTTTGGTTCTAGATGGATATTTTTAGTGACGTGAATTTATGATTTTGGTTCTAGATGGATATTTTTAGTGACATGAATTTATGAATTTGGTGGAATTTATGAACTTATAATGATAAATTTATAATAGTATATATTTTATGACTATCTACTAGATCATGATTTCTCTTGATGGAAAATTGTAATATATATATATATATATATATATATATATATATATATATATATATATATATATGCGTGTTAAACATAAAATAAGATTTTTGTGAATGTTCAAGTTTATTGTTTAGTATGTACACATGTATTAAAATTGCATATAGTTCTTAAATTTTGAAATTTGTATGTATGTACATAGTTTAGTTTAATGATGTATGCTTGCAAATTATGCATCGTATTTTTTATTTTAAATGTATGTACATGTTAAATTTTGAATTTTGTATGCACATGCTCAAGTTCAATCAATGTATGTGTGCGTTTCAGTTTTTAATGATATTAATATATGTATGCACATCCTATTTAAAAAATTTTCATGTGCATTTCAAATTTAACTATTTCTTGTAATTTTTTAAGTTTGTCTGTTAATTTTGTATAATTTAATGCAGGTGCACACTTATATCTCATATCATGGATGATTTTAACATTGATGATATCATCAATCCACCACCTCAGTCACAACCACCTGCACCTCCCCCTCCACCTAATATGCCACCTCCAACACCTATTGCATCTTATGAGGCTCACTTGTGAGCAAACATAAATCATCAGGTTGCATCCATACAAAATTAAATCAATGCTATGCAGAGTCAATAATTGATTCCACCACATGTTAGATGTTTTGCGATGCAAAACACTGTGGATGTCATTAGGACCATTGATTCTGATATAGATAGGCATCAACGAGACATAGAATAGATGAGACAATTTTATGCTGACGATCTCTCTTATAAAAAAAATTTAGACCTTAAAATAATGAAAGCCCACCTAGCCCCCTACTTTCTCGTCCTCATTACTCGACAAACCATTCCTCCCAACAAATCTAGAATATCCATGAGGTGGTGCATACATTCATAGATGAGTGCACATTTTTGGGATCGATAGTATATGGTTCTTGATAGTCCCCCACACACTAATTGGGAGTGCCCATTGTATTTTTTGAGGAAACTGTATGTAGATTTTGCTATGGGGAAAAAGCCCAATTATTTTTATTCTAAATCATTTAAGGGTGTTGGTGGTGGCATGCCACAATAGAGGTTAGGGGAAAGGGTTGATCCCCAATGCCCGTGCATGCACAACCCCTTGTTGCTGCTCCTAGTCCTCCCATTCCCGCACTTGTACATCATCGAGTTGTGGTCTCGACATTAGGTTCCCTTAGTACACTCGCAGAAGACCTTGATCAACATGCTTCTACAATAGTGGGTGGGGAGCATAGAGATGATGATGATGGATGAGTGTTTTATGGAGCTGGTCCGAGTACCACTCCAGGAGTGTTGAGGCCCATCCCACATGTATGTACTAGTTTCCATCAAGTATGCTATGGAACTGATCAGGCCACACCTAGTTCGGGTGGACGTGGAGATTCTGGTGGTTCATCTGGTCGCATCAGTTCATTTGTAGAGTTTCTTACAGTAGACCATCGCCCTAAGGACACTACAACATAGGTATAAATATGCATCTACATTTTCATTTTATAAGAATTTTGATGAATGTATATATCAAAGAAAAGTTTGCAATAAATTTTAACAATCAAACTATTTGGTGTACAAATGACACTAATGATGGGGCAATCATCCATTCCATGAGTACATACATCGACACTAGTCCTACTCGAAAACCCTTATGGGGTATTTTGATTTCAATTTTTTAAATTATATATGAAATGATTTTTAACTTGAGTTTTAAATTTATAATTGAATCACATATATTTTTGAAATATTTATGTTGGTTTAGGTGAGTCAATCAGCTTTCACGTCAATTCCACCTGAAGGATTATCGAGCACTCCTCCACTATTGAGCATCGTAGATCAGGGGCAGGTACATTTATATTGTAAATTGTTTAACTTACAATAGTATAGTTACAATTATGAATTTTGAATTCACTATGTATGAAATGTGCATGTACACTTGTAAATATTATAAGTGTTAAATATCTACATGTATGTCTAGGTTAATAGCACAATGAGAATGGGCTTCGGGCAAACATTAGATGTTGTAGCTACTCGCGAGGCCTTTGATTTTTAGGTTGTTTAAAAAAAATTCTACACCAAATGTGCAAACTTGAATATATATATATATATATATATATAAACCTAATTCAAGTATACATGCTTTAATTTTGATCTTGTAGGACTTTGTCAGTGAGACTTTCAACCTTGACCTAGACATAGTTACACCTCCAGGAGGACATGCAAAACAAGCTCCAGATCAAATGGCAACTTAATTTTTATTTTTTTTATATTTAAAGTCAATTATAAACTATATATTGTGAATATAACTTTAATTTTAAATTTCAAATTGAATATATATATATATAATATGAGCTAATACATGTTTTAAATTCTTTTTCTTTTATAGCATGAGACACATCTTGTAGTTGAGCATGTACAAACAGGTCCTAGAGAAGAGGGTGCACAACCTCAGAATACGGTACAATTAAAATATGATAAATTATAAATTAATTTCAATTAAATCATTTTTAATTATAGACTTGTACATGTAATTTCAACTTTCTTTGTATTGTTTATGTAGATTGATTCAAAGGATTTAGAGGTTGCTTCAAGTGCACAAGAGCATCCAGACCTAGATATGATGGTAATTTAATTTTATGATGAATTATAAATTAAATTGTCATTAAATAATTTTTCATTGTCTTACATCTGATTTCATCTTTCTCTTGTACAGAGTGTTTTAGGTAATCCGCATAGTCTGCATGGCATGAAGAGGTCTCTTGAGTATAGAGACAATACATAACCTAGAAACATGATTTTATGGGTTATATTTGTTTATTTCATGGACTCTATTTCTGGTTTGCCATGTACTCTGTTGGACTTTATATTTCATGGCTCAAGTACTTAGTTGGACTTTAGTTCATGGGTTGTACTCTGATGGGCTTTATTTCATGCGCTTAATATATTGGTTTCATGCACTTAATATATTTACATAAATTATGGACTTTATTATTGTTTGAAATTTTAATTTACACATATACATTTATGCATTTTATGTTCATAGTCAAGACATTAATATAGGACATTAATGTGAAATTAAAGTTGAAATTAATAAGACATTTTAATATTTATAATTTACAAATTTAGTGATCTCATACATGATATACATGATATGTACATTCAATAAATAGCGATAATTAGTCAATGAACTTATTCAATTCATGTCAATCAATAATTAGTCAATAAATCATAATTTACAAACAAAAGCAACCCGTTTATATACTAGAAAGGATAAAATTTTAAGAAATAAACAATACCATACAAGATTAGAGAACAAAAGCATTAATAAATTCTATAAATAATAGCATCCAACACTAATTTATAAGCTATCAAAACAAATAATGACATCCGATACTATTTTATAAGTTGTCAAAACAAATAATGGCATCCAATACTAATTTATAGGCTATCAAAACAAATAACGACATCCAATACTAATTTATAAGTTGTCAAAACAAATAATGGCATCAAATACTAATCTATAAGCTTCCAAAAAAAATAATAGCATCCAACACTAATTATAGGTTGTCTTAAGGGGATGTCTTAAGGGGTCCTAATATGACATCTTAAGGGGATGTCTTAATGGGTCATAATACAACATCTTAAGGGGTTATAATACATCGTCTTAAGGATATAATTGATTTAACAATAATTTTTGCATGATATTTAGTGATTATACAATCAAATATAAAGTTTCAAAGTAGGAAAACATGCACATTTAACACACAAAATATATAGAATATCAATTTTGATACATAGAAGTACATAGAGTACATAATTGTGTATGTACATGTATTTATAGTTTGTACAAAATGTTTAATTATGTAAGTATGTATGTACATATATGTCATCTCAAAACAATCTTTACAAAATTTGGATATGCCATCTCAAGAACATCTCAAACTCGTGCCCAGAATGTAGTAGGTCTTTACACCACCTGATATAAAAAAGGTACAAGCAATATCAATGAAATCATCAAAACATACATATTTTAATTTATATAAAAATATCTATATGTACACAACTCAAGTACCTGCATTTAATGCAATGATGGCTTAAGGACACAAAAAAGGATAATAAATCAATTTTAACTATTAATGTATAAGCAATATCAATATGTAATCGAAACATGTATTTAAATATATTTAAACTAATAATTACCTATTTTTACCAAGTATTCCATGTTGTCTAGGTTGAATCTACATGGACTAGATCCATTTTGTGATTATGGCTTAAGGATCTATAAAAGGACAATTTAAATCAATTTCAACTAATAACACACTTGACCAATATCGAAACATTTATTTAATCTATTTAAAAGGACAATATAAAACTAAAACTATATTTAACTGTATTTACTTATTCCATTGTACCATCTACATCCTCTCTTTTTTGCAATGCATCTAAGATTATCTCATACTCTTCCATAGAAATTGTCCATAGCACTTTATTTGCAGGTCTTCCACGATACCGATCTAGTTTTATATTTGTTGCCACCACCAAATGTGAATAATGTATAATCTTTTTATGCGTTTCATAATCTTCGAATGCAGGTAGACCATTCTTCCTTGCCAGGTATTTTGATAGCCAATAGCCAACAACCGCAACCGATCCTATTGGAAAACATGAAAACCATCATCAAATAAGTTCTCAAAATTTTCTTAATGGGATCAAAGACTTGTTCTAAAAAATTGCTTAAGGGGATAAAAAACTTGTTATCAAAATTTGCTTAAGGGGATATCTTAAGGGGATCACCGTACCTATTGGATAATGATAGCTACCATCATCTTCTCGAGGTGATATTAAATTATGTTTAGTCTCTAGACAACGAGCCAACCAATATTCTTAAATCTTTTAGCATCTACTAATTGTTGTCCAAAATCATTATCAACACTTTCATGCATACAAATTCTTAAGAATGAAAGATTTCCACAGTCAATGCATTGTCCAAAAATACAAGAACTTAAATAAGATAATTTACCATTAGATCTTTCACAAAACAAACCTAAAATAAACTCCCTTATTGCTTCAGGTGGCATATTAATACCACATTTCTGTATAATCATGTTAGTATGCAAGGTACAACATATATATCGAAAAACATCATAAAAATAACGAAATTGAACATGAGTTTTACAACAACAAGATATTCGTTGCTTATTAATTTTTATGTACCACAATTTACATTTTTCAAAAGACCTTTGACTTATTTTAATATTACCAGGTAACACTAAATCACCACAAAATTTTCTATAAAATTCAGTTTGTGTTGTATCTAATAGGTGTTTTGGGTGAGGATCACAAACTTTGGACCCCACCCTTAATTTTAAAACATCTCTAGCATTAGATGAAACCCTAGTATTATCATGCCAATATTTTTCGATCAAAGATTTAATTTCAACATTCAATTTCATATCAAACCTTGGGAGTCAACCACTGAAACTCCAACATTGGTTGATAGGATCATTTTCTATACTTTCTCTTCTTTTTGCCGCTCTTAGCAATGTTTTAGGATGTATTTTTAAAACGTCACTAATATTTCGTACCGTTATTTCATTCAAAGTTTCTTTCTTAACTATAAAAGTTGTTATAGCTCTTATTGCTGCATTTTTATCGTTAGATCGACTATTTTTCCCAATAGATTGAATGGCACTAGCAATAATAGACATAACATGTTTTAATGATTGATCTTTTCTTTTTGGTTTAACAAAAAAGCCTAACCTTTTCATTATTTTCCTTAGTTTTTGCATTCTCATCAATTCCATCATTAGTTGACATTGAATTGCAATTTTTTTACGATAAAATAATTTTTTGTATATTTTATTCGCATGCGTTCTTATCTGCCTCCAAGAAATTTGACCAAGAAGATTATCGAAAACACCACTTTCAATTTAAAAAAAAGTGTTTTCATTAAATTCAACATCACATTCTAGATTTTCATCTTCATCTTCATTTTCATTTTCAACTTCAAAATGATTTACATTTTCATCTTCATTTTCATTTTCATCAACAAAATAGTTTTCATTTTCATTTACATCAACAAAACGGTTTTTGTTTTCATTTTCAACAAAAGGATCATTCTCATTTTCATTTTCAACAAATTCTATAAAAGTTTCATCTCTCTGAATATTATCAATGTCAACATCGTTAAGTCCAGCATCTTGTAAAACTTCTACATACGAATTTACCATTTCACTAACATGTGATTTGAAGACGTACCTGGATTTATGCATATTGAAACATTCTCCATATCATTGAAAGAGGGATTTGAAGACATAGTAGGACTTTCTTGTATAATCATATTCTTCTCCAAATTGACTTCTTGCAAATTAGCTTCATCTACAACCATGGTCTCCTCAATGTTTTCATCTTCAATAGTTGTGGAATTGGATGCTCCCCCATCATTCATTGATTTAATTCCATTCTTATTTCTCTATCTTTATCTCTCATCTTTTTTTGCTTCAATTTCTTTAGGAGTCAATGTCTTCCTCCTCTTATTACGAGCTTTATCTCCCATGATTATAAAATTATCAAGCACAAATGAATGTCAATAGTGAAATTATTCAAAAAGTTCATTCCAAATTGAAAATTGAAGACCTATAAGGACAAAATTCTTCCTGTTGTGTTCCTAAAAAAAAGTAGAAAACTAGCACAATTCCACTTTAAAAATTATTTTCTTCATGCCTCCTTTGAAAAAATCAATCCATATTGCAAGTTGAAGACCTTTTGTTCCTCCAAAAAAGTACAAAACTAACACAATTCCACTTCAAAAACAATTTACATGATGCCCCCTTTGAAAAAATTAATCAAAAATGAAAGTCACCACCTATAAAGACAATACTTGATGAAAAATAGCCCAATTTTACTGCTTTCGGCTGTACATGTGAAGTTGCAGACTTCACTGTAAACTTTGACAGTAAATTTAAATAAAATGGTTAAAAATAAACGAGATCTTGTTTATTAACAAACGGGATCCCGTTTTATAATCGAGATCCCGTTCCCAATATTAAATGCGGGCACCATTGACAAAGGAACGAAATCTCATTTATAAAGTAGGATCCCGTGTCCTTGTCAACGATCATGACATTTAATATTGGGAAACGGGATCTCTTTTCCTAAAATTTGAAATTGGATTTGCTTTGTGGTTGGGTTTCTTCCTTGTATTTTGGTTTGGGAAAAGCATTGGGAATTCAAACCTAGGCCTTCAACCTGGTTTGACCTGCAAGTTGAAGGTCCTAACAATGTTAGAGAAAAATACCAAGTTTGGACATATGGCTGATGACTTTTTTTGCAGAATTTTTTGACGAAATTAAAACCCAGTTTAGATGAGACAATGCAGATTCAAATATGTAATTTTTTTTACAATTGGATTTTTTTTTCTATTTTTCAATTAATTTCTGATGAAACTGGTCCATAAACTTTAAATATCAGGGTTTTTTACTATTTTAATAACTTTTGATCAACATAACATTTTGACGAACAGATTGCACGAGAACAAACTTTAGACAATTCTTTTCAATTTTTAAAAAAAAATCAAAAAATGATAAGTTTAGGTCATTTTATGCATGTCGTACATGACGATTTTTCAAAACGACAAATATGCCTAATAAAGATTTTTTTTTAAAAAAAAATTCAATAAAAAATTACAAAAAAATATCGAAAACAAGCTTTCAGTGAGTCACAAATATTTTCCCAAAAGGATTTAGAAAAATACGATAATTTAGGTCAAAATATGGATGTCGTACATGTGCATGGTATGGTAAAAAAAAAAGACTTTTAAACAATGGTTTTTAGAAACGCCTATTGAAACTAAATTTGTACAATCTGGGTATTGAACTAAATTACAAATTTGGAAGCTAGACTCCGAGTACTACATTTTATGATTAGTGACTTTTTTGAAGATTCCATCTCTAAGTGCTTAAAATTTTAAGGTCAAATGTGTCAAATTCTAAAAATCAGGGAAAACACTTCCACTTTTTGGCCAAAAAGTGGACTCAACTTCTTGCCAACACCCTCCTTAGACTAAAATTTTCTCTTAAAGGCTGAAGATTCTATGTCCCTAGCTTTATTTATGGCTTCCTGTAGTTTAGGAGGATTGAAAGCCTTGATCCAAACCGTAAGAGGATCAGATAGACCATCTATGAAGAGCACTATAAGTCTTCTTTCAGATATATCAGTCACTAACATAGATAGTTTTTGAAAATCTACAACATAAGAATCAATTGTTCCCATTTGTTTTAACTATGCTAACTCCTTAAAATGCAATTTCGGGTCCTTCTTATCAAACCTTTCAATCAATCTCTCAGTGAACTCAACATAAGAAGTTATTTGAGCATGCACCATTGTCACCATTCCATTGTAACACCATTCGTGTGCAATCCCATCTAGGTGTATGAAAGCATATTGAATAGACTCCAACTCTAGCATGGGGTTTAATGTGAAGTAGGTGTCTAATTTTTGAACCCACGCTCTTGTTGCCATATTTCCAGAACCATCAAAATATGGGATTGTAAGCTTTCCAACCTTCCTACGTAATTCATGATGTTGATCCATGTTACCCTTGTTGGGTGTATGTCTCAATCTGAGATCAATGTACTCTCTGAGAGAAATGTCCTACTGAAAACCAAGCCCTACATCAAGCCAATTCTGTCAAACTATTTTTGTTGTTCAACCATCATGAGCTCAGGATTTTCTGGTGCTTCAACTCTTGGTGGAAAAATGGGCATAAGGGGCCTTGATATTGATCCCCCATTCTATTGATTACCTACTCTTTGTTTCCCTACACTATTACCTTGCCCCCATTGATGCATTCTTTTTATCAACTATGCTATTTGCTGATTTGTTTCAAGTGCTTGTTGAGTTGCTCTCCCTTGCTCCCTAACCAAAGCATATAACAATAGCATCATTCTATCTGGTGGTGCCTCATTTCTCTCCTCTTCTCCTCTCATATCTCCCATGTTTTCAGAACTAGATGACTCTACTAAATAATTTTATGATCTAGATGATTTGGCTGAAAATTTTTCTAATCTAGATGAATCACCTGTTGATGATCAATGCTCCCAACAACTCTCTTATTTCTTCCTAACCCTCTCTTGATATCTCCTTTCCCTATCACTGATGCTCATGAATCAAGTATACCCACTGGATGGGAAGATTATATGAGCTCTGATACCAATGGAATGTATGACCCCTGATTTTTTTTTTTTTGAGTTTTGAGTTTGTTGTTTGTGTTTTCTGGGGTTTTTTGTGTTTGATATTTCAAGTGTCATTCATCATTTTGATATGCCAAATGAAAGATAACATTGTGCAGAAAATAACATATAAAAATTTGCATGCAAAGAGTATATTTTAGACTTTATTTGCTCAGAAAGGGTAACATAAAATAAAAATCTCTTTCAATACAATTTTCAATCTCAAGAAATTACATTCAAACCTATTTTTTTGAAGCATTTAGTAGCCAACATTTAACTCCAGATTTGGAACGCCTTCACTAATGAAGTCACCCTTCAAGCCCCAATGAACTCAATACCCTAAAACCATGTTGCAACCTTCAAACACTATACATGACACCTATACAATAGAAAGTTCTATCTAGAATAGCAATCTCAAACTAGATGCCTGGCATAAAGGGTGATTTTCTTAATAAATTCAAATTTTGCTTGATAAAATCAAATGAACACTCTATCTTGGGCACCTTGACTAGCGGAATTCAAATAACCATTACCCATGTTGCAATAACAAACCGACAAGGAGATATGAATCAAAAATTAGGTTTAATCCCTATTGAAAAGTGCCTTGAAATGTATGATAACCACCACCAAGCCCTCTCCAATCCACACCAAAATGAAACAACACTACCATAAGCCAAAATACCACTGAACCACATTAAAGTACTTAAAAATCTTCATTGTAAATGACTGGAACTGCAACAATGAAGCCCAAAATGTGATCCATGGATGGAACCACACCTACACTAGCTAGAGTAGATGTTGCACTACTGAAACCAATTCTCAATGCCAAGGATTTTCTTCCTCAACACTTATTCTTAGCCTTCTGGAATAAATCCAACAACATCTCCTTATGCAACCAAAATCAACATACTCAAATGAGGCTGTAAAATAAAGTTATAAAGCCTCAATAAGGAATTAGGGTGACCACCTTGAGAAAACCCTAATCCCTCACTAAATCCAGTGCCCCTTTATCATTTGCTTTTTTTTAGTTTAATTTTTAATTCAAACTTAAGTCACTTGGGCATCCCCTTTTTTCATCCTACTAAAGGGCTTTTGATGCTTTTAAAACAACTTGAAGTTAATCCATTAGGTGCCATGGTAATTTTAATGTCCCCTTCATCCCTCAACATAACATTATAAAGTAAATTTATTTTAATTTATTTTTGATGAGGAAAGAAAATATTTAAATATTCCAACCTTAGCAACCAAGAGCCTCAACATAAATAATACTATTGAAGAGTAGCCTAACTGAGTCCAACTTCTAAAAAAAGACTTACTATTTTTAGTAAGTACTAAAAATAGTAAAAACACCAAAGATTCAAGCAAGAATGATAATAGATATGCCAATGGGCTTATTGTAGATAGTAAGCACTGGACTGGTCCCCTACTAAAAATAGAAAGTGTCTCAAAACTCCGAAAACCCAACATCAAGAATTGGAACCGAGTTCCCTTACCAAAATCGTTTAGCCTATAGGAAATCTGGAATAAGCTAAAGGTCATACGCGCCACTTAGAGGCTAGGAGGGGACATTACAAAAATAAAAGAATTCAATGCATTCAAACAAAACTTATACCTACTAAGGATGCTTATATAAAGTAAAAACAATAGTCAAATATAGAGTTAAAATGTTGAATGAGATTAAGATGCTAGCATTTCTTCAAGCCAGTTACATATAGACACTCGAATGAAGCATTAGAAAAATAACAAAAAAACACCAATTGGAGAGAGATAAAATTCGAATGATTGGGTTTTAGGGAGTTTGAGGTAGTTGCTGAAAAAATGATACCCAAACTTTTAGTTCTCACCTTGACCCTAGAAAGTGAGAAAATGGGGATTGAAAATACTCCAAGAAAAGAAAAATAGTTGATACAATAGTTGGAAATGAAAAGTATACTAATTTAAACAAACTACAAACATGAGACATAATCAAATATGAAATCCTTATCATTCCATTGGTGGATTTCATATCATAGGGCAAAGAGATGCTTGTTTAAGAGATGCCTCTAGGATGGTTCAATTACATATCTACTAGAAGAAAATAATGTGAACCAAGGATTCTACATTCCAAAGTGCTAAACATTGGTCGTATAAACTAAATCAATAAATACAAGAAAGATTTAGTACTAAGGCTATCCATTTCAAATGGATAGAGTAGAGTTATGTCTATGGGTGTCCAATTCTTATGATCCTCTAAGGCTTTCCAATAAATAGAAATCAAAGTGTTATAAATGCATAACTTGGTTCTATTTCTAACACTTTCGTCATCCCCTAGAATAATTTAAGATGAAATTATTACATACATTATAGTAGAGCTGCCATGATGATTGGAATTTTGCATCCTAAGTGGTAGTTTGTCATTTTAGAATACAAAACGAAAGGAGAGAAAAATGGGATAGAGTGCCAGTGCATTAGAATAGAGACCAAATAAATTTCAATGGAGAAAAGAGAAAAAAACTAAGGAAAACAAAATTAAAAAAGCAGTTGAGTTAGGATGGTCAAAGGTGACAAAAATGTTATTATGTGAAACCAACAAATCATTTGTAGACATAAATTGAGGAAAATAATAATTTTGGGTAAACATATAATTCTCCTTCCAGAGAGGTGCCACATCTTGGAGTGGTGAGGCATTAATTCCCAAAAATGTTGTGTTCCTTTCTACAAGAGAGTCAAGAGATGTACTTTCAATTATGACACAAACAAAAGGATAAGCTAGTTGAACCATGCAATTACCTATAATTGACAAAGATATAAATCAAGTGTAATCTATAGGATTATATATATATAAGATTGTAGGATTATATATATATAAGATTGTAGGAATCATGTAGCCCCCCCGCCCCCACCCTAAAATACAGTATGCCTAATAAAAAAAATTCATGTGATTGATGACGCTGGGAAACATGGCCTCCGGTACCACAGGGATAGGGGGTGACTAGACCTCATGACCTCTTGCTTGTAACATGATGCTTTAGCCAATCGAGCTAGGTCCCTCGCCTAAAAATTTAAAATATATATTCAAAGTCAAAGACATAAGATAATTGCCAAGTTTAGGGTGAAGAGGACTAATTGTAATAAAGGAATTTAGTGCTAAATCATCTTTAAGAGTATTTGATGTTGCAATCCAACTAGTCAAATTATGTTTGGAACATGCATTATAACATGATGTTAAATCAAGGTTTAGAAAGAATGAAGAAGGGTTTAGAGAAAATAGAAAAAGGAAATATATAAATGGGGTCAACCCGAGTTTATAAATTATCCTTCTTTTTAACCATGAAATAAAAGTAAATATATTCCTCAAATATTGGGTAAATAGGGAACAAGAAGAGACACATGAGAATTAAGAGTAGGGATGGCAACAACATATCAAACAATAAATAGGGTTCATAACTAGCTAAGATCTACCATTGTTTAAAAAAATAACATAAACCCTAAGCTGTTTAATGAATATAGATGAACTTTTAATTGATTAGAATTTTTTTGATGAGAATAGTCAAAATGATTTTTGGTCAATGTAGGATAAATTTACAATGTCCTTTTTTAGCTTAAACTTCTAAAATTTAGTTTTTAAAGACTTTTGGTTTTGTTGGTAGTATTGGTGGGTACATGAAGTGGATAGGTACCAATGAGGATGTCATGTTCCAATAAGGGATCTCCAAGGTTTGAATGAGGATTAGAAAATTACAACCACTAGGTATTCACATGGCATGAAGGTGAAGATGGGGACTAGCATGGCTAGATTTTGAACTTTAGGGTTTCTTTTTAACTTTTGATGTAAACTTGGCCACAAGTATGAGATGAACTTATACAAATTGTATACTTGAATTCAAAAGTTCATCAATATATATAGATATGGATATAGATAAAGATAAGATAGTTTTAGACTTGGCTCTAAAGTTTTGAAATTTTGTAAATTTTGCTTTGCACATGGATGGATGGATAGTTTGAGTTGACTACAATATCAATTTCTAAATTGGCTTAAAATGTTTTGAACATATATATATTTTCCTTTATTATTCACACCCATGGCTAGATTATTTGATGTATACAATATTTTATGTCTTATAGGGAAACATGTATGGATATACACAAAGTGAGGATTTTGTGCATTTTAGCCCTTGACCTATAGATAATAGATGAGCAATGTATTTACAAGGAAAAGTTGCATGCATCAATAGTCTCACATCAAGATTGAAAAGGGGAGCAAGGAACAAGAGATGAAAGGTGGAATGAAAAAATGAAATCATGTGGGAGAGAGGCATCAACCAATTAGTGTATAATGTGAAAATATATGTAATATTTAGAAACATAATGGGATTAAGTATAAATATTTATAGGCCATGTTCTAGACTTAGGTCATAAGATGATTAACTAGATCAAACCTTGGTAAAAGGAGGACTCACAAGCAACAAAAAAATCCACCCAAATTGAACTTAATATACTACGAGTAATACACAACAAGATCATTTTAATTTTAAGAGATCCTCTAATCTAGCCCTATGCAATTGGTAATATGTAAGGGAGCATCATTGATGACTGAATTAGGTAAGTAAAGTTTAGTGTTTTCCTCCAAACTTTGGTTTCACAAAAATAGTGAGATGTTATGGATTATCATTGAAGCCAATATATATATATATATATATAGTTGTCCAAACATATTAGCCTCACACAACTAGTAAATGTGGAGGATCGTCACTAAAGACCAAGCTAGTTGAGCTAGATATTTTTTGTGTTTATGATAGTTTTTTTTATTTCCTTTAAATCATGACCCCATGCAACCAGTAAAATGTGATGGTTCAATAGATCAAGATAGGAAAGAAACAATCCTATCTATAATATTGTGATTAATGAATAAAACTACCATTTGCATTTTAGATAATTTGCAAGGACTTGGTTTTGAAAGATGCAAATAAGAAAAATAGAGATTTTCCTCTACCTATCTTTTGGTGTAACTTGTTGGCTACAATAGTTAAGATTCTTAAGGATATTATAAAAAGAAATTATCAATTTTCATATGGATTGAGGTTGATTTGAGGTTCAAAGAGATTTAAATGAATGATATCATAGTAGGTAGATACAACAATGGGATTTGGTATTTAGGAAGCTATGAAACAACTAGTAATTTTCTAAAACTATCGTATTTTTCATCCCAAAGTTACTTGCCACTAGGTTGTATTAGTCATAAATCATTTTCCAACGCTCTCCAATAGGAAGATAGAGGTTAAATTTAGATGACACAAAATTCCATCATTTAGATAATAATTAGGAACATATAGGCAAGATGCCAATCTATGGAACATGTTAGAGAAATAAAGATCTCATACATACTATTGTAGCTACCTTAAGGTCTCATGCCAATGTGAAATGACTATTGTTGGTGCCAAGATTGGGAGTTAAGGAATTTGACAATCCTCCCTTGTCATGGTTTGTGGGCAAGATGTGTTGGACAATGAATCTTATTATGATTGTCATAATATGATATATAGGTTTAATTTTTTCTAGATTTCTCTTCTAGACCTACATAAATGGGTTTTGGAGACTTGGATGCCACTCAATGAAGTAGCAATCAAGTTTTTCCTTGTGCTATGGGTTTATTTATCTCGGGCTTTAAAATTGAGGAGGACATGGAATTGGTATTAAATTATTGTGTGTGGTTTTGGGTTGAGCATTCTCTCTTTCTAAAATTGTGGTTCCATTATTTCAACCTATGACTAAATCTCTCAATATTTACTAGTTTGGGTGAGGTTTCGTAATCACCATCTCTAATTTTTGGAAGATTCATACTTTAAGGATATCAAAAACACTATTGGTTATTTTGTGAAGGTGGATTCAACCACATCCAACATCGATCACACTAACTTTTCTCATATTTTGGTTGATGTAGACATTTCTAAGGTGCTTCATGAGGATTTTTTTTATGGTCGAGGACATATTTTGGATTCATTTTCTTGATTATGAAAGCCTATCATTCCATTACAGATGATGCTTTTCTATGGGACACATTTCTTTTGAATGTCCATGCTCACATCATAAGAATGTGTGCTACATGATGTCAAAAATCTTTCTTTGATCATTTGATTGTGGATGTGGGTAAGTGCACAAAGATGGTTCCCAAAAAGGGGACTTAAGTGGACAACTTTTTTCTGAAATCAAGAAATACTGACCTTGGACATGAAATTGAGGATAGTTACATTCAAAATTTTGAGGTGGAACAAAAACAAGGATCGAAGTGCTCCAAGTCTATTTTCGAAACTACTAATTTATTTTTAAAATGGTTGATATTAAGGGGTTCAAAAGAGGGACGTACACAAATTGGTGTTGTTTTTGTCAGAAAAATATAACATAACAACTCTTGTATGACCCTCGTAGGGTGAATTTTTTTTTAGTATTTTTAAAATCACAACAGTCAGAAGTTAGCTAATAGTATGTAGTTGATGCACAATTTTTTTGATAATTTTTTAATGAATATTTGATTTTTTACTAATTTTCAAAGTGGACATTTCCTGAAAAATAGAATTTTGGCCGTGCTAACCCTACAAATTTTGGAAACTAATTGATTTTTTTTTTTATTAATGTTTTTAAATTTGTAGAATGGAGTCTAGTTTATAAAAATGTAATTTATTTGAAAATTCGATGAACGGTTAATTTATAACAAAAAAATACCAAACATTTCTTTTTGGAAAAAAAAAGACATAAAAATAAAATAAATTATGGATGAAAGGCTTAACATTTTCAGAAAGTGAAAAAAATTACATCATTGGATAGCTAAGAGAGAACCCAACATTACCCATGTGTTCGATTTTTTCGATATTGAACCACGTGCAATCCTGACAGTGAGCACGAACTCGATTATGTGAAATATAGTAGATTTTTTAAAAACATGTCTTTGGTCGTTGGGAATGCCTTCCAAGCCTTTGGCTTGGTAATCCAAGGGAAATACCAAGCCTAAGGCTTGCGAATTCCCAAAGCAATATATAATGCGAGCGCGTTATAATGCGCTCGCATTATAATTCAGTTTTGACATTGTGTTTGCTTCCACGGGAAACATGTCAATTAAGACATAACGCGAGCACATTACAACGTGCTCACGTTATGTCCTACTTTATGTTAAATGACAATATATTGAATGTATGCTGATATATTTGTATGTTTGTATGTACATGTATGCTTGTATGTCATGTATGCATGCTTGTATGTATGTACGTATGCTTGTATGTATCAATGCATATATAAATTGTATGTATGTATGTAAGATTTTATCTACACATTTATGTATGTATTTAAAGGGAGGGAGAATTTAGAGAGAGAGAGAGAGAGTTTGGAGAGATGGAGAGGGGGTGGAAGTGAGAGTTTAAGAGAGAGGGAGTGGGAGAGAATGGGTTGGAGTGAGAGGGACTTAGTTGGTGGGGTGGGAGGGATAGAGGGAGGGAGAGAGAGAGAGGGGGGGAGTGGGAGAGAGAGAGAGGGGGGAGAGAGAGACAAAGAGAAAAAGAGAGTTATGTAGGTAGGGTGCCAAAGGGAGAGACTTGAAAGTGTGAGGGGGGTGAGAGGGAGAGACTTGAGAGATAGGTAGTGAGAGGGAGTGTGAAAGAGAGGGAGTGTGAGAGAGAGGGAGTGGGAGAGAGAGGGAGTGAGAGTGAGAGACCTGAGAGAGGGAGAGGGTGTGGGAGGGAGTGACCTGATAGAGGTAGAGAAAGAGGGGGCTATATTGAGAGGGACTTATCTAGGTAGGGTGGAAGGGATAGATAGAGAGAGGGGAGAGAGATAGAGAGAAGGGATTAGGTGGGGTTCAGGAGGGAGGGCGAGAGAGAAGGGAGGTGGGAGGGAGGGCAGGAGAGGGAGAATGGGGAGTGAGATAGAGGTGGGAGGACAGAGAGAGAGAGATGGATGGGAGTGAGAGAGAGGGTGGTAGGGATTGATTGAATGAGAGTGCATTAGAAGAGGAGGCAGTAGATAAAGACAATTATAGAGGTGGGAGGAGGGAGGGAGGTGATAAAGTATAGATAGAGAGAGAAAGTGATAGGGGTTGAGATATTAGGGTGGAAGAGGGGACCTATAGGGTTGATGTTTTCTAGGGTATTAGGGTTTAAGGTTTGAGGGTTGAGGGAATAGGGTCGATGGTAGAGGGTATTTGGTTGAGGGTATAGGGTAGAAGGTTTAAGGGTTTAGGGTTGAATGGTTTAGGGTTAAGGGTTTAATTGGTTGAGGGTAGAGGGTTTAGGGTATAGGTTTGAGGGTATATGGTTGAAGGATTAGATTCAGGGTCCAATGTAAGGGGTAGAGGGTATAGGGGTAGAGGGTTTAGGGTTTAAGGATTGAGGGTTGAGGGTTGAGGGTTGAGGGTTTAATGTATAGGGTAGAGGGTAGAGGGTCTAAGGGTTGAGGGTTGAAGATTGAGGGTTTATGGTTGAGGGTTGAGGGTTGAGGGTTGAGGGTTGAGGGTTGAGGGTATAGGATATAGGGTTGAGGGATTAGGGTTGAGGGTCCAATATATAGGGTA
This sequence comes from Sequoiadendron giganteum, assembly GCA_007115665.2. Classification (NCBI taxonomy): domain Eukaryota; kingdom Viridiplantae; phylum Streptophyta; class Pinopsida; order Cupressales; family Cupressaceae; genus Sequoiadendron; species Sequoiadendron giganteum. The sequence goes on along the minus strand of CM021104.1, from coordinate 303,458,955 downwards.
GAGGCTATAAGGGTAGAGAGATTAAGGGTTGAGGGTTTAGGGATTAGAGTAGAGATTTTTCTTGGATTTAATGGTTGAGAGATTAAGGGTTAAGGGTTTAGGGATTAGGGTTGAGAGTAGAGGTTAGAGGATTGACGGTAGAGGGTAGAGGGTTTACGGTTTAGGGTTTAAGGGTTTAGGGTTTAGGGTTGAGGAATTAAGATGTTATAGAGTAGAGGGTATAGGGGTTGAGGGATTAAGAGGGTATAGGGGTTAAGGGATTAGGGTTGAAGGGTTGAGGGTTGAGGGATAAGGGTTGAGGGTTGAGGAATTAAGAGAGTATAGGGGTTGAGGGACTAGGGTTTAAAGGTTGCAAGTTGAGGGTTGAGGGATTAAGGGTCAAGAGGGTTGATGGATTAGGGTAGATAGTTTACTAAGTGGGTTTAAGGGTTGGGGGATTAGGGTTGAGGGTAGAGGGTAGAGGATTGATAGTAGAGGGTTTACAGGTTAAGGTTTAAGGGTTTAGGGTTTAGGGTTGAGGGATTAAGAGGTTATAGAGTAGAGGGTATAGGGGTTGAGAGATTAGGGTTTAAGGGTTGAGGGTTGAGGGTTGAGGGTTGAGGGATTAAGAGGGTATAGGGGTTGAGGGATTAGGGTTGAAGGGTTGAGGGTTGAGGTATAAGGGTTGAGGGTTGAGGAATTAAGAGGGTATAGGGGTTGAGGGATTAGGGTTTAAAGGTTGAAGGTTGAGGGTTGAGGGATTAAGGGTCAAGAGGGTTGAGGGATTAGGGTAGAGAGTTTACTAAGTGGGTTTAAGGGTTGGGGGATTAGGGTTGAGGGTAGAGGGTAGAGGATTGATGGTAGAGGGTAGAGGGTTTACAGGTTAGGGTTTAAGGGTATAGGGTTTAGGGTTGAGGGATTAAGAGGTTATAGAGTAGAGGGTATAGGGGTTGAGAGATTAGGGTTTAATGAGAAGGCTGAGGTTGAGGGTTGAGGGATAAGGGTTGAGGTTGAGGAGGAATTAAAGGGGTATAGGGGTTGAGGAGTTATGGTTTTAAAAGGTTGAGGTTGAGGTTGAGGGGATTAAGGGTCAGAGGGGTTGAAGCTGATTGGGGTGAGATTTTTACTAAGTGGGTTTAAGGGTTGGGGGGTTAGGGTTGAGAGTAGAGGTTAGAGGATTGATGGTAGAGGGTAGAGGGTTTACGGGTTCGGGTTTAAGGGTTTAGGGTTTAGGGTTTAGGGTTGAGGGATTAAGAGGTTATAGAGTAGA
>CM021104.1:303113000-303456084 GCA_007115665.2 Sequoiadendron giganteum | reverse complement strand
TCTACCTCCCTCCTTCCCCTCCCTCCCTCTCCCTCCCTCCCTCCCTCTGTCTCTCTCCCTCTTTCTCTCCCACTCTCTCTTTCTCTCCCATTCTCCCTCTCCCTCTTTCTCTCCCACTCTCCCCCCCTCTCTCTCCCTATCCATCTTCATCTCTCCCACTATCTCTTTCTAACCATCTCCCTCTCCCTCCCTCCATCCTTCCCTTCCTCCCTACCTCACCCCCCTCTCTCTCTCTCTCTCTCTCTCTCTCTCTCTCTCTCTCTCTCTCTCTCTCTCTCTCTCTCCCTATCACTCCCTGTCTCTCCCAATCTCTCCCTCTTTCTCTCCCACTCTTCCTCTGTCCCTCTCCCTCCATCTCTCCCACTATCTCTTTCTAACCCTCTCCCTCTCCCTCTCCCTCCCTCTCCCTCCCTCTCTTCCTCCATCCCTCCCTCTCCCTCTTAGACAAAGAGGGAGAAAATAAATATATTAAGAAAACCATATTTCATATAACGCATGCACGTTTTGAAGAAGTAGAGATGCAACCGTTTTAGGAAGAAATAACGCGAACGCATTTTGTATTCCACTTAAAACGATAAAAAAAATGAATATACCTGTGATGTCAAGGCCCACAGTCTGCATATTCTCTTGGTTTTGCACGTGTTCCAACAAAAAGTATCCTTTTGATGATGTTGTGAAGTGTGCAAGCATGTTTTTCACATTCCATCACCTTTTCCATGATCTTTCTACCACCTTTGCATGAAATAGAAGAGTTTCCACATTGAAAGACATATAATATCAATTGGAAGTTTGAATTCAATTGAAAACTAATATACAATTGAAGTTTGGAGGGGAACAAACTTTTGAACAAGTCAAATTGTTGTGGAGTTTGAAGAAATAAGAAGCTAAGCCTACATAATTGGGTTGAGCTCCTCCATTTGAAATTCTGGTTTTTTAGGTATGTGAAGTCTTTACACATTTTCTTTCATTCTATTATGGATTTCTTTCAATTTTGTTTGTCATTATAACCTTACGTTGTCAATGCATATTTTAAACCTCCTAATGATTCCCATATATGGAAAATGTCTTAATGACCCTCTTACGACATGGAGATACCCAAAATTGAATCAAATTTTAAAATGGAAGCATAGATTGTCAAGGTGCTCCTACACCACAAACTTATCAAACACTCACAATGCCATTACACTCATTATGATTGTAAACTACATGATATTTATCTTATTTCACTTCAAACTCAACTCCCCCAATGTATCTAACTATTTTTGTAACTTCTTAACTAACTTATCTCTTCACAAATTTTCCAAAAAATGCAATTTTTTGCAAATATCTATGCTTCCATTTTGAGCCTATCTTGCAATCATGCATGCCATGTTACCACTTTTCTTTAAGGTATTCTGGATTGAAAAAAATCATCACATTTATCTATGCTAGGTTAACTTTTGTACAGGATGATTGTAAGTATTATTTAAATGAAGCCTTGAATGACATATATTTTTCAATTAACTTGAATGGATACATTTTTTAGGAATTAATATTCATCTCATTACCATGGTACAAATAAAATTATCCACCATGCTGAAGAAAAAGACAAAGAGGAAACTAACAGATGAAGATAATGAAACCTTCAAAGAAAATGAGAGAGTTCGGGTGGCAACATATCGTGAAAAGAAGAAATTGGGAACGATTGACGAAAATAAGCCAATTGAAGAGGAACCTCAACCGTCAAAAAAAGAATGGGAATTGGCAGCACAAAAGGAACAAATGCAAAAGCATCATCGTAAGACAGATTCAGATACCGTAGTTGGAGACACACCCTCTATGAAAAGTGAATATGAAGGGACACCATTAAGCACAAGCGAATATGGAGGGACACCATCTAGCATAAGTGAATATGGATGAGCACCATCTAGTGCAAGTGAATATGGAGGGACACCATCTACCTCAAGTGAATATTGTTGGACACCATCCAACACATCTCAAGTTGAGAGTATATCATCACTCAGATTTGACAAAGAAGGTATGCCATCATCCCCATGTGAACCTCAAGGTATGCATTCTTCTCCACCCTCGATCGAAGGTACACAATCTATCCCACCTCAATTAAATATTGATGAAATTCCTAATGTTGAGATGTATGTACCTAGGAGAACACCACCTAGAATTTTGCGTAGAAAGCCAAAGTATTTGATTAATATTGATGATGAGATTTTGTAACACATGGAAGGTAAGATTTCAACACGCACTTATAGAAGATATGTTGAGAAGATTTGGGAATGATTCTTTGAAAGACTAAATGAGACTACTAGATTTCAACTATTTGTTGAAATGATGCGGGGTGTAAAGTATAGGAACATCATGAAGACTCTTGGGTTGAGAACATCGAATGCATCTAGTGAAGACACTATTGTGAAGAATCTAATGGATGCTTATGAGAGTGTGGGTAAGACCTCGCGCTCAAAGGATAGTAATGTCACCTGAGGTGTCATTACATTGACTTTGGTAAGATGTCAAACAAAGAGAACTCGTCTCATTAAAAAGATGAGTGAACACATGGGAATTAGTAGAAAAACTTTATCAAGAGCCATTCAAAGGCGACAAAGAATTGAGGGCAATGATTCAAATGAATTATGGGCATTCTTGGGGAGACTGTCACAAAAAGATAAAGAAGTTGTCGAAGCCTTGAGAACACTAATTGAAGAGTATTGGAAGAATAACACAAGGCCGTCTCCGAATCAAAGGGATGTGGTAAGAAGGATAATCCGTAGTCAGAATCATGAGCCACATCCAAAGCATTTTTTGGATATGACTCAAACCCAATTTTTTCGAAAATTTGAAAATGATTATCCTCAAATTAGTATTTCTCAAAGATTTTTTAAAATTATTAAACCTTTTTATGTCAAGATAAATCACACACGCACTACTTGTTGTTGTAGACTACATATTGAATTTTCTAACCATTATGATGTTTATCGTTCTATATGTGTAGATTTGCATACTAACGATGTTTTGCAGGATTGTGGCATAGAAGCCCCACCAAAATCTTCAGGAGAGTTCTTATCAAAAAATTTATGTGAAATAGAGGATGGCCAAATATTCTATAGGACAATATGCTTGGATGGTTCATGCGAGCGTTGCGGTGGCTTCCAGTGTATGCTAGTATGTCAACATATGGAAAGCATAGATGAGGTGGGACAAAAACTAGTAGAGTTTGGGAAGTATAAAATAGTGGCATATGATACAAAAGATGGGTCTCAAGAAAAAATGTGTGATTTGGTTATTGAGAAGATTCCAGTGTACCAGTTTATGTCCATGTTTCGTGATAATATACTATATAAGTATGCAATGCATACCCATAGAGCCTGATGGTTGGACACATAATTCAAGCTATGTAAGGACACCTTTCCAGTTGGAAGCATAGTATCAGTGGTTGAATTTGTGAAGAACTACACTCTACAACCACAACATGAAGTGCAGTCACAGTATCACAACTCCATACAGGTTTTGATATTTGTGCACATAGCATTCATTCATGCATCTGATAGTACAGATGACCAAAGGAAGGTATTAAGGGAGTACCAATTTTACATTAGTGATGATCGCACACATTCTCCAGAGTTCATGCAAGGTTGCTTCCAAATGTTCTACAGTGATTTGGCTCAGAGGGGCATAAAATATGACTGACATATAATATGGTCTGATAACTGTGCAACACAGTTCAAGAACTCACACATGTTCTACTAGTTGTGCAGGATGCATGTAATTACAGGTGTTCAACATATGTGGAAATTTTGCGAGGTCGGACATAGAAAGGGGGAGCATGATGGTGCAGGAGCATGCGTGAAAAGAGCATTAGCACAAGAAGAGTTAAAGTATAAGGAAAGTGCAAAGTTGATAGATACAAAATTAATCGTTGATTGGTGTAATGCTTCAATGGGTCCAAGTAATGAAGGTAGGTCTTCAGTTCGTAGATTTTTTTGGTTGATGGATGATACTAACATTGCACCATATGAGGACTATTGTACACTAATAGGATCGAGTGAGGTAAACTCTTTCCTTAGCTCAAATGCAGGTTCATGGAGTATCGATACACGAAAGATGGCATGCTTTTTTTCTTCATGTACAATGCAAGCCTATAATGATTGTGAGTTAGGGGAGTGGGTTGACATATGGTTGACAAGTTATCTTAGCCCACTTCACATGTATCGCCCTCTGATGGCATTGGAACTGACATAGATGGAATCATCAGTCGACTTTGACCACGTATCAGATCTAGTTCAACCAAGTGATATATCTACTTGCTTAGTTGTTGAAATTCCATATCGTTATATTACTTTGTATTGTATTCATAATGTTGAAAAATTTCAAGATATTTTATGCATATGTCAATGCAGGGAATGTTTATGCAGTTATTGCAGATGAAGAAAATGAAGAGGGAATAGACTATTACTTGTGTCATTGTGTTGAGGCCAAAAATAAATTGGAGGCCCCAGTTATAGATGGAGAAAACATTGAATACCCTACAGGCTCAGTTGTGGTTACTGGAACATGGCTTAGAAGGTACCCACATTCGAGTGTTAAACATTGGCTATTTCAAGACTTTGACACACATCGTAAGATTCTTCATTACTCGAACCTTGTCGTGGAATCCAATGTTTGTTTGACCAAATATGGGGGAAACCTTTGAAGAAGACCGTGTGGAAGGTCCGTGAGTTTGACCATGAGGCAATACTTGACACAATAAAGAGTAGAGCAAACCCAGATGGTTTGTTGGATTAATTTTTAAGTATATGCACATTAGTTCTTATTAATTTATACTTGTATGCACATTAATTTGTTTGATGCCAATGCTATCATCTTCTTTTACTTTGTATATTTGTAAGTAACATACTAAACAGTGATTGGTGTCCCCTTGCAAAAAATGTAGATATATGAGCCATCCAAGAGAATGTTAGCCAGAAAAGCAATGCAACATCCTTATTTTGATGATCTTGACAAATCTCAATCATGATTTTAAGCCATTAGAAAAGTGTGTGCAAAGCTTGGTGAGGGAATTTCAAGTTATTCATTTGAAGTTAACCTTATCATGAGCAACTATGATGTAGACATTATAAGAGCATCTGAAATTTCAACTTACTCTATTCATGAGAGGTGTTGTGTGCAATAGGTATGTTGGAATTCCTAGTGAAGATGTATGACTGGGAGTGACTAAGTTGTGAGACCTGCATGCCTATCTATAAGTGCCTTCCATCTATTTTTATTTCATTTTCATTTCTATTTTGTAAGTAAACTACTAAAAAATGATTGATCTCTCGTTGCAGAAAATGCTGATTTATGAGCCATCAAAGAGAATCTCAGTCAAAAAAGCAATACAACATCCTTATTTTTATGATCATAAAAAATCTCAATTTTGATTTCAAGCCATTATAAAAGAGCGCGTGAAGCTTGGCGAGGGAGTCTGAAGTTACTCAATTGAAGTTAACCTCATAATGAGCACCTATGATGTAGACATTTAAAATGAATCTCGAATGTATGAATGACATTGTAAAAGATCTATAAAAATGAAGTACCTAAGGCATTGTAATGAGATTTACTCAAATATTATAATTTTGGAGTTCATGTTTGGTGCACTAGCACCTTGTTTTGTAAATGCCTTCAATAGGCAAATTTGTAAAATTTAAATTTTGAAATGTAAAAAATGTGAAAAGGTCATGTAAAGGTCATATGTAATGTATTCAAATTCTCAAAGAGGTCATTAGGTGATTAGAGAAGTGATATAAAGCATGTAAGGTCGAATTAGGATGTTTTAGGTGTGTGTGTTTATTTGTGCAAGGGAATTCAAGAAACAAAGGAACATACCTTTAAACATTCAAGAACACCCTTAACTTGTTGAGGCAGCAATTATCATGTATCCAAATCCTCAGATCCACAATTTGTCTCAGGACAAACTCACTCCACCATGCCAAACCAAAACCCTTATTTTATGCTAGTATAAGGAGGGTTTATTGAAAGGAATGGTTCCACACCTTACTAGAACATTCCACCACCTTAGAACTTCTTAAAATCACCTAAAAAAACTAAAAATACAATCACCCAACCTCTACATGCAATATTTTATCAAACCCTAAGGTGAAACCTCATTTTTCATGCCCTTTTCCATCAAAATCTATAGGGGCAGCAACACAAAACCCATAAAAATTATTCCATTTCACTTAGAAATATATCATATGATCGAACAAGATCATGTTGGATCCCTCTAGAAAAACCTCTCTCGGTAATGGCTATCTCAGAGTGGTTTTCCCGTGGCGGCGGATTTTCACTTGATGGAAAAAGTGTCAAATTCAAGCTGTGCAAAGTTGCAAAGTGGTGCAACTTTTGCTCTGCAACTCATGTGACCAAGCAGTTTGTTCCAATGCATCCAAATAGGTATGTTTATGCTAGGCATGGTCCTCTTTTGCATCGAAACACTCGGAATCGCTCTGAGCTACGTTCCACCAAATCAATCCCTTAAGGGTCCAAAGTGCAAAATGGCTGCAAACTTCAGCATGCTATTACTCGGATACCATGATGCTTAGAAACTTCTCGTCTAATCTTAAAGGATTGCGTTGGGCCCCTCTACAAAAACCTCTCTTAGTTTTGGCTATCTCGGAGTGGTTTTCCCATGGCGATGGATTTTCACTTGATGGAAAAAGTCAAATTCAAGTTGTGCAAAGTTGCAAAGTGGTGCAACTTTCATTTTGCAATTCGTGTGACAAAACTAACTACTCCAACATGTCCCAATAGGTGGGTTTAAGCTAGGCATGGTCCTCTTTCTCACCCAAACACGTGGAATTGATCTGACTTGCATTCAATCGGCTTGATCCCTTATGATGGAATGCAAAACACTAGAAAAGAAAAATATACAAATGACGGTTGAGAAGTTTGAGTATTCCACACAAAAAATGTATGATCATTGGTGCAGAGCACCTTGTTCCTCCATTTGATGAAGAAGGTCTAGTTCAATGGTTTTAGTGATTATCTGATGGTGAATAGGTTGGTCAATAGGTTGTTGTGGGTATTTTGAGCATGATTTGTCTTGAATAAGGTCAATTAAGACCATTAGGTATGTTTTAGGGTGACTTTTGGTTCTAGTGATAAAAAATGTGAAAATTTCAATCTTGCACTAGAAGTTGTCTTTGTAGCCTTTGAAGGAAAATTTGTGAATTTGTATATGATTGTGAAAGAATGGAGTTTTGTCGATGTAATAAGGCTATTTTTACACCATTTTTGTGGGTTTAGAGGTCATTAGATGTACTCATCAGGTTGGAGGAGTCTAAAGTTGCAACTTTGTAAGTTGCTTAAAGCAACAAATTTGAAATGCAATAGTTGTTTTGAAAGTTGGTTTTTAGTTAGTTGAGGGTGTGGATTAGTTAGAGAAGGGTGCAAAACACTATGTAAATCCTTGAGAGGCTCGAATGGAGGTTGTTGATGAAATTTTGGAGAAGATCTAATAAGAATTATTTACACTGTTCTCTATGTTTTAGATTTTTGATACAAGCTTGCTGATCTCGTACTTGGTACGACCTCCAGCTTTTAGATAAAGAACATATTGGAATATTTTTATGAATCATTTCATGGAATGCCAATTGTAAACGTGTTTTTTTCTTTTAGATAAAGTTGTTTAGCATCAATCAATTAATATTCAAGACAAATCATGAAGGACAACAATGATCAATTCTAGGGCTAACCTATTAATAATTATACACGTGAATAATTCAAGCATGTACATGTCAATAAGGGAAGCACAAGTACTCAAAAACACGTAAGGCTCAAAAATTATACACACGAATACATAGTATACACAAATTAATAGAAAGTATATGCATGAATACAAGGTATACACATGAAAACACGTAAGCCACAAAGTATATATTCAAACGCACATAAATCACAAAGTATACACGTAAGTTGTAAAGTATACACTTGAAAACACGTAACTCATATCTATTGAACCATCAATTTAGAATGCAAATATGGATAGGTATCGATAAAAGATATTTGTATTAACCAAATAGCCATGTAGGCATACATCAATATATGTAGGTATAAGTATGAAATATATGTACAAAACTGCCATGTAGGCATACAACAAAGGGCTCTGGAATCAAAAGTCATTGCTCTCCATGCCCTAGAAATAAATTATTTCCCTTTCCTTTTCGATCGGATGGTGATAGATCTGTCACTCATTTTTGTTGCACTCGAGGAGTGCTCCTGCTCCTCCTCCTAGTGTTTAGTTCATGGTGAAGTTTTAACTATTACAATAAGAAGTAAAGACATGAATATATAGAAATTACATTGTAAAAAATAATATATTTGACAAAATAATCACTTACCACCATCTCATGATCTCTCCACGGGGGAAATATTCTTAGGCCCATGCTCAAGCGTACTCAAGCCCTTTATAAACCATACAAATAGAAATTAAACTACGTGAATCAATAATGGTTTGATTTTTCACTAACTAACATGTATAACAAAAAATGTAAATTAAAATTTACTAATTTCCTCATACCTCTCCCATCAGAGCCATCGAGGATTGTATAGTAGATGACACACCAATATCCATTGCCCTTGTCACATTCGTAGGTGTTTTGACTTGCATCATCTGAAAATAAAACAACAAATTATTCAACGTAATCAATGATGTGCATATAAACTACACAAATATATTAAATACTTGATTCATTAGTTAAAATCTTTATTCTATTACCTTCGTGTAGGTTTGAGTAAATCCACCGCCATTGGGAAGTGTTCCATCAAAACCTCCAATATTAGTCTTTTCAACATCCAAAATTGCATATTAAATTACCATTCATAAAAAAATGCTATTAACATGTAATAAATTTATAATTGTTTATTAGTTACATACCCCAGCGATAGGTGTACTGCAAAATAAGTTGGTGGGGGGCCGATGTATTCAGTCTCAACACTCTGACCCTGCAATTTTATTAAAATCATAAAAGATTTTTAGTTAATCTTGCATTTCAAAATCAAAATTTAATAAATTAAATTCAATGAACATGCACTAACTTTTACCTGACTATCAATGCCATATGTCTCATGAAAAATGTTAGCTGCCCTCTCCATCTCCATAGCTACAAATGGATCCTACGTACCAGTCTCTTGAGTGGTGGTGGGGTCATATGAACAAGTAGGCCCGCAAGATTGACACACATGTGTTCGATGACCACCACTCGAAGACTCCCCTAGATGGCATTGCAGAATAGGGCTAGTATGATGGATGAAACTCTGGGTCAAAGTGTTGATTGCCTGCAATGTCTCTACATCAACACTTTCCTTCATGACGAAAGGCATAACAATGTGCTCATGAGGTGGCCTAGCGAGAGCTCGTCTACCTTGCCGCGTAGGATCTGGCTGTGCACCGGGTCTATCCTGAGCTGACCCCCCACCTCTCCCCTGGAAATCCCTCATATCAAAATAATTTGGGATTTTGTTCAATATGAACTCACTGTATAGTTTCCTAAGGAAATATTACGGGACCTCGCAATTGTTGCACGGTGGGTAATCGAAGACCATGTACCACCTATCGTAAAAATGGCCCCTAATCTGTTGGTGGTGGCACCAATGGATAGGAAACCTCTTCGCATTGAGGGTAAGATTTTGATTTGTCCGTGGGTCGGTGAATAATGAGCACAAATCACCTTTTGTAATTTTTAAATCCTTTACATCTTTGTATGATAGTTTATTTGCATAATAATCCCTAGCCGCCTACCTCCTATCTTGCCATCCAGTTATTTGTTTGCTAATTGAATCTACATTTTTCACCATATCTTTCAATGAATTTTCTAGGGTCATTCTTTCTATGGTTGAACCATTTGGATCACTCAACCTACTGATGAAATCCTCAATTTTTTTTTTTGTTGTTCTCAATTTCACTCATTAAATTTTGTTGAGTGCCAGGAGGTGGTTGAGTGATTGGTGGAGGAGGTTTTTGTTGTGATTGATTTTGATCTTGAGGATTTGGTTGGTCTTCCTATTGAGGATCTTGAGGTTTTGCAGGTTGATTTGCATCTCCTAAAAATTAAAACAAATATATATCAAATTCAACCTAAAACTAACTAATTCAAAACAAAAACCACAAAATCCTTACCTCTCACATCTCCTCCTCATCGTGGCGCCATCTTTGCGAAGAAATAGAAATTGTTGTGAAACAATTTGTTGAATTTATCCTCCTAGAATGCGAGCGCGTAAGTATGGGGGTTTTGGCCACGGTTGCAAGAAAAAATAGTTGAAATAACAATGACTAATTTTCACTTTTTTTTTTCTTTTAACAAACAATAACGCACGCGCGTTATAACACACTCGCGCTATTTCTTTTCAAAAGTTTTTTGAAAGGTGTCCACAGAATTTCTACCCATTTCCATGCACCCGCCCCGATTAAACAAAAAACAGTAAGCTCAACTATGTGAGCTTTTTCATCATAGTTAGTTGTCCTTTTCCTTGTTTGAACTCCTGCTGATTTATCTCCTATAATCAGATCTTTAGGATGGTTTCTAGCAAGAGATTTTGAAGGAGTTTTAGTTACACATTTTTTAGAGCTGGTTTTAGCATCTTCATATTTTTCTTCAGCTAGTTTAGGACTTGCTGATTTTGTTTCAGGCTTTGCAGTTTCAAAGCCTTCAGAATTTATATCAAGTTCAAATTCTTCCTCTTCATCATCCTGCATAGGTTCAACATCTAGAAGCAGATTTTCATCAAATTTGACATTGACAGATTCAACAATTTTATTCAGCCTATTGTTAAAGCATTTAAAGGCTTTGCTGTGAGTAGAGTATCCTAAAAAGATACCTTCATCTGTCTTAGATTGAAAACTGCCTAAGTTATCATTGTCTCTCTTGATAAAACATTTACAGCCAAATATTCTGAAATATTCAATTGAGGTAGATTTGCCATACCACAGTTCATATGGAGCGAAATTGGATTTCACTCTGATTTGGACTCTATTCAAAATGTACACAGTTGTAGAACAACTTCTTTGCAGTACATGTTTGGCAGATTTGCTTCATTCAACATAGTCCTTGCCATCTCTTTTATACACCTGTTCTTTATCTCAACTACCCCGTTCTGTCGGGGTGTTCTGATAGTAGCATACTGTCTTTTTATGCCATGTTTGTCATAGTAGTCTATGAATTCTTGTGAGGTGAATTCACCACCTTTTTCAGATCTTAAACATTTCAATTTTAAATCTAACTCTCTTTCTACCAATTTTCTAAAAACTTTAAAATGTTCAAAAGCTTCTGATTTATTCTTGAGAAGGTAACCCATACCATATGAGAGTAGTCATCAACAAATAACATGAAATATTTCTCACCATTGATAGATCTAGTCCTTGTAGGACCACATAAGTCAGTATGAACAATTTGCAGAGGTCTAGTAGAGGAATGTTCCTTGGATTTAAAGCTTACCTTAGTTTTCTTTCCTTTGAGACATTCTTTACATACTGCATTATCAGGATTATTTCAGAATAGGCAGACCTCTTACATTCTAATTTTTACTAATTCTAACCATACTGTCAAAATTAATATGACCTAGTCTCTTGTGCCACAACCAACTTTCTTCAACATGACTCATTAAGCACATACCTTGCTTTTTTTCATTTCCAGAAGTTTCAAGTAAATTGTAGACATTTCCCTTAGTCCTTCTCCCAACAACAATAGATTTTCCAAACTTATTTTTGATTTCACACCTCTGTCAAGTGAACAGGACTTGATAGCCACTGTCACAAATTTGACTGACACTCAAAAGGTTATGTTTTAATCCTTCTACATAATACACATTGTAAATAGGAGTGTCTTCATTCAGAAAAAGAGGACCTCTACCTTTGATTTGAATTCCAAAGTTGTCTCCAAACTTCACATAACCACCTACATAATCTTCTAGATTAGTAAAAATTTCTTTATCACCTATCATGTGGTTTGAACAGCCACTGTCCAGGACCCACAAGTCCTTTTGAGTGGAAGGCAGTTTGAACTAGCATAGTTTGTTATATGTTGTTGAAAACTTTGGGTTTCCAGACCTTGATAGTTTTCAGCCGTTTATTTTGTTGATCAACATTACATTGCTTAGCAGAATGACCCAAAGACTTGCATGTGAAACATCTAATCTGTCTTGCAAGGCTATGATTCTGCCTAACACCAAATCTAGGAGTTCTAGGATTTATAAATCTGCAAGAGTTCACCTTGTGACCAAATTTGTTACAGAAGTAACAATACCCATAAAAGAAAGGGTAGGAATTATAATCCATTATGTTGCTCCTAAAAGGATGAACATGAACCTTATCAAAATCAGGATGTTTGAGTTCAAGACTTTTTTTTCCAACAACAACATTGTCCTTTGCACGGTTATTTGAACATTCACCTTTCACAAAACCAATACCAGTTTTGTCGTTGTTCAGTTTCTATTTACTGAGCATGCCATTCAGTTTAAGAGTGCTCTCATATTTCTCAATGGTCTTTCTGAGATCTACAATCTCATGTTCAAGTTTTTTAATTTCTTGATCTTTAAAGCTTATGCCAATACGAAGACAGTCTTCAACTCTCTTGGATTCTTCAAGTTGAGTTTTTAATGAGACTATCTCAAGATTTATGATTTGCTCCTGTGAAATATCTTGAGCAGTATTTTGTTCTTGAGCAGGCATTTGTTTTTTAAGTTTCCTTAGCTCTTTTAGAGCACATTTCAGTTCCCCTTCATAATCCACTTCGCCATCTTCAACATCATTGTTTTTAGTTTCATCTTGCTGAATGATTTTAGACATGAATAGATTTTCATCCTCTTCATCTAATGAATCTTCAGATTCAGAGTTTGTTTCATTTTTGCTAAACAAACTTTTCTTCTTTTTGAAATTGAATTTATGTTTAGGTCTATAAGCCTTTTTCTTGGCCAGTTTTTTAGATTTTTCATTATCACTACTAGTGTCACCATAGGGGCACTTTGCAGAAAAGTGGCCTATTTTTCCACAGTTAAAGCATTTGATGGGAACTTTTCCCTTATACTTTCCAAAACCCTTTTTGAGTTTCCTCACAAAGTGGGATTCTTTAGAATTAGAAAATTTTGATTCAGTGAGCTCATCCCTTTCTTTCCTTTCAACATTAAATGTTGTTTCTTTTGTAGAGGTGTTGTTTTTACTAATCCTTATTTCATAGGTAGTCAGAATGCCTTGTAGGCTGTCAAGGGTAAGCTGGGTAAAGTGTTTCTTCTCTTCTAGAGTAGCAACCTTAGCTTCAAATTTTGTTGGTAAGGTTCTGATGACCTTAGTTACAACATCAAATTCTTTAACTTCTTCTCCCAGACCCTTCATGGCATTGACTATTTCATCAACTCTCAAAAAGTAGTCAGCTACTTTTTCATCGTCCCTAATTTTTAAATCTTCAAATTGGTGTTTTAGAGTGAGGACTTTAGACTATTTTACCTTTTCATTCCCTTGATAGATAGTTTCAAGTTTAGCCCAGATTTCCCTAGTAGAGCTGCAGTGCATGACTTTGATGAAGACATCTTTAGTCAGTGCACACAGAAGAGCATGTTTTGCTCTTGCATTGGTTTCATATATTTTCTTTTCATCAGAAGTAGTAGGCAAAGTAGCTGGTACAGTGTACCCAGTCAATACTATGCTCCAGACATCGAGGTCAATAGAAGTTAAATAAGTCTCCATTCTGATTTTCTAGAAGACATAATCAGTTCCATCAAATAATGGAGCTCTAGTCATGGAAGTGCCTTCATGAGCTTGAGACATTTTGAATAGACTCCAAGGACAGAATCATTCCTAGGTTGGAAAGACCTATTAGAGGACCCTAGGCTTTGATACCAATTGTTGGAGTGAAAAGACACTGAGAGGGGGTGAATCAGTGTTATTAACTTCTTTACCAAATTTAACTAAAACTGAAATAAACCAGACGTATGCTCTCATTTATCAATGATAAACTCATTCAAGTATTGAATGCAATCACATAAAATGAAATGAGAATAGTGAAACATAGCAATTTAAAGCAATAAAGAATTGAATCAAATAAACCAAAGATACTCAAATAGACACAAGATATGCTGAGTGGAAAACCCTCATGGGGTAGAAAAATTACTCCTTAACCTGCTGCCTTTTTCAAGCTTTAATTTCAATAATCATTTTTGACAATGCCTCGTAGGATGATTTATGAGCACCAACTCAAGGAGCACCAACCCCTCTTTTTAGAGACACCAATCTCAAGGAGCACCAACCCATTTTATGTTTAACAATAGAACATACAATGATACAGAGGATCTCTTTGTTTCCCTGATTTTTGTCAAGTGCCTCTTGAAAGACAGTGTGTAGAACTCTCAAAAGTCAAGAATGACTCTTCAGAGTTCCACCCATTATCAAGCCTTAAGACAACTTGAGGAAAATCTAATTACTATCTCAATACAACTTCTAATCAGAATGTATTCTTAGTGATGTGTTCTCACTTTCTTTTTCTCACACACTGTTTCATCAATTTTTCATGATACTGTTCAAAATTGTTAACTCACTATTTTCCTTAGACTCTATTTCATACATTTTCCATGATACCGTTCAAAATAGTTAAGACACTATTTTCCCCAAAAAAATTTAGCAAAAAACAATTACCCTATTTTTTTCAATGAATGGAATTGCACTGCTCCTCTCATTTTTTCTTTTTAGGATTTTTAGTAATGATAAAGCTCTAATCTCTCTGTTTTTATCTTTTTACAGAATACATCATTACATTTTCGGAAAGGTTACAATAGTTGCTCATATTTCACTATCAAAGAATAACACAAAGATGATTATCAGGTTACCAAGTTGTTGTCTAGCAACAGTGCCAGATGTTACCATGTTCATGTGGGAAAGATCAATATGAATAAGTTCTTCTAACAGGAATACTCAAGCATTGTGCAAATTTAGAAGGCAGACTGAAACTTGTCCTCTCAAGCAGCTTGCACAAGCAATGCTAAAACCAAAACAACATAAGATTTAAATAAACCATGATCAATGGCAACTGAAAACTGCTGCTATATTAAAGTAACTGAATTCACAATGTGGTGAAACTAAAGCAACCCCAAAATAATGCATCCAAGAACCGTTATAAATGAAGCCAGGTAAGAAACTGAAGAAATTCAAAGATTTCATAATTACCCACAGACAAGAACCACCATCACATAATTCTGATATGGTAAAATGTAATTCTGAGCATGTGAAGTCAACACGCAACATTTCTAAACACACAACTAGACCCCGTTTACCATTATAAAAAAGAAACCAACCTGTGTCTTCAACATTTTGTGCCAACAAGAAGAAATGGTTTTGCAAAGTATTTGAAAAGATGAATACTTGGAACATATTTTGTCATGCAACCATTTACCAGACCTATGAAGTAATTGAGCATCCTGAGCTCCTTCCTCATTTGAGCTCTTACCCGATGGCAAGAAACTGACAGGTGAATCGACCATTTTTATGGTCTTCCAACTTTCCTATACGTTGTCAAACATTTCCAAAAACCACTAGAACAAAATCAGAGAAACGGCTGAGAGGTAAATTCCATGGTGGTGGCCAGAGTAGGGTTAGAAACCCATGAGCATTGAAAATGATAAAGAGTTTTCCCTAAACTTCCAAATAAAGAAAACAAAATCCTTTGCTAAATGTGATAAAATTTGAAGTTCGAAAGGACTGATATGATAATGCATAAACTCATAATGCCCTTTGAAATCCGTAGGCAGATCAAAGACAATCATGTCGACCAATATTCTCACAAATCATTAACAAATTGCCAAGTAAAATGCTGACCAAATGATGCCTTCAAAGATATTTTGACATGACCACATTACTAATCAAATGCCGATTAAATGATGCCTTGCATTATTGCTGCCAAATGTCGATTTCCATTGACATATATGTTTCCAAGAAATCAAAACCAAGTCACTTCCAATGTGACATAAAAATTAATCAATACCTTTATACATGTTGTCGGCTTTTAAGCCTTGTGAATTTTCCATCATTAACCCGAATGCAATATAATATGCATTCCCATAGTGTGTCTATCATAATTTCCAATGCCAAAAGATATCCAAACACATCAAAGCCGATTGCCACCTTATTATGTCCATTGCTATATAATGTGCCAATGCCAAATAATGTCCAATGACTTATGAGGTATAATGAAGACTAATTTTGCATGTTAAATTAACAATTCCATTCCACATACCATAAACCATTATCAGTTGATTAAGGAAACCCGATAGGGTTTTCTTAAAATTGAAAAGTAAATTGTATCTCATAAACCCAAGCATCAAGAACCAGAGATCATTACCTGAGAGAGGATGGAGTAAGATGACTCTGAATATGATCAACAACCATTAACAATTTCATGAAGCTAGAAACTGATCAAGCCACAACATATCAACCTGTAGAGCAGTGATTCATGCCAAGGTCATATAATTAAGTGGATCATTGAAATACTAATTGTTAAACCAGAAACATGTCACCTGATCAATGGAACAAATAACCTGTAACCAAAATACCTCAACCGAGATCTACACAAGGAGTCAAGATATCAGTGCCACCCAAGATAATACCAAAAGTGAAGTAAACATGCCAAACATAAATGAAGCAGATCAACTGAGTAAACCACCAAGATGGCGAACTGTAACACATATTGTCATCAAGGACAAATTAGCACAAGAGAGATTCAACACTAATATCCCTCCTCAATGCAAAGAGGATAATTTGGTGTTAGAAGATATAGCTATTACAAGTCATGAGAATCTTGACCCTCCCTTCCCTAATTCTCCTACCATTTGGGACAATCTATTTGAAAATCATAGTGGTCCTTCTCTTGATGCCTCCCCTACTTGTGATGAAGCTAGTGGTGAACATATTACAAACTCTCGTACTAGGGTAGATAATATGGAACAAAAAAATGAGACCTTTAAAAACAAGGACAATCAAATATATCCCTCTTCTAACATCCCCAATTTTTCTAAACAAGACAATTCCACCATTGATAACTCCCTTACTTGCGATGAAGTTATTTTGGAAGAACCAAGCCTTGCATGTCAAGAAAATTTTCCTTGTCATTCTCCTATCAACTCTCCTCCTAGGGAGGATACCACGGTGCAAGAAAATAATAGCAATAACAATAATGATATAGTGTCCTTAGAAGAAGATGAGGAGGAAACATTAGACTCTCCTTCACTAAGGGACGTTAATATTATTCAACCTCAACTCACCCTTTACCCCCCTTCAAACAAACCTCCAACTCAAAACAAACCCAAACTCATTCTTTATCCGCCTAAGAACAATATTTTGCAACAACTGAGTCATAATACCATTGCTCATATGTATCCCACTAGAAACAATCTGCAACCACAACAATCAACCTCAACATCTTTACCTTTGCCTAACCTATCCTACCAAGTCCTCCTCATGGAAACGAGTATGATCTTGTCGAGCAACTTAAGAATATTCCTACTAAGATATCATTATGGAACCTTATTCAAGCCTCCCCTCACTATCACAACATCATTCAAGCAACATTGCAACAAGTTCCTATCCCTTCTAATGTACAACCAAATGACATAGCAGCCATGATTCAAGGAATAAATGCTAACATTATTTTCCACCAAAGTGAACTCCCCTCTTTGGAAGTGAAAAAAAATGATGCTTTCATGATCATAGCTCAATACAAATGAAAATGGATAAAGAGAACTCTTGCCGATACCGCCTCTGCCCTTAATGTGTGTAGTGTGAGCCTTATGGATAGGCTTGGCATTGATAAATCAAACATTCAACCTGATTCTTTATCTCTTAAGGGCTTTGACAATGTCAAAAATAAACTGCTCAAGGGGTGATCATTTTACCTCTTACAGTTGGAAAGGCCACATTGGATACACCAATCCATGTTATGCCTCATGAAATTTCCTGTAATCTTCTCTTAGGCAAACCATGGATTCAAGCAATGAATGGGGTGCCTTCTACTCTTCATCGTAAAATGAAATACATCTATAACAATAAAGTGTACACACTTGACATTGATCCTAAGACTTACAGTGTCTTACATCTTTAGAAAAACAAAAAAAATCCCTTGAAAACATTCACACCAACCACACAAGTAGAACCCATTCAAGAATAACCAAAATCTAGATGTCCTAAACCCTTCACAACGATATCAATTGATGATTTGGAATCGTTGAATTTTGAACCAGCACTCATGGGAGAATACAAGATCATAAACAAAGACTCGAAAAAGGGAAAAGAAATAGTGGCAATGCCAACACAAAATTCAGAAAATCCTTCGAAAGCATCCACCTCAACCACTTTAGACAAAGAAGCAATTTACACAACAACCTTTGACGAACTTAACCATGAAAAACCACCTGCTCCAAAAGAAATGAAAAATATTTATGGATAAGGTTATGAGCTTATGAAAAAACTTGGATATAGTGGAAAAGGATGTGGTGCTAGAGAACAAGGTATCCGTGTCCCCATCGAGCCTAACACGCAAGAAACAACTCATGGCCTTGGTTATTGTCCTTTGATTTAAATCACCAAGCCTTCAATCAATATCAACACCATCACAAAACATTCTTCCAAGCCACCTTTAACTATAAAGCATCCTGAACTGATAGAAACTAGTGGTCTCAAATGCAATCCTTTGCAAAACATAAAACAAACAAAGAAGTCTTTGCTTAATGTCAATGTCATCTCACAAAACACTAATGATTCAAATTTGTTAGATTTTACACCCTCCTATAAAGGAGTGAACAAACTCTCACAATCTATAGAGCCTTGCGTAAGTATGGAATCTTGTACTAAGCCAGAGGTATCTTTGTCACAAACTACATAAGCCTCCTCTAATTTTGATCAAGAGGGTATCTTGTCAAGACTCCTCCAAGATCACTTTATATCCCTTCCTCAAAGAACCCAAAAAAAATTCTATTACACGACTTCATTTTGCACCGACCACAAAGTTCATGGTCATTCTACTAATGCATGTAAGGCTTTGAGTAGTAAAATCCAACATATTAAGGAGTCTAGTGTTCTCGCTTCTATGGGGGAACCTCATTCCTCTAATTGATACAAATTTTCACTCTACCATACATCTCCCTCATTTTGGCTCATCCTTGTCCTGCACCAAGTGGGGGAAAGGGGTTAGTTAGCTTTGTCTTCATATGTCACTTATCGTTGCTTCTTTTGGCTAGTTCATCACCTTTCATGAACGTATAAGAGCAAGCTTGGGATGTGGATGACATGCCTTAAGATGGCTCGCATGTGACATACTATCTTTTTTATGATGTAGCTTATTGGAAACATATGAACTTGGCATAGGGATTTATGCATAAGCTCTCATATCTTCTACTTTAAAGCAATTTCTCACATTGATGGTATTAGCAACTACTTTAAAGTGGGGGCATACATCGACACTCATATTTCATTGTGCAATTTTCTTTGTTCTTGCGATTTCCTCTCTTGGAAGCATTAGGTGCAATGTTTCCCAGGATGAGACCTTGCACTTGTCCTCTCTTGGAAACAAGATGAGACCATTTGCACTTATCCTCTCTTGGAGACTTTAAGCATGTTATTCCCTAAGATGAGACCTTGCATGAACAAAGAAAAAACCCCTTAAACAAAATCTTTACATGAAATTCAAAAGAATTTTCTTTTGTGGCACCTTATTAAAGTTATTAGGAGGTATAGCTTTGGTATGGTTGAGCAAGAAGCCCATTCTAAGGCATGAGTGTGAGTTTGAAGCAAGTTCATCCTCTCACTAAAGTGGGGGTTAAATGTGTCATCAAAAAATGTATCTTTGGACATTTTTACGCTCATTTGAGTCTTTCTTATGGATGTTGCCCTAGTTTTGCCTAGATTTAATGTTGTAATGTGGCCAAAACATTCACATTAGGTCTTGAACTCTTGTAAATCAATAATAATTCTATGATGTCTTGTAAAAGTGTTGTGAAGTGTTGTAGCCCACTTTCACACTTTTCTAGGACCCTTTTATTATATTTCACTTAAATAACCTCTTTTTATCATTTACCAAGCCTTATTTCAAAGTGTTGTAAGGATTTTTAACAAACTTTCACACTTTTCTAGGCTTGTCATCAATAATTACACTTTTCTTATGCCTTAAATGACCCCATTATGCACTTACAAGCCTTACTTAAAAGTGTTTTTGAGAATAAAACCGATAAACATCATTTAATACATCTTAAGACCTGACACCCACTTAAAATTCCTAAGTGGGACCAAGTTGCCACTAGGGGCGACTTAGTCCCATTTGGCTCAAAAATAAAAAATATTTCAAAATTCTAGCGGGTTATTATTTTCTAAGACCTAAGGTCGGCCTGTAATGTGGTATTTTTGGGAATTAGGGCATAATTGTGTATAAATATAAGGCTTTCCACTCATTTTGGGACCTTCTTCTCTCTCTTGATTCATTCATCATTCATTCATCATCCATCATTTATCTCAAGTCAAGCAAGCTAGGGTTTTGGCATTTTAAGTCATCAAGATAACTTTCTAAGGCATTCAAGGATAGATTCTTCATTCATTGCTACAAAAATTCAAGATCTATCATCATGGAAAGTTTCTAATTCCTTCATTTCATTTTTATTCTTCATCTTATTTCTTCATTTGGTTTAATTACCTAAAAGGGGTTTGACCAAGGCAAACCCCATGCCCTAACATTCAACATTTCTCTCTCTTTCTTTGTGTGTTTTGCAGATTTAGGTACCTTGAAGGCTTGGAAATCATTGAAGAATAGGTTGTAAATTTTTTGAAGACATCTCCTAGTTCACTAAGTCAAAATATCCACAAAAAGTCACAGTGCCGAAAATCAAAGTTACAGAATCAGACACCTGAAGGAACATAAAGGGCAGACTGAGAGCTTCTGTTTCCACTTTCTGGTTTTCAAAAAAGCCAAAGTGGACTAAGTCACCATCCATGGTGACTTAGTCCCACTATACATGTTTGTCAATTTTTTTTGTATGTTCAGATACCCATTTGGCTGAAACGGGCTCCGGTGTAGTTTTCCAGATCTAGGACTAAGTCACCCAGAATGGCGAATTAGTCCCAGTAGGCCAAAATTCTAGAATCAACAAAATTTCCAATCTTCATTCCAGTCCGAAACACAATTCCAAGTGCACACCTTCTATTTCACATCTTTCTATTTAGGTTGGTTTGCATTTCTAGGTCATTTAGTATATGTTTGTATATCACAATGTGCACAATGTGTTTTCAAACAAAGTGCATTTTCTAGGTTTTGCATTACTAGTTAGTTTCTTTTATCAGGTCTTTGCATCTAGGGCATTCTATTTAGACATTTTTTAATCACATTTTCATTAGTCTTGAATGAACCCCCATTTTTTTGTGGAATACCTTTCTCCTTTTAGGTGAAAAACCTTAGAAGTGTAAGAGAGCATTCATTCTACAAAAAATTGTGGTTCAATAATGTTTATACGTATATATATATATATATTTACTGCAAATACCATCAAAACCATATTTACATTGAGAAAGCATACATGGATAAATTATTAGATGCACCTCTATGAGATGAAGTACCTTCCATACTTATCAATTATTGATCATTCCCCATTTCCATAAGAACTTTATATGAGATTCAAGTAGAACCTAATGATAAAATGCACAATACTATCAATTAAATTTAGTGATTATATCAAGGAAGATGATGGAATCAAAATTTGGAAGTCCCTATCAAACATTATCTCTTCCTTAGACTCAGTGGGGCTCATATCTAAGATGCATACTATGTTGTCTCTAGAAGGGATGAATTAATGTGGAGAGGGTCTACTATTGAAATCCACTCACTTGCCTTGAGGTTTGGATATTTGGGCAACCAAATTGAACTTGCTCCTTTTCGGGCTAAGATTTGGATTTTGTAGTTGATTCCTAAAATTAACATCTTCTTTTGGCTCTTAGTTTAGTATAAAATTCTTAATCTTGATAATATTATTAAGAGAGGCTTTGCTATTCCAAATAGAGTGTACTTTGTGGAAAGTTGGAAGAAAGTGCCTATCATATGTTGTTGGATTGCTACTTCTCTAGGGAGGTTTACAAGTCCCTCGACCCCCTCTTCAAAATTTATTGGCTTCTTCTAGGATTTTATTCAAGGATTGATGAAAAAATGGGTTTTTCCTTCCTAGAATGCTTATTTTAATTTTTTGTGAGCCCTTATGCTACCCCATGTAGCTTGGGGATTGTGGAAAGAAATAAATCATAATATTTTTTGGGAGAAGAAAGTTATGGCTAGTAGATGGCAAATAGAACTGGTTCACAATTTTAAAAAACTTTGTGATAGGGATAAAAGAGATCTCCAAAGCTCAAAAGTTAGGTATCTCCAATTTAGACTTAGAGATAACCAGGTCTTGGAACCTTAACTTTGATATATCTACCCTTCTTAAAGAGTTGAAATCTTGAAGAACATGTCTGCTTTGGATCTCCCCTCGTAATTAGAGAAGTTAATTTCAATGGGGTTTTGAAAGGTAACTTGGGATTGGTAGGTGGTAGTGGTGCTCTTAAATATTACAAAGAAAAAAATATTATTGCATATGCTATCCACTTGGGACAAAAAAACATCCATTATGCTTAGGATTTTGTAGCATTCAATTCCATTCAAATGGCTTATCAAATAGGTGTCAAAAACTTGTAGTTGAGGGGGATTCTCTAGATACTACTAAAGAAATATCATAGCTGGACTATAGAAAATCTTACCAAAGATGCTATCATTCTTCACAAGAAATTTTAAGATGTTCATTTCCAACATGTGTTTCATGAAGGTAAAAAAAGTGTTGATTATTTTGCTAATTGGGGAGTTTATAACAAAGGGATAGCTAAATTGGATAGCAAGAATATATTTTCTGCACAAGCTTATGCAATTGGATTGATAAGTAATAATGGCTAGAATTATGATGCATATCACCTTATGGAAAGAAGATATTAAAGATTAATTGAAGGTTAATCACATCACCTTTAATGATGATGAGTACTATGCTAAGACAACACCTTCCAACAAGCTCTACAACCAAATGTTAATATTGGTTTTAGAGAGAAATTGCAAGATTGTGTGGGATAGAGCTGATAACAAGGAAAACTTAATTATGGGTGGAAATTAGAATCATGTGGATCCCTCTTATTACAACAAGATGTGAAATAATAAGAATTTTTAGAGGATTTTAGCAAGAGGAGGTTTGGTGCCTTATTTAGAAATATCAAAGGGGCATGATATGATTGTGGCTAAAGCATTCACTAAGGAGTGGAAGGAAAGGAAAGTTTCAATGCAAGGGATGTAGTTTTTCATAATGAAGGAGCTTGTTGCACATGTAATTGGGTTATCAATGAAGGGGACAAAAGTGTTTAAAGACAAGAGGGTTGGGGATGAAGCCATGGCTACATTCCTTAAGCTTGGTGAAAATATTATCAAGTTATATTTTGGGCACATAATGAACTCTCTCAAAGAAGGTTTAAATTAGTTTATGAGTATCATCTTGTCATGTTAAACCATTTTAGGCAAAAAAATGAGGTTTTCCTTTTCATTCTATCTTCTTTCGTCCTTGACAAGTTCTATAAAATAGTGCAAACAAGATTCAAGATTGACCCCCTTTCACTAATGGCTAATCTTCATGTTAGTCATTTTCATGAAAGCTCAAAATCCTAATCCTAGAAGCCTTGCTTTGAGTGTCAACTCAAGGATGGAAAAATTAAATAGAGTTGTAGATTACTTTGACAACTCCTCTAATAATCTAAACATTCTTTGAAAAATTCCTTCAAGGATAATGAGAAGAGGGTCCCCGCTAGTTTGGATATAAAGGGCTCCTTCTTGAGGGTGAGTAGCTTGGAGTCTTCAAAGGAAGAGGAGAGTCAAGACCCAAAGGATTATGAAAACCTTAAAGAGAGTAAAAGAAAGTGATTGTGAAATCCAAAACCAAGCCATAGGTAGTAAGGAGAATGAATAAGAAGGGATTTTTTTAACATAATAGAGTCCTTGGAAACTAGAGCTATATTTGAGAATGGTGTGAACAAGGATGGTAAAGAAAATGTTCAATTGGAGAAGAAAAGGGATGAGATGAAAGGGAAAGCCAAATGCATTGTAAAATCATCGATTGGAGTAACTTTTCCAAGAATATCGGATCCTTCACCCAACATCCCTAAAGACTTCTTTATTTTGGTGACAAATTCTTCTTCTATGTAGGAGATTCTAGATGTCTTTGGGAATTGTACAAGCGGGCGTGGATACTCAACATTCTCTAATGATATAACGAAATGGTTCTTTGTTGAAATCAATAGATTGAATTTAAATCTTCCCATTATTAAGAAAATGATTAGAGGATAGATTCAAGTAGAATGGGAAAAATACAATAAGATCCTTCAAAGTTGGGATGTGCTTAAATTGAACAAGTTGGACCAAGACCTTTTCGAGTTAAAATAGATTAGTGCCACAATGCTAGTGGAGTTATAAAAATAGAAAGAAGACCATGATAGAAGACTAGTCATTCTCAAGGACCTAATAGGTATAAAGGATAATCTTAACGAGCTCGTTAGATCAACAAGTGTACAATCTTGAATAGTGTCATAGAATAAAATTCTCACTAAAAAACTTAAAGAACTATCAAAAGGACCAAAGATTTAGTGTGAAAAAAAATGAATAGTGTTGATAAGATTATAAGGATGAGTCCTAGTGCACTAAGAGCAATAAAATGAGTCCTTGGAGGAGGAAAAAAAGTAGAATGTAAGGGTGAGTCCTAGTGCTAGGACTAGGAGCAATAAAAGAAGTCCTTGGAGGAGGGAAAAAGGTAACTCCAAGACTTTGTTAAAGTTCATGAGGGCTTCATTTAGGTGTTGGAGGCAATTGAAATTGTGAAACAATTGTAGTCAAGGGTGGTTTTTTATTTTTTGCTAATGGTGTCTGGGTTCACAGTTGGTGACATTTTGTTGTCTTTGATAATATTTTGTTGGATATAAAAGGTTTCAAAGTCCCTTGAAAACCTATTGTACCTTATTAATAAGAAAAAATAAAGAAATATGCGCAAATTACCCTATTAACCACTATTGATACTTTCATTTAGTTAGAGAAATAAGTACAATATCTACATTTGTAGAGGACTACTTGTAAAATATGGTCCAATATCTTTCTACAATTAAATATTTATCAACTATCAAGAATTGTGTTTGAAGTCCTTGTGTTTGCAACTCAAGGCATTGATCATAATAGCTACACTATGAGAGTGGCTCCTATTGAGCATCTATCATGAAGAGCTTTTACATCCCTAAATGCATAAATGTAATATGGAAAACTAGATATAATATCTATGCTCTAAATAGGTGATATTTGTTTGAGCAATTATTTTATACCCACATGTGAGCTTATCTTCATTTAAAGTTACTTTTTGACCAACAAATATGATACATATGGGTTAATATGTGTCAGAAGTGTTACACTTACACATCTATTAATGAAAACATTTTGATAGTTTCATGTAGCTTAAACTTCTTTTCTTCAACAATTTGTTGTATTAATTCCAATATATGATCTTAGCCTCTACACATTCCACATGGTAGACCCATAAATACTTTTGAATGTTCATACATTGTATGCTATAACTTGCATACTATGAAATGAACCCAATGTTACCTTAGGGTATTCATAATCCACCAATTAGTCCTCTCCTAACTTTAAGCGTCCATAATCTTCAACAAATATGCACCTAAAGGCAACATTAGAATAAAATTTGTTGACATGTTAACTATGTTGTCCCTTATCTTTGGAATATTGAATACATTGTGGATCTCTATTGAAGAGCATGAAGAAAAAAAATTCAACTCTTTGAAACTCATGTGTCTATAAGCTACATCAACACTTTGACTAATTTCTAACCAATAT
Organism: Sequoiadendron giganteum; assembly: GCA_007115665.2. NCBI lineage: Eukaryota > Viridiplantae > Streptophyta > Pinopsida > Cupressales > Cupressaceae > Sequoiadendron > Sequoiadendron giganteum. The sequence goes on along the minus strand of CM021104.1, from coordinate 303,430,147 downwards.
CAATTGAGCAACACATAAAGGAATGTTGCATACCTATTAACAAAAATACTATTAATTTTATAATCAGAAATGAAATAAGCAGAAATACAAAAATATGAACAATAGAACACAACAAGTACCCTGGGAAAAACCCTCCTCGAGGGAGAAAAACCCTGCTAAAATTTATCTCTTATATATTGAATTGAAAGAGCAAAGATCTGCTTACAATCTTAGGCCAAACACAAGACCGATATGATGCAATAAGAATCACACCTCTCTTGGATGAAGATTACACAAATATAACTATCACTCCTTGATATTGATCTGATCAATGTAATAGAATAATTTGTTGTAGATGACAAACTGCTTGATGCATGTGAATTTCTTGAGAAAATAATAATCGATCTCCTTGAAGCAAAATTATGAACTACTGAAGGTATGTGAACTTGTTCTTCAATGAATATTAATTGACCAATGGAAGTGAGATGCCTTGAATATATATATGCATGAGGTGACTCTTCATGAAGAGTTGGCCTCTTACACAAGAGGGACATCTTTTCAAGAGGAAGCGACTTTTTGTAAAGCCGACACTTAGATAAAAAAAAATATATTATTATTTTAAATGAAGCGCCTCTTCACTTGGGTCGGCTACAAATAAACAAGTAGCGCAAATTTATTTATTTATTTGATATTTATTATTTAATGTTCATCGATCCGCTGCTATAACATCAACACTCCCTCTTAGCTAGGGAGGCATCCTTCCAGATATCCATGTCATGGAGTCTCTCAACATGACACCCACAATGGCTACACCCATTTGTGGAAAAGAGTTTATCACAGAGTCTCTCAATGTGATATCATCATGGAGTCACTTAACATGATGTCCACCATGGCTACTCGCATGTGTGGAAAGGAACAGGTGCACAAGTGCCCATCACGGAGTCACTCAACGTGATGTCATCATGGAGTCTCTCAACATGATGTCCACCATGGTTACTCCCATGTGTGGAAAAACACAAGTACAAAGGATTCATCATGGAGTCTCTCAACGTGATGTTGTCGTGGAGTCTCTCAACATGGCATCCACCATGGCTACTCCCATGTGTGGAAATAACCACATCTCTATCTTAGAGATGGAGAAGGGCTTTCACCTCATATTTCTTCGTCTCAGAGAAATATGCATTATAGCAATTAGAAAAAGATCACTGATGTTGAGTCTCCCTCTCAACAAGGGAAACATTCTCCACTACTCCAATCTTGTCTCGAAAATGTGTAAACTTCACTCTAGAGAGAGGCTTGGTGAGAATATCAGTCATCTGATCATCAGTGCAAATATACTTGAGTTGAATTTCTTTCCTCAGCACCATATCTCCAATATAATGATACTTGATCTCCACATGTTTAGTTTTTTCATGAAACACTGGATTGACAAAGAGCTTCAAACAACTTTGATTATCACAATGAATAATAGTAGGCTCCAATGTTTGACCAAATAATCCTGCAAGGAGCTTTCGAAGCCACACTGCTTCTCGAGCTACTACACATGTTGCAATATATTCAGCATCTATAGTACTTAGTGCCACAAAAGTCTACTTCCTGCTATACCAAGAAATCATGGCAGACCCCAAACTGAAGCAACATCCATAAGTTCTCTTCCTATTAGTTACACTCCCGGCCCAATCAAAATCAATATAGCCTTGTAACTTTAGATATTCATAGGAAGTATATCTCAATCCATATCCCACTGTGCCACACAAGTATCTTAAGATATGCTTTGCTGTAACTAGATGAATTTGTCTTGGTTCAAAAATGAACTGACTAAGCGCACTCACTGAATAGAAAATGCTAGGTCTAGTATTGACTAGATACATCAATGATCCAATCAACTATCTTTACATGGTGGGATCTACCAAATCTGAATCAGTTGTAGAGTCATTCAACTTCTTCAAATTTTTCTCCATAGGTGTAGATATGGACTTGCAGTCCATCATCCCAAATCTCTTCAAGATATCTATAGTGTATTTCCCTTGACTCAAGATAATCTCATTAGGTCTTTGCCACACTTCCAGTCCCAAGAAGTAATGCATAAGACCAAGATCCTTCATTTGAAACTTGGAGGATAACTCTTTCTTGCATTTTACAATGAGATACTTTGTACCTGTGAGAAATAAATCATCAACATAAAGGACCAATATCAAAGCCTCACCATTAATTACCTTGAAGTAAAGATTGAAATCTGCATCATTCTTGGAGAAACCCAAACTCATCAAATATCGATCAATCCTTTCATACCAAGCACGAGGTGCTTGCTTAAGGCCATACAAGGCCTTCTTCAATCTGCATACATGAGACTCCTTCCCATGAACCACAAAACCATTTGGTTGCTGAATGTACACTTCTTCAATCACACCATTAAGAAATGAAGTCTTTACGTCCATTTGATGTAGCTTCCATCCTTTAGCAGATGCAATAGCAATAATAGTCCTGATAGATGTATATCGAGCAACAAGAGAAAATGTCTCCTCATAATCTATTCCCTCCTTCTGAGAGAATCCTCTTGCCACAAATATTTCTTTTTACTTCTCAATGCTCCCATCAGCTACATGTGTAATGCCCCACCGTGTGAACCCCAAAGGGCAACAAACACCGCATTTTTTTTTTGAAAGAGGAATATTCATAAGATGAATATGTATATACATTAGAGAATCATCTACATACTCTGGGGTACACGTGGTGGCATTACTAAACGTAAAACCCATACCAACAACATCGTTAAAGATAATGCCAAGAAGATAACAATAGATACCCACAATCATAAGATAAAATAATGGTAAATGCAGCCAACCATGAACAATAGGAAGTAAATGATACATCATTTTATTACAATTCAATTCATAGTTTAATATTACAATAGTGGAGCATATTTCCACAGATACAACATATCATGGATTCAAACGTACATTACATGATGCTTCCCTTATATCAATGGGAATAGTAAATTGAGTACAAGAATGATACATATTAGAGAATAAGATACAAAATGTGGGATAGTCTTCAACCAAGTGAAGCTCTGGAGACTGCATCCTCTTCTGCATCACAAACACAACCTGGGAACCCAATGTGGTGCATAGCACGTTCCACCCGACCACATGGACCCGAAGGTCCACCCACTGTGCTAGGAGATGACAAGAAAGGACCCACAACTAAGACAGACAAGCAGAACGATCACAAGACAAAATCACAAAGTCAACCAAAACATAACATACAACAATCTCAATGACCACTTACAAGGTGACTACTTCCAAAGGCATACAAAGGAAAACAAGGAATACTATGGGAGAGTGTCATCGCATGGTCATATCATGGGTTATCGTGACTGCCTCACAACAGGCACCGACCCCCATCTATGGTTATCCTGACTGCCTCTCATTAGGCGTCGGCCCCATAGGGTGACACGCGTGGAACCACTAGCCTCTCATGAGGATGAGGTAGCGATCTTTCCAACCACGGCCTTCTCAGCCCACCCCTAGTCTGCGAAAGCACTAACTAATGTGTTAATACCCAAACCCACTAGTTTATTTTATTAGGTTTTCACTTGTTTAACCAACTCTTTCATGGGTTATCCCGACTTCCCCTTTGTGCGCCAACCCCCATGAAGAGCCACCCTCCCCAATAGTTCCAAAACAAAAATCACAACAATAAGGGGTGTACCAAACATAGAAGTCACAACACGAGCGTCCGTGCGAGGCATGAACCATCTCGCTCATAGTCAAACTAAGGCAAAACAAATCATAAAACAAAGTACACCCATGAGAACTTAAAATAGGAATACAATCAATGGAATACAAAGGTTTAATCATGGGAAAAATTCAACACAATATGGTTTCCCATCGCCTCTAGAAGCCTAACAACTTACCACTCATGACTATCAAAAAGAAAGCGACTTAACATTTATGGGTTCCCAACATATCTAGAACATGTCTTTTCATATAAATTACCTCAAAGCGAAATAAAGCAAGAGGAAAATATGGACAACATGGAATCCACTGATATACATAAGAACTCAGTTCCACGAGCACTTAGGATATAAACAAAATAATTATCTAAACATGTTCAAAGACGACTATAAATACACATTCATTTAAACGTGATCATAATCCAATCTTATTAAAGATAATGTAATAAATAATTAAATAACCCACTATAATTAGAAGCATTTCCATCATAATATCTTTTAAATAAATAAGCACTCTGAAAAACCTATAGTATGTATACCATCAGATTCCTCTTGATTTTAAAATTCCTAGTTTGTACATTTGTTTATTCAAAATAATTTTAATTTAAAAATATAACCTATATATATTTGTTACTTTAAAATAATAAATTAAATTCAAATGTAACCTATTTGTTTACTGCAAATAATTTTAATAAAAAATATAACCTTTACGCAAATCACAAATCTAATAGTAAAGGAATTTCGTAAATAAATTTAACTTTAACTAATTTGTAGTTAAATCTAATTTTGAATGCACTTTGTAAATAGAACTAATTTAAATGTATTAGGAATAAATCTTCTTTGAAATGTATTTGAAAATAACTCAAATTTTAAATCTATTTGAATTGCAAACACAACACTTTAATTTTCGTTGTAACTTTTCGCTCATAAAAGACCATTACAATATTAAAAGAACTAAGATCATAGTATTCTTGAGTAATCAATTCTCACAGAAAGAAAAAAAAAAAAAGTAATTTATACAAGCACAAGATTCAAAAAAAATCATTTAAAACTAATTTAAGGAGTAATTTAACTCCCACAACAAAATAGTAAATTAAAGAGCACAAGATTCAAATTTTACTTTTAACTTAATTACTTTATCCAATTAACTACTTCCCTTTTATTTAGATTAATTACTTAAATGCTAATGTTATAAAAATATATGTATTTATTCTTATAATTTATCATATAATTACTAACTAATCTTCTAATTTTCAAAGACCGAGTTGTGACTTCACTAAGATGGTTTTATTTTTATTTTTTAAGAATTCTATACTTACAAAAAAAAAATATCACTTACAATTCAATAAATCTAATATTTTCTTTTAATTTATTATAATTCATTCACTTCGGTTTTCACTTTAAATTTCCTTAAATACTAATACTTCCTATTAGCAAGATACTAATTTATTTCGAATTTCACAACAACAATAAAAGAATATACCCTTCACAAGTTATTTACCCTAAACTTATTCTTGAAAATTACATTTACTAAAATATTACATTGCATTTATTATTTCTCTCACAACTGGCTGATATAGATTCGAAATAAAGGAGGGATTAAAATTTATTCAAGCAAGAAGAAATACAAAGAAGGGGCATCAAACGACCCTATCAACATCCACTAAGTGATCCAACTATTGAGACAAACCTATAGGTAATTGGTCCTTCTCCCTAATATTCCAGTTTTGCATCTGGTCAAAAGCCCATTTGGCCAGACAATCCGCCACACCATTCCACTCCCTAGGGATGTGAGTAAAGGTAACAGACTCCAAAGAATCACACAAATGAAGAATTTGGTTAACCATCAACACCAACCTCCAACTAACATCCTGAGAGTACTGTCGGGTCAGAAAATGCACCACCACCTGTGAGTCTGATTCATAAATGAGACGCCTCCAACCAAGAGCACAAGCACACTTGACAACATACAATATAGCTAAAGCCTCCATCAAATTATTGGTATGATGACCTTTGAACATCGAAAAAAATAATTGAACAGTCCCCATGCTATCTTTGCCCACGCCACCAATGCCAGCAGGACCAGGGTTGTCATGCGAAGACCCATCCGTATTGATTTTCAAACTGCCTGGCGGAGGAGGACTCCACCTCCCCACCTTGTTGATCTACCGAAGAGGGTGTCTGCATCTCTTCCTCATGAGCTAGTCGCATGGAGGCGAAAGATGGAGCCTGGTAAAACAATTAGCATCAGTAGGATCCATGGCCTCTGAAAGGTCACACTTTGCCGAAACGTCTTGAAAGATCCGACAATTCCTCTCCAACCAAATATGCCAAAGAATAAAGGAAGGACCAAGCGCCCAAGCAATCTGAAGAAAGGAGGTTTTGACAGGGGCCTTGCCCCACCTATCAAAGAACTCAGCCAAAGAGGTAGCATGCCAACAAGCTTGATACCTCCCACCACAAATTCCAAATATGTTTACAAAAGGCACATTGGAGGAAGAGATAAGAGACACTCTCTTCCCTCGCATGACATAACACACAAAATGAGGGGCGTTGAAAACCTCGGTTACATAAATTATCCCACATAAGACACCTATTGTGTGCCATCAACCATAAGAAAAAATTGCATTTGGGCCAAGAGAATTTGTACCAAACATGCTTCCACCAAGAAACTTGACTGTCCCTGAAAGTCCATCGCACCAACTCACCATACCCAACATAAACGGAAAACTTGTTAGATAAATCACTACTAGCCCAAGCCAGAACATCATTCCCATCCAAGGTAGTGCAGTCACGAGACTCCAGAATGTGAGCCAAATCAGCCCTAGCCTCCGCAAAACCTCCAGGAGGCCATTCAAAGGAAGTTTCCATTGAAACCGGACAACCCGCCCACAATCGAGAGTAATCTTATAATGACCAATAGTGTCCCAACCAACAGTAGTAAAAATATCACAAAGGGGATGAAGGTGAGGATGAGTAGAGAGGATAGAAGGATGACCATCCCATGAATCGAGCCAAAAAAGAGCTTGCGATCCCAAATGACATATCCAGAAGAGACCATTCTTAACCAAGTGAGCTCCAAGTTTCAGGGTATTCCAAATCATAGAACCACTGCCAACCAAAGGAAAGTGAGGAACATCAAACACATTAGCATCCTTAAGATACTTAAGGGTGAGAATATGGGCCCAAAGTTGATCTTGGCTAGAGCACCAACGCCAATATAACTTAGCAGCAAGAGCTTGCCCATTCAAAATTGCAGATCTTAAGTCAAGGCCACCCTCTTGCTTAGGCCAACACATAGTTTCCCACTTCACCAAACTCCATCTTGCAGACGATAAGTTACCATTCCAGAGAAATTGACGAGATAGAGCATTAAATTCTTGAAGAAAATACATAGGAGCAGCTTGAACAAAACACCTATAGGTAGGAAGGGCTTGAATAACAAACTTCAGAAGAGTCAAGCGAGCAACAAAAGATAACCAATGTTGAGTCCAATGATTCACTTTTTGTCGTAACTTGTCAAGCATAATATACCAAGAGGACTTGGGATGTCTACCAATAGTGAGAGGGATGCCCAAATAAACAAAGGGAAGAGTCCCAATCTGAAACCGCAAAATGTCAGCAATACGCCGCTAAATGGCCAAAGGAGTGTTGAAGAAGAAAATAGAGGATTAATGCTCATTAACTTTCTGAACAGAAGCAGCAAGGTAAATATCCAAGGCATGTCTAAAGGACTCAACTTCCCTAAGACGAGCCAATCCCATAAGCGTAGTGTCATCCATGAATTGGAGATGTGAGAGTTGTGGTAAACTGTTACCCCATTGCCACCCATGAATCAGTCCCTGAGAGGCTCGAAGCTTAAGAAAATGGCCCAAACACTCAGCCATAATAATAAACAAATAAGGGGAGAGAGGATCCCCTTGGTGAAGGCCCCTAAATGCAACAAAAGGCTCAGAAGGTTCTCCATTCATAATAATAGAAAATGAGGCAGAAGTAACACAAATCATGGTCCAACTCACCCAATCAGAACTAAAACCAAAAGCTAGGATAATTTTTTGAAGAAAACTCCATTTGACTCTATTGTAAGCCTTGGCCATGTCTAACTTAATGAACATAGATCTGGCTTTAGAAGTTGCCATAGAATGAATAACCTCAAAGGCCACCACCACCCCATCAAGAATTTGTTTTCCAACCACAAAACCACCTTGTTCATCAGAGATCACCACAGGAAGACAAATTTTGAGCCTCTCAACAATCAACTTAGTGATAATCTTATAAACCACATTACAAAGAGCAATAGGTCAAAAAAATTCAAGCTTATCTGCACCTTCCCTTCTTGGGTATGAGAATCAAGAAAGTAGAATTCATAGACCTAAGCATCTGCTTACTACGAAGGGACTCCTGAACAACTTCCAACAGATCAAGATTGATGATATCCCAGAACTCCTGAAAAAACTCAACTGGGAAACCATTCGGACTAGGAGCTTTGCCTTTATTCATCCCAAACACAACCTCTTCCAGTTTCGGCAATGAAATTGGACGAGTGAGAGAATCATTCATCGCATTGGTGATCAAAGAAGGAATGCAAGAGAGGACCAAAGTCTCCTCCTCAATAGCAAGGGGGAATCTTTAGCAAAAAGATCAAAGTAAAACTGACGAGCCTCTCGAGACATAGCCACCCGAGAGGAAATCTGTTGACCATTGGAAGTAACCAAAGAAGAGATAAACCCCTTGTGACGACGATCCTGCACCGAATGATGAAAAAAAGTAGTATTCCTATCCCCCTCCTGGAGCCAATCATTCTGAGCCTTCTGTTTCAAAAAAAAATCTTCACGAAGCTCCCACTCTTCCACATTCCGCATTTCCTGGGACTCATCTCTTCCAAGAGTATCAGTGAAACCCCTATCTTGGATTTGGCGAGTAAGCACAATAAGACGGTCTAGAGCTTCCCTCTTCTTGGCCTGAAGGTGACCAAAACAAAGCTTGTTCCATCTCTTAAGGTGATATTTAACATATTGGAGCTTCTTAACAAAGAAGTACATAATTGTCCCGAAAGCTGGGCCACCCTCTCTCCACCACTTGGCCACTAAATCATACAACGAGGAATCTCGAAGCCACATGAGCTGAAATTTGAAGAGAGGATTCTTAGGAACATATTGATAAGAAGTAGAAAAATTAATGGGCCAATGATTAGAACCTCTCTAGTCTAAGATCTCCAAACAAGTAATCAAGCCCCCACCAACCCAAAAATGGGAAACCAAAAACCTATCCAACCGTTCAGAGATTGCTTCATGTCCACTCCTTCTATTGTTCCAAGTGAAAATCCCATTAGAGGGCTTAACATCAACTAAAGCAAGAGAATCCACCTGAGCACGAAAGAGATCTGAAGCAGGTCCTAACCTAGGCAAACCCCCTCTTTTCTCCTCCAAACTCAACACAAAATTAAAATCACCTCCTAAAATCCAAGGCAAATAAGGGGAGCAAGAGCGGACATACCTTATATGTGCCCAAAGTTGGATTTTACCACGAATGTCAATTGGAGCATAAACATTAGATACGAGAATAGTCTTACCTGAAACCAAATCAGACGCAACCATGGAGATAAAAGATTGACTAGAAATCCACCAAAGAGGAGAAATCTTTTACGGATTCCAAAAAAGGCCTAAACCTCCAGAATTTACTTGAGATCCAATGCACTGACACTGACCAAACCTCTAGATACGAGAAGCTAACTGAAGCATAACATCAACAAAAACCTTAGTCTCCTAAACACAAAAGTTGTCCGACGAATGAACTGCAACCAAATCATGAATAGCTTGTTGACGAGAGGTGCTATTCAACCCCCGCACATTCTAAGAGATAACAATCATCGAGGAGATTGAGAAAAGTGAGCATCAATGGGTTTAACCAACCCTGATTCCACCAATAAATCCCCAGTGACCTTAATCTTCTCTGACTCTGACTTGCGCCCTCTTGAAAAATTATCAGAGGGACCTTTCTTAAGGAGGCGTTGGTGTAGACCCAAGCCTAGAGAAGACCCCTTACCTGGATTAGAAGCTAACACCTCCCTAGCCAGGTCAGCCAACACAATATCATCTTGCCTTTGATCATTTAAAGCATTTTCTGGAGCCAAAAATTCCAAAACCTCCTGGCCAGAATTAGGAATTGACACAACCGCCATATCCAATTCAGCAACCATAGGAGTGATAGAAGGTGGAATTCCCTCCTCTAGGGCAATGGTATCTAACACTTCAAAGCAGTTAAAACCCTCATCAACCTGGCGATCCTTGAAAGATTGCTTCAGGCCTCGACCCTTAGCCTTCAATTGAACTGGCATAAAACCATCCATATCCTTGCCTGCAACACCCTCCTTCATTGGAGCTTTCCCCTTGTCTGCAGTACCCACCGGCTGATCTGAAGAAGAAGGGAATTAGTGGGGCAAGAATCTTTATGAACCTTACGGCAATGCCGCTGAAGATGGCCATGCTCATGGCAGAGCCAAAATCGGAAAGGGAGAGATTCATAATGTAACTATTGAATCCAGGATGAAGAGCCTAGACAAATCTCCAATGAATCTGGTAGAGGGTTATTCAGATCCACCTCAACACAAATGCATGCAAAAGTAATCACCTTTCTGTCAAGGGTTTGTTGGGAAACTGCAACGAGCTTACCCAAAAGAGAAGCAATTCATTGCAAAATATCTTCTCTCCAAAACTCCAAAGGAAGCCACAGTAGCCGAACCCAAACAAGAACCCGAGAAGGCAACTCTTCAGCCAAATTGAAACCCATGTGCCAGGGTTTAATAAAAAGTCCAACATGATTATAGAAATATGACCCACCTTCAAACACCCGATTCTGATCAGCCATATTGGAGAAAACCACCATAAAATAACTGTTAGCAACAAGCATAATCTCCATATCTCCTTCAATCTACCATGAATGCCTGATCCAAGCTTCCAAAGAAGACAAGGGAATCCGAATCCCAAGAAAATTGCAAATGAGGGCATGATGGCTCCAATACGAAACATCTTCAACAACTGATTCAAGAGAAAGAACCAGAACTAGGCGATCCTAACTCCGAGGCCAACATCCATTGATTTTCTTCAACTTTGAACCCTCACTGGCATAGTACGTCTCTAACCTTTGCGCATGCAAGCTTGAAGAAGAGTCGTTAGAGGCCTTAGCTTCGCCAGCAACCACCAAATTGGAGGCCATCGATATTCTTGCCATGCAAAACTCCCACCAAAACCAACAAAAACCCCAGACTCCCACAATAACCGCCAACCCCCAAACCAAACAACCAAAACCCCAAACCATCTGCAACCCAACAAACTCCCCCCATACCCCCAGCAAACACCCACTTGCAGCACTCGCATCGACAACCCAAGCACAAAAGGATGCGCCCCCCCTAGCCCATGCAACAAAAATGTGATACTGTTTTCTAACTGATATAGATTAGTGATAAGAGAAATTAGCATATAATAGCTACCTAGTTCCTATATTATTCTCAATATGTAATTATTATTATAAATTGCAATTTCTATGCATTGAAAATATATAGCGCTTTGTGATAAGTGGAGAATGCATGGACAACTTACCTAATTCATATACATGGAAATCAATAAAAATAAACTTCAGAAAAAGGATATGCACAAAATGGATTTTGCAAGGAAGGCCTCAAATCTCTGAATTAATGAAGTGCAGAATTAAAACCTACTTAAATATTTTAATTTCAAGTGCAGCAATTGTGATAGATTACCAGCAGAAATCAAGGATTATTTAAACCTTTAAACTTCCTATTATGTTCAAGGGTTGCGGCTGGTTAACAATCCTCTCTTCTAGCAAGCTTAGTAATAATTTTAAATTAATTAAGCAAGTGAAAATTTGCAGTAAGGCAAGGGTTCAAAGAAAGGTATGATTTTAGCAATAAAATGTGTGCTTCTTGTCAATGACAAAAGGATTTAAAAATAAATAAAGAAATTATGACTTATGATTTTTGTTCTAACAATCTAGCTCAAGGAAACTGATTTGCCCAACTCAAAATATAACAGTGTTCTTTTAGCATCTCCAGAAAGATATATATATATATACACTTTGTTGGAGGGGATTGCAATAGGAGAACAATACTATACAATTTAGAGACAGGCAAGTGGGAATCTCTTCCCAATATGAACAATCATGGATATAAGAATTCTAAGGGCTTTCATTATAACCCATTTATGTGCATATAAAGATTAGAATGCAAATTGTAACATTTCAACAATTTAGGTGCCAAAGTCCGTTTATTTTATGTAAATATATCTTTACACATACTAAATTATAATGCAATAAATCAAGCCTATTTATTTGCAAACCAGTAATAGGAAACTAGACAACGATGGTACCTGAATTCCCTTGCTATTTGTAATGAGAGTCTGATGACGAGACCACTTCTCCTCCTTTCTTCTCTCTTTTTTTTACCAGACCATATTTTCTTGTTTTACAGTGCATGCCTTTGTCTACATTCCTCCAATTTTTATTAAGAAAGCTTAATCATAAACGGGACAAGTGGGTAATTACTAAATTTTATTTTCACCACCCGACACCTTATAATTACCCTGCTTAACAGTTGGAGGAATTTAGTAAATTAAGAAATCGACCCCACTAATCTTGAGTGTCGTAACGAGGAAAGAATTACTCATTATTTTAATTGTGTCATGCTTAATCAAATCTGGGTGGTTAAAATTTTTAAAATATAGATATCTATACACATAATTGTTATTTATTATTTTATTTTATTTTAAAAACTTTACTTTAGGGGGTAATATTTTATTACATCCCTCTATCAAATAATTTAAATTTAAACTTTAAACTTGTAGATTATCAATCCACTTTATTTTAAATTAAAATAACCATCATTTATAAATGCAAATTTGTGTTTCATTTGCATTTCATTATAATTATAATCTATACATTAATTTAATATTTTAATTATTAAGATTCCTTTAATACATTAATAGTTTAATTTATTACTATGATTAAATCCAATTATCAATAATGATATGCATCCAAATAAAACGATAAACACATTAGGATTTACGACTTGAAATGATCAACATGAAACCACACAATACCATAATAGGGTGGAATACTAATGGATGACACCGTCAAACATTGATGGGACAATAGACATAGACAGGGACACATTCTTATCAAATCCGTTTTCAACTTCATACCCATTGGAAATTTATGAGGCTCGCCCTGTCCTGCTAGTGTAGGTGGAATCGAGGCTTGGGTACCTGCAATCCTGTATAAAAACACAAGTATCGAAGCAGTATATATGTATATATGTCTAATGCCATACACACTGTGAGAGAAAATTGCAGTGTGACAGGGCGCTCATGGATGAGCAATGCAACACCGTCCCTCTCACCCGAACCTCAAGCAATAGCACAATCATCATAATTATCATGAAACGAGTATTAAACAATTTACATAACCACACAATATTGCAAAATCAGGTAAAGACGAACACCATGCATCATTATATCATCAACATCGTAAAATAGTATCATGTGCATCCAAGCAAAACACACATGTCAAACATGTGACACAATCACCAACGTAATCACGAGTATGAAACAAACATAACAATATCCACATAGTATCATAATATAACAATATCACGAGAGGCACTACAACATGCTTGATCTTGAAGAGCCACTTGGAAGACAACTAATTTGCCTTCAGGTCTTGGTACAACATCCCAAACATCATTCTTGATGATTGATTGATATTCTTCTATCATAGCATCTCTCCATTCTTGCTGGTTGGATGCTTCCTCAACACTGGAAGGTTCAGAATAAATGATGTGACTCATCAATGCCACATAGCCTACAAACTTCTACTGTCTCCTGCTTTCTCTAAAGGTACCTCAAGGAGTTGAATACTGTTCTACCTCTTGCATAGTTTGTCTAGCCCATAGAGGTCTCTTTCAACCTATAGCAATATCTTGGCCCATCAGTTGGTTCTATGGGATCAACTGGATCGATAGTTTCTTCAGGTTCAGTAGACTCCCTCTGAATCTCAGGAGTAGGATCAGGAGATATGTCCATATCTTGAGTAGTCTCTTGCTCTTCATTGTCTATCTCCATGTAAGACCCTTTAGATCTTTTGAAGGCTACTTCCTCTTTGAAAGAGACATCCCTCCTGATCTCAATCTGTTTCTACCCTGAAATGTAAATCTTGTAGGCCTTTGAATTCTCACTGTAACCCACAAATATTCCTTTCTTGCCTCAGGTTTCTAGCTTAGTTCTTTTATCCTTAGGCACATGAATATAAATAGGACAACCAAAAATTCTTAAATGACTAACCTCAGGTTTCACACCTATGAAGGCCTCTTCAGGATTCATGTTTTCCAATATTCGATGAGGGCTTCGGTTCTGAACATACACTGCAGTTCTGGAAGCTTCTACCCAAATGAAGGTCTGTAAGTCTTGATCATGAATCATAGTTTTGGCTGCCTCAACAATGGATCTATTCTTTCTTTCGGCAACTCCATTTTGTTGAGGGTTGTACAGAACACATAACTCCCTCTTGATCCCTGCCTCAATGCAAAAATTACAGAAACCTCCAAAAGTGTATTCTCCTCCATTATCAAATCTCAAAATCTTGATCCTTCTCCCGAACATGTTTTCAACTTGAGCCTTGAATTCTTTGAATCTATCTTGAATAGTCATCAATGAAAGTCACATAATACCAAAATCCACTCAAGGATGCCATAGACATTGGACCACATAAATCAGAATGAACAAGATATTGAATTCATTTTTATCTACTTTCACTACTATGAAAAGGGCCCTTTATATTCTTACCCAGTGCACATCCTCTGCAAATGCCATTGTGCTCTAGACTGAGCTTCGGTAGATGAATAATCATCTTCTCCATAGATGGAAGAGCTCTGAAGTGTAGGTGAGCAAGTCTCCTATGCCATAGCTCACTTGAACTGGTAGAGTCATGGAATAATGCTTGAACTTGACGAACACCAATCACACAAGTTGTTTTGATGCTAGAGTTCTTAGGCCAAGCAAGAAATTTGCCTTCAGAGAAGGCAACCTAATATCCTTTGTCCTCCAATGCTGAAATGGAGACAAGATTCCTTTTGATTCCTGGTACAAACTAAACATCACTCAAATGAAGAGGGATTCCAAAATCTATATGAAGAGAGGTGGACCCCACTCCTTTTACGAAGTAGCAAGCATCATCTCCGATTATCACTTGTAAGTTGGTTTCTCTTTCTACCAAGTCTAAAAGATGCTCTCGATATCCTGTAATGTGTTGTTAAGCACCACTATCAATTAACCAAGTATCATTGTCAGTTGGAACATTGCTTGAAAGAGCGGAGATGAATAGAAAACCCCTTGACTTGTCTCTAGATTCCTTTTGAGGTGACACTACATCAACATCTGCGATAGAAGCATATTGCTTTGGTCTCGTTGAGCAATCTCGAGCATAGTGACCATACTTGTCACATTTAAAACATTGAATGTGGGAGAGATCCTTCTTCTTTGGTTTAGGAGCAGAATTTGATTTTTTGTCTCTATTCCTCTTGAAATTTCCTTTTCTCCCTTCTTTTCCTCTCCTTCTGGAAGTTTGAGTAGCAAGTACATGATTTTCTTCATTATGAGAGCTTCGCCCATTTCCTCTTGCTGCCAATTTGGATTCTTCTTGAATGCAATCAGCACGAAGACGATCAAACTTGGGCAATTTAGATCTTCCACTAATGCATTGGATAAAGGGTTCCTAAGATTGAGGAAGACCATTTAGTGCCAACATAACCAAGTCTCTATCTTCAACTCTATCTCCAATGGCGCATAGTTGATCTCTTAACTTAGTAATCTTCATGAAGGAGATGACTGAATCTCCTTTAGCCATTTTTATATGATGGAGTTGTTGTCTTAAGGCAAGAGCTTTGTTGGTATTGTTGATCTCATACAATCCTTGTAGAGCCTTGAAAATATCTTTGGTTGACTTCATCTTGGATATGATTGGCACAAGATGATCCTTCATGGAATCTATCAAGATCTTCTTAGCCTTAGTGCCATTCTTCTTCCATTGAGTTATCTCAGCCTCATCAGATGGCTTGGGCACATCATTCTCCACAAAGTCAAGAAGATCATTTTCTTCAAGTGCAATAAGAACTCTGAATTTCCATGAGATGAAGTTCGATGCACCATCAAGTCTATCTTCAACCTTGACCCTATTCAACATTTTCGATGCTTGAATAGACTCTCTTAGATGAGAAGGAGAGAAGAAGAATTTGTTGCTTAAAACAAATCTGATCCGATCTTGCTTTAACCCGCTCTGATACCATGTTTTTATAATAAAAAATGAAATAAGCAGAAATACTAAAATATGAACAATAGAACACAACAAGTACCCTGGGAAAAACCCTCCTTCTTGATGGAGAAAAACCCAACCAAAATTTATCTCTTATATATTGAATTGAAAGAGTAGAGACCTGCTTACAATCTTAGGCCAAACACAAGGCCGATATGATGCAATAGGAATCACACCTCTTGGATGCAGATTACACAAATATAACTATCACTCCTTGATATCGATCTTCTCAATGTAATAGAATAATCTGTTGTAGATGACAAATTGCTTGATGCATGTGAATGTCTTGAGAAAATAATAATCGATCTCCTTGAAGCAAAATTACGAACTGCTGAAAGTATGCGAACTTGTTCTTCAATGAATATTAATTGACCAATGGAAGTGAGACACCATGAATATATATGCATGAGGTGACTCTTCATGAAGTGTCGGCCTCTTACACACGAGGGACATCTTTTCAAGAGGAAGCAACTTTTTGTAAAGTCGACTTAGATAAAAAAATATAAATTATTATTTTAAATGAAGCGCCTCTTCACTTGGGTCAGCTACAAATAAATAAGTAGCACGACTTTATTTATTTGTTTGATATTTATTATTTAACGTTCAAATCGATTGGAAGATAAACCTGCCGCTATAACATCAATAAATACCACCAAGTAGCATGCCTATTAGTAACTTCCTCCAATATCCAACTTTTTCCCAAATGTCTATCCTTAGTCTCTTACAAGATTCTTCAATAATTTGTGTGCTTGAAGAGGCAACCATTGGTTTGAATCCTCAAACTAAATCTAGCTTTTTGACAATTATGGGCCATCAAATTGTCATGTCCCATTTGTAAATTTGAGTTTGGTTTTGGCAAATCAATCAAACTGTAAAATGTTGGAGCTTAAATGTTTGATTTTCTATTTTTTTCAAGTTTGCTATTGATTTAGATAATATTTGTATTTATATTTTAATTATTTTGGCCCAAAAATGGAACATACTATCATGTTTTTAATAAAATTCACTAACTAGCTTCCTCTTAAATCTTGATTAAGCTTACCTAGTTAGTTATTTTGGAATAGACTTGTAATGTCCCTCAACCGGACTTGCCCTAAAATCTGTTTATTTGCCATAGAATTTGCTTGTTGATTAGGTTTAGGGTTTCTTCTTTCCAAAAGAATGTCCTTTTAATACGATAACCCTAGATTGGAAGCTGTATTCATCACATTAACAACATACTTGTTAGCATTAATATATAGATATCCAAAATCAGACATAATCATAAATACAGATTGATAAACATAAGAAGAGTCACTCAGCCCATCAAGAGAGGAGAATCCCTAAGGGCCTACAGTCTACCACCTTCCAATGCCCAACCCGTATCTTAGGCCTGTGGGGCAGAATGCCAAGGTGGGACCCTCACCCCTCCATGACCCAACCCTTGCAATGGGCCTGTGGGGTAGACTGCCCAACCCTTGTTATGGGCCTGTGGGGCAAAATTGCCCAACCCATGGGCCTGTGGGGCAGACTGCCCAACCCTTGCTTTGGGCCTGTGGGGCGGAACCTGGGTGAGGTTTTTAGATGAACCACTTTAAGTTATGACTTAGCTCTCCTGGTAGGATTACAAACACAATTCAGACAATCGATATGCAGTCATTAGTACTTAATTTGTATTTACACATATTATGCAATAAGAGTATTTAATATGATCAAACAGTTCCTTGAATCCTAATATGAAGGTATATCAAAATACAAAACTAAACTAAGCAATATTCATGTTTACATGTTCATTATGTTCATTTGCAATTCATCATATCCTGTAAGTCCCATATTAGCAAAAATCAAATACAAATGCAAATTAATCATCATTAAAGCCATATCTATAGAAGATAAACCCTTTGGCCTTGATCAGTCAAGGACTACATAGTCTGCCTAAGTTCAATGCCAATTTCCATTATAATGAATCTATTTCCAGATTTGGTATCAAGAAGGCATGGTTCCAACACATCAGAGGGGACTGTGCGCATTCCAATGAATAAAGCATATCAATTATTTGTAATAATACATAGATTGGTTGGGCATACAAGGTTCATGTAACATTGTTATGTTAGATTGAAGACAACTAAATATTAAAGCTAAGTGAGTAGTCTCACCCGATCTGCTACGTGTTCCCATGTCTCCTTATTCTTTAATTGTCTTCCTTCAACCTTATAGCATGAGGAAAATTCTATTTATGTTTATATTAAATAGTCATCATTATTTATAAGGCTTAATAATTGTTGTAAGTATCATTATGGTACAATCGTAAATAATATCTATATAAACCTATATATACATCATTGTTTCTCATTGTCAATTTATAATAATTTCATATATATATATATATATTAATTTATTATATTTGAATTCTTAATTATTTAAATATAGAAATACTTACATATTTACTTAATATATTTATCATCTAATTATTTGGATCTCTAGAAATACTCACTTCCTCCACCTCCGATCTAATATCTATCCCTTTATTCCCAGCCAGTGATATCCTTTTATTTTATTCTACAGAAGCATTCCCTTAAATTCCTCATCTTATAATAGTTTGCTGCTCAGAATTATATTTACATATTCCTCTCTCTATTCATCGATGCCTTGTTTTGAAGATGCGCTCCCTTAAATATTGCTATGACTGAAAAGTCATACCCTCTCCTAAGGGCGTGTCTTTCCCTGATCATAGCCTTTAATCTCTTCAATAGTTGCTGCTTTCACTTTATTTGATGATTGCTAATTTGAGGGATAAGAATCGCTGCTTGATTCTTACTATTCATTCATTTATTATAACATGATAGTAATCAGATTAATATTTTTAATTATAATATTGTCACCTTTTATCATCGATAATTATAATTACAATGAATATCTTTTAGATTATATTTATTTTATTATTTTATTTTGGATGTTTATTTTATTTATATAAATATTTCAATTGTTGCATATAGTTTCATTTCATTAGGTTATCATTTTGGAGGGATATAACATTGATGAATGTAAATAACATTAAAATATTATTTAGTATTTAGATTTGTATTATATATTTTATATTATTATATTATGATTACAATAATTATATTGTATATTTTGTATGGTTGATACTTATATTATTATATTATGATTATAATAATTATATTGTATATTTTGTATTTGATATTTGTATTATTATATTATGATTTCAATTATAGTAATATTAACTTGTTATATTTGTAAATATGTAATCTATCAATTATCTTATCTATTTGCATTTTAACACTTAGTTATTTTGATGTTCTATTTTGGGGACATAACAAGACTTGTAATATTCACCTATCTTCCATGAAGCAAGTGGGTTTTACCCCTAGAGTACGTTGCAACAAAATTTGACTTGCAATTGCATTTTTGCATGTATGCTGAAATATATTATCAAAACATAATCTAAATGGCATGTAAAAGTAAAAATTACAAGTAGAATAGACTTGGCAGATGATGAACATGTAAGATTCTCTTGGAACGTGAGGAATCTTGGAGAAAATGGAAGGCCTTCATAAAATCAATAAATAGGTTTATTTTTTATACGGTAAATTGAAGGACTACCAGCCCCATGGCCTCCAATACACAAATTGTGGTCCTGTCTCTGGGCATGCATCACATGCACTTTTTTTTCAAACACACAATTCAAGGCATTAACAGTGCCATAGAAGAAAGCCCAGCGGTTTGTAAGGGAAATCGAACCCGAGTCTTAATTGTATTGTCGCAATGCTCCATCTTTACCACTCAATTTACATCCAGACACTACTGTTCAGAAGTTAGAATTCATCAAGCCTCTTATGCAATTTTTGCAGCAATCTAGAACACATAGTAGGAGGTGTGGCTGGCCCACACATGAGATAAATAACATTCCCAAGAGGTCGCATATAAACTCCATCAGCACGAAGCTTTTGAACAAGTGAAGTTGCCAACAACGACCCATACCTGAAATTAAATAGCCAACTAGATATCTCAGTTTTTACAACTGTGTTGTATTGCATAGAAACAAAGTGATAGCTAATAAAAAAAACTAATTTTCTATATCCAACTTGAATAGATAGAAATTAGTTGTATGCAACTTGAATACTAAAATTTAAGACCATGAGCTCAGCTACAAGAAACAAAAAAGGCATACCCAGTATTAGATTCATCAGCCTGGAGCTCAAGCGCACACAGTGTTCCTAATGCAATAATTCTTTTGACAGAAGAATGTGCTGATAATTGTGCCACAAGTTTGCTATCCCACAACTGCCAATAACAGACAAAAGGTGAAAATCAACAACCATGCCAAGCAAGACATGCAAAAAAATGCATCTAGATAGATCTCAATGAAACAAACCTCTACCAATCGGCTTCCATTTGAACAAATGTTCTGATTCATCTCTGCATCTTTGAACCAACGTATTGCTTTGACAGCTGCTGCACATCCAATTGCATGTCCAGAATAGGAATGCCCATGTAAAAGAGCCAAAAGCTAAAAAACAAGAGTTTGATGTTAAAATTAGTAATCACCTCATACATGTACTCAAATAAGAAGATTATTAACCCAACCAGAAATAGATTAACTTCGTAGCAGTGAATAATTTGACAATACAAATCATCAAAATCAGACCAATCAGCAAAATAAAAATGCATTTAAAGAAAGTAACCAATTTTTGAGAATAGGCATGAAACTACATGAAAGAAATCTGAACAGAAAACCTAAGTAGGACGTTTTCTCTAGGGGTCATGTTAGAAAACCAGAAAATATTTATTTCCTTGCCTTCAAAAACAAACTCTTGACATAATTATAATAATAGACTTTATTTTATCGAATAAGGAGTGTAATTGAATTAATATAAAAAAGTAGTAAGAGCTGCAAAACCTCCAAGAGAGAATACATTAGGAAAACAACATTAGATGAAAGAAATTTGAACAGAAAACTTAAGACAGACCTCTCTCTAGGGGTCCTGTTAATAATTAAATAACAGAAACATTATGACTT
Source organism: Sequoiadendron giganteum (assembly GCA_007115665.2). Classification (NCBI taxonomy): domain Eukaryota; kingdom Viridiplantae; phylum Streptophyta; class Pinopsida; order Cupressales; family Cupressaceae; genus Sequoiadendron; species Sequoiadendron giganteum. The sequence continues at coordinate 303,409,034 of CM021104.1, read as the reverse complement.
ATTTTTTAATCTATATACTTCTCTTGAAAGTAGGAAAAAAAGAAAATATTTTTTTCCTTGCCTTGAAATGTTGGAAAACAAACTCGACTTATTAACAGATTTTTAATTCACTGGATAAAGAGTATAATTGCATTAACATTAAAAGGTACCGAGAGAGATGTCAGAACTCCACTGAGAGAATACATCAGGAAAAGAACATTACATTCAAAGAGATAAAAATCTAATGAAAGTCTACTATAATGGCTGTAACAGCAACAGTGAAAAGAGTGCTTTAGCAAAAGACTTGACTCCATGTGTGTGATGATAAGCAACCCTCAAAACATAAAAAGCAGAGGTAACATCAGCAGTTGATGAGAACAGGTAGTGTATCTTTAAGCTGGCCCATTGTGGTAAACCCACTGCCTTCTGTTGAGATGACACGCAGGATCCCTGGAATTTCTACCCTCATGGTCATGGCTCCTGTAAGCTCCTCCCAAAGACCTTCCTTCATGTTGTTTGGTATGTTTTATCATAGGTCTACACCAATTTTCGCAGCCATGGTGCTGGCAGGAAAACATGCAGTTATTTTCCGGTGGTTATAGTGCATATCCTTCACTAGTTGGCGCTCTTGCTTCTCTATGGTGAGGATTTCCTCTATTCGTTATGCTCCCCTTTGAAGAAACATAGCTTTCAAGAAGAAGATCAAGAAACCCTCTCTGTTTGACCAGAAAATCTTGGAACATAATCTGATAAGGATTGTACACAATCCTAATAGTTCAGTTATGCCTTGCCTAAACTATCAATATAAATATTACAAAAACACTCATGAAAACATTGAGGTGTAAGCAAACCCTACAAGCAAAACTAAATTTATCAAGGACACAGATTTTTCTAAAGAAACCTTGATAACAACTGATGAACTGTATACACCTTGAACAATTTTATGCCTTGCCTTTACTATCTAAGTTACTGGTTCACTCAGGAAAACCCCCAGATATGGGTACAGTTTGTTCCTGGTTCGGGTACCTTGTGGATCCGGGTAGGGTCCTACAGAATAGACCAGGAATCATCTAGGTTTGCTTTGAAGATCCAGGTGAATCTAGAATTTCTGCAGTACCCAAGATAACCCACTGGAATTTTATTATTTCAATTTTTTTTTTCTTTTTTGACCTTGGGTTGACTATTTATTATTCAACCTTAAAAAAGGAGCCCTAATCCTAAAATTGACTTCTAAAGAATTTGAAACATTAAAAACAAACTCATTTTACCTTATTTTGAAAGCAAAAGGCACAAATCAAATACACTTGCAAAAACTTCGTTCTTGCTTGCCATTACACAAATAGAATTGAAAATTGATCATTGAAGGTTCCTGAGCAGTTGTATTGCCATTCTTATGAATGTGTAAGAGCCCATTCACTGCTAAGAAAATCATGAAGATTTTTGCTCGAAGTAAGCTTTTTTTGTTTTTGTTTACAAGCTCTCTTGTTTTCTTTTATTGTTTTGTTTTCATTCTTAATGTTAATATATATAGATAGATAGATATGTATGTATGTATGTTTTTATTTTTTTGGAATGTATTATTTTCCAGATTTGTTGCCATAAGGACTACAATGGCAGCTAGTTCTAGCTCCATGGGCCAACCCCACTTCAAAATAGAATCTTTTGGTGATGTGCCGGGAATACTTTGGAATGTTTTTTAGCACATTCATTCAAAGAAACACAACTGTCTTGACTTAACAACTGAATGACTTGGTTTTTGTTCACTACAAACTTTGCCCAAAGTTGCAGAAAGCTCAACGTTAAGAGTTCTGAAATACCTACAATTGTACTCATTGTTTTGTTTCAACTTCAAAAATTTAATTTCTATATGGTAAGAATCAGCTATTGTTGAGGAAGACTTGCCAATTGACCTTGATGAAATCAATATAGATTCTAAGTGGATCACAAATGATGAGGGGGACACTCTTTTTGATGTTGATGATTGAAATATTCTTAGGGAGAAGTGACTCCGCCCCGGAGGGGACTTGACCTGCCAGGCAGCTCTCTTTCATAACTCTACTTTCATCCCGTGGGAAGGTGCGGAAGTTCACAAGTGAACCTCTTCGGAGCCCTAACTCCGCTGAGCAAATTCAAGCGATATCTTAAAAGCGGTTGCGGTTGGTTCAACATTGATAGAAGCATGATTAAAGAAATCAAGAGAGGCTTTGACCCTAGAGCTTCATCATTAGGATTTTCAACCATCTAGTGTAGCTCACTTCCTAGTAACAAATCATTGGCTTCATCCAAGTTTTTAAAAACTTTGTACTTAGTTTTTAGTTTGATTTTGTACAAAGTAGATTGTAATTGAAAATGTAAAACTATTAATATGTAGCTATCATTTATACACTATGTAGTATGCATTATGCAATGCAACATAATCAACAATATGCACATAAATGACAAAATCTATATTTCAAAATTCATCGGATTAGCTCTCTTTTTTATTTGCTCTATATATCTCTATTTAATTAAATGCCTTTGAATTTAAAAAACTAAAAAAAATTCTCTTTTCTGCATTTTTTGGATATCCATTTTTTGATTAAAATTTAAATCCTTCTTTTTTGAAAAAATCTTGTCTTTTGGTTTATTGATTTATTCTCAAAAACATTTTTTGTTGCTATAAAGATCCATGGTTTGAGACAAGCGTGTCCATTGTTTTTTATGCATAAAAGGATGCCACAAATTAGCCTCTCTTATCAATGTGATTGTAATGTTCCCTAAAGGGGCAATGTTTTTGATAGTTGTGGATCATATGGATGCACAATTTATAGAGGCCATTAAAGAAGTGAGGTCTGGTGATGTTGTGCAAGTCATAACAGACAATGCAAGAAATTGTAAAGCAGCTAGTTTGTTGGTTGAGGCATGTTATTCACACATCTTTGAACACCTTGTGTTATTCACTCACTCAAGCTTATGCTACAAGAGATGCAACAAAACTGATTAGACAAATTAGGTGTATGTTGAGGCCAAAGAGATATAGATGTTCATCACCAACCATCACATGTTGCATAGCATATTCAAACATCACCAACCATCACATGTTGCATAGCATATTCAAATCATTCTCAAAATTGATGCTATTGAAGGTGAGTGAGAATATAATTTTATGTTTCATTGTAGTAATATTTTAGAACTTAAGTATGTTTTCCTTTTTGTTTTTTATTTTTATTTTAAAATAGATTGCTAAGACCCAGTTCACCTACAACGCAATTGTCTTGAGATGACTTGTAGAGGTGTGGAAAACACTTTCTAGCATGGTCATCAAGCAACTTTGGTCTATGTTGAGACAATCCAACAGTGAGAGGGCAACCAATATTAAGCAAATGATCCTAGATGACACTTGGTGGAATTGCCTAGAATATCTTAGTTTCAACAAGCCCATCTTAAGTATGATTTGTTGGATTATTACATCTTTTATATAGTTTTTAGTTTAGTATATAGGATAGTTTAGATAATGATAATAAAATAAGTTAACAAATAGATATTAATTTAGTAAATAAGACATTAATTAGTTTTAGGCAGTTATATTCCCATAGGTAGTTGCTGGGAGAATTAAAGGTTTTAAAAAGACTATATTGTAATGAAAATATCCCAGTGAATTCAATTAAACAATTATTCCGAGTTTTTATGTATCATAATGGTATAGCTTTTCTAGTATTTTGTATGCTCTACCATTTCAATATGGTATTAGAGAATGTTTATGATTCTATGTTGTGAAAGAAAGGCATTTCGAGAAGAAAAAGATGATAGTTATGAGCAGTTCAAGGAAGACTAATCAGCCATGTGAAGATCTCATCATCTAATTTGTGCATCAGTTCATGCCTGTAGCATAATATTCTATAACCTACTTGACCACTAGATTTTTTTGAGGAGAAGAAAAAGCTATTTGGAGGTAGAGTATACAAGAAACTGCATGTTTGATTAAAGAGAATAAATGTGTGAATTGAGAGTTTGATTTTCAGAGGTGTCTGTGTGAGATAGAGATGTGTTTGTGACATACACAATTGAAGGCATAGATTACATTTCCAGTGGTGTGAAATGTTGATTAATTTCAATGAAATTAGTGTCCAATTTCAGATGTGAAAGATTTTAGAGCGTGGTAACTATTATTTGTTTTTGCTGCTGTGTTGAAGATTTTGAGAGAAGCTAGTAGGGGCGTTGAGCAAGTTGTGTAGAGAGTTTGAAGCCAAAAATTGACATTTTCCTTCAACATCTTAAGGAAGTTCCACCAATAGAGGACAAAGGATTTTCTCTTGAAATTTGAATTGGCCTCAAATTCAATAGTTTCTTTGTGCATCAATTAAGAGGTAGGCTTACAAATTTGAGTGCTTATTAATCAGCCTCTACTAGAGGATGATAATACAAAAGATAAAGGATATAAGGAGTGATAAGTAATGAAAATATGAGGTTGTAATTGGTCATGAAAATGTGCTATAACATCAAGATTCTGAAATATCCCAACTGGGATTTTGCCCTAAGATCTGATTTTGAAACTCAGAATTCTGCCCTAATCTTCTGCACTTTTAGTTTTCAGGCTTAAACCCTAGATTCTGATATGAATTTTCTGATTTCAAACAAGTGTGAACAGCAAACATATATGCTTCCAAAATGCTCAAACACATAAGCAAATATATTTATCAATTCAATCACAAACATAACTAGCAATGAACAACCATAGAATGATCACCAAAACATGAAAGAAGTTTGATTTCAGATTATCTAATTTGCTGCTACAAAATCAGAATTATTGTCCATGCAAGAACATCACAAAATGGGCTCAAACATGCCCAGGATTATTCTAGAAGTCTGCTGCTACAAATCAGACTTTAAATTAGGCTTGTACATACCAAAAATCAATACCAAATGACCCAAGAAATTGATAGAAATGATCTCCCAAGGGCAGTGTTCCAATTAGGGCATGAAACCCTATGTCTTCCACTTTTCAACAAGGAGATCTGGCCCAAATCTGATTGTTTAGGTCTGCAATATGTCTGCTAGGATTTTGCTGCTCCAAAATGACAACAATTGATGCACAACAACCCTCCGAACAACTCCAAATGATGGTACTCAAAATATAGGGCAAAACCCTAAGCAATGGTGACAATAAGCACCAAACATCACTCCACAAACAATGGCGAATTAGATCTGATCTGCTGCTGCTACAAATCTGAAGATGTTATCAAACCCTAGCTCCCATCAAACACCAAAATCACCCTCCAAAAGCAAGGCGCTCCTTCTCTAGGTAGTGGCACTCAAACCTAGGGTGAAACCCTAGCCAATATGCAACAAATCTCGCCAAATGATGTCTTCTTCAAATCTGATCTGCAAATCTAATTTGGAACTCTGCTCTTCTCCTTCGCCAAATAGCAATGAAGCACAAGTAGACCTTTGTTATGAAGTCTTCCCAAGATGAGCTAGGTTTTCATCCAGCTCACCCACAATTTGCAAGGATTTTCGTGCTTGGAATAGTTGCAACAAGTTGCTGAATCAAACTGAAGATAATATGCATGATGATCAAATGCCTTCCAATGAACTTGTATTTATATCAAACTTCACCTTTTCCCTCCAATATGGCCGACCCAATTTGGGCACCCAAATTCACTTTTAAAATTTGAATTATTTTCTTTTTTTATTCTCCAAAATGGGGCGCACTTTTCATGAATTAAAATATTATTATTATTTTTTTTTAATTTTTCCCTCCTTTTATCCTCCAAAAAGGGCTGCCCAACATCATAAAAAAATATTTTGGCGCCATAAAAATTAATAATAAATCATGGAGAAATATCCTCCAAGTCCGCCAAGCCAAATAAAAAAAATTAAGCCATAATGAATTATTTTTCTAATTAAGCAAGGCTCAAACCACAAATTTGGGGACATTACAATCCTCCCTTCCCGAGATTGCTTTTCCTCAAGAAATGATAAGCATACCACCACCCAAATCCCAAATCCTGATACCATCACATCCTGCAATCCCGAAGAGATAGAAGCATCTCAAAGTGCTAGCAACATCAAACAACTCTCCAACACTTGTAGATCTCCAATGGATGTGTAGAGCACCCCTCACAAGTGCAAGAAAATATATAATCACTCCTCCTAGGTTGCTGATGTAGATTAGAACAGCAACCTCCCAAGTGAGTGCAAATATCATCACCAATGTCATATGATGATAGAGTATCACCCATACGCCATCCTCCAATGATGAAGTGATGATCCAAACCTCTCCAAAACACACAAACAACCGCTGTCTTCCAAGTATCTTGTAGGATTTCCATGTGCAATAAAGTAGAACATCCATCTCCTAGCAAAGTATGGAGTAGATCCTCATGAACTAAGGCAAGAACGCCAAGATCTTCATGCTTTCTTCCAATCCCTATGACATAGTTCAGCTCCAAAGTATGTCCAACAAATGCAAGTGTCTCTGTGGCATGCATCGCAAATCTCTGAAATAGAGCAACTACATGCTCTACCAAAGAGTCATCAACTTGATGAGTCTCATCACGAGCAAACTCCTCAAGTGCTCCATGAATGATCAAAGACCAAACCAAATTTGCATCACTCATATCTCTATTCACATATGTAGGCATAATACTAGTGGTTGATCCACTAAGTGTGTGCTCCATCATGCCATCCAAGTGTACATTGTGAGCCTTCAAATGGCTCTCCAAAAGAGATGACACTACACCCTCATGAAGAAAGCTATGTAAATACTCAAGGAATTCTAAATCATACCTCAAACCTGATTGCTCCACTTGCTTAGCCACCATACAAGGCTCATTCCTCGTGTGCCACATGCTTTGAATCTTCTTGCCTCTTTCATGCCATGGCATATCAAATCGGACATCTCACGCCTTGGACAATCCATAAAATCTTCATGTTTGACTCCGAACATTGTAGTTCCAAACTAGAAAATCAGAACTACTATCATACCTTTCCATAGTGTCTTCATTCGAATCAGCATCCCTTTCTTGTTCTCTCCTCAAGGGACTTCTCCTTTGCTTGCCCAACCATCATGCATTCTTCCCTTGGAAGAAATAGAGATCTAAGGTGTGACTATTGTTGCCTCTTTGCTTGATCTAGCTGGTTACAACGTTCCTTGACCTCTTGCAAGTGTTGTTTTGCTTGGGCAGCCAACATCTTAGCGTCATTTGCTCTTTGTAGCCAATTGTCACACAAGACTTGAGTTTTCTTGACATCGGCTAAGGTATGATGAACAAATTTAGACTTCTTGTGGCTTGAAACTTCAATACCTTCCTTATGCTCCACACCCAAATCACAAGTGCCAATCTTGGAAGATTCTTCTACCTCATTCGCTTCATGTGAAGTGGCTGTTATGAATGAAGGAATAGAATTGTTGTCATGAATCAGAAAATCAAACCTACTATTATACCTTATCATGCCATCCTCTAGTTCCTCAATCGTGTCCTTTTCCTTGGCTTCATGTCCTCCTACAAGTGCAGATCCAAAAGGTAGTTCTAACTGAAAATCACTTGCCCCCAATCTGAATCGGACCTCTACCCCGTTGGTTGTCATGTCATGATATTTTGGAGGTAGGGTATTGTTGTTACACATCAGAAATTCAGTCCTTGCCTCTTCTTCTTCCATGAATGGGTGCTCATTCATTAGTGCAGGTCCAAGGGATGTCTCCAAAGGAAAATCTATGTCATGTGCCATAACTTTTGTCCTACGGCGGCAAGCCAAATCTTCATGTGTATAGATCTCTTTTAACTTCACGACTTCATCATGGGATCCTCTATGTCCTTCCTCCATGTCTCCACCCTTTATCATCTTCCAACAAAGCTTATCCTCATGATCTTCCAATTCTTGAAGAGCCCTTTGAGTGCTCCTCAAAGAATTCACTGTATCCTTAAGCTCAAGGGTGAGCTTGTTCACCTCATCTTCTTTTCTTCTCAAAGCATCCGAGTGAATCTCACCAAGTGCGAGGAGATGATCTCTATCAGCAAGTAAGTGTAGGTAGTTTGACTTCAGTACCACCAAAGCCTCCTTGAGTTCATGCAAGTCATCAAGAGATATACCTCCTTCAAAACCTTCATGTTCTCTTAGTGCCTTCTAACACAAATCTACCATCATCTCATGAATATCATCAAAGTGAGTTAAGCTGCCACAATGTTACCTTCGTTTACCTTCAATTTTCCTTCCAAGTGATGTGATTTATGAGACCCAACACCTCCATTCAAAACTTTTGTTTGGTCTTCATAAATGTGCACCTCAAAATCAGCTTCCTTCATGGCCTCTTCCTCATTACATCCATGTGTGGAAACTAGGTCATCATCATGCTGCATCAAAATAACGAATAGAGTCTTCTACATCATGATCTTCCTCAATGGTTGATCTAGAAAGAGTATGCACAACTATAACCTCCTTAACCACCAAGGGATACTTCAAATCTTGCAATGTCAAATTAATCTTATCCAATTCACTTTGTTCACTGCATACTGAAATTTCTGAATTGCTCACATATGTATGGGCAACATCCAACTTAAGGACACCCAAACCACAATTTGATTCCTTGTCAAAATGATGTAAAGGTGATGAAGTAATGTCAGGCTCAATTAATGAAACATCACAAAAACCCATACCTTCATGTAATTGATCTAACATGGCTGGTTTGACAATCTCCATGGCAGTATCTTCTTCAATCTTCGTGTGCTCTTCATTTGTAGCTTCAATAGGTGAATCTCCTTTGTCCTTGTCCTCATAGGGCTGAAGTGAACTTTTGAACATGTCTTCTTTAGGGCTGCATGCTGACTGATTTTTGTCCTCCTCATAATTACTTGTGGGCTGCAAGTCACAAACAAGTACTTCTTCTTCCTTCTCTAACCTTTCTTCAATGATATCTTTAGATTTTTCTATCTCTTTCCTCAAATTTCTAATATCTTCATGTATTCTCATGTTATTCCTGTTTTGTGATATTTGACCAATGGATGTAAGCAACTGTTGTTGTGACTGCATAAAACTTTGCATCATTTGATTCAAGATGTTTTCAATACATGGCTGCTCATGCTTCTTTGGTTTCCTCTCTTGCTGGTTTTGCTTCTTATCCTTCCGCTGATTCATAAATTGAATCAAGGTGATTGCATTCCTAACCTCTATTGGAAGTATATTGTACTCATCATAGGCAACCATTACATCATCAATCACATGTATTGCCATAACACCAAAACTTTATGAATTGTATACCCAACACGTTGGCAAGATACATGGCTCTGATACCACAGAAAAATCCCAACTGGGATTTTGCCCTAAGATTTATTTTTGAAACTCATAATTCTGCCCTAATCTTTTGCACTTTTAGTTTTCTGCACAAACCCTAGATTTTGATATGAATTTTCTGATTTCAAACAAGTGTGAACAACAAACATCTATGCTTCCAAAATACTCAAACACATAAGCAAATATATTTATCTTTTCAATCACAAACATAACCAACAATGAACAACCATAGAATGATCACCAAAACATGAAAGAAGTCTGATTTCAAATTGTCTAATTTGCTGCTACAAAATCAGAATTATTGTCCATGCAAGAACATCACAAACTGGACTCAAACATGCCCAAAATTATTCCAGAAGTCTGCTGCTACAAATCTGAAGATGTTATCAAACCCTAACTCCCATCAAAAACCAAAATCGCCCTCCAAAAGTAAGGCGCTCCTCTAGGTAGTGGCACACAAACCCAGGGTGAAATGCTAGCCAATATGCAACAAATCTTGCCAAATGATGTCTTCTTCAAATCTGATCTGCAAATCTGATTTGGAATTCTGCTCTTCTCCTACGCCAAATAGCAATGAAGCACAAGTAGACCTCCGTTATGAAGTCTTCCCAAGATGAGCTAGGTTTTCGTCCAACTCACCTACAATTCGCAAGGGTTTTCATCCTTGGAATAGTTGCAACAAGTTGCTGAATCAAACCGAAGATAATATGCACAATGATCAAATGCCTTCTAATGAACTTGTATTTATATCAAACTTCACCTTTTCCCTCCAATTTGGCCGACCCAATTTGGGCACCCAAATTCACTTTTAAAATTTAAACTATTTTCTTTTTATGCAAGGCTCAAACCACAAATTTGGGGACATAACAGATTTTGTGAGATTTATTCAGCAAGAATAGCTGGAGTTCAATGAGTTTAAAGACTTTTTGTTTTATTTGGAGAACGTAACATACACCCCTGATTTTTTTTTGAAGTATACTATATGTTGTTTGTTTGTTTTGTTGATGTATTTGTTAATGGTATTATTCAGATTCGTGATGAATACTCCAAGCGATTGAAGAAATACCGCCACTGAGAGGAGTGGGGCAATGAATGCGCTGAATATTCTCCACTCCTCATCAATGAACCACTATCCGCCATCAATGCACATCGTCTCCTTCCAGAAGGTCATCATCCAGAAGGGTGTTTCCTCTCTCCTTCTCGCTGGCTGCAAATCTGATGAACCTGGATAATACTGCCTCAACTTACTGATCCAAAATGGGAGGAATGTGATCCAACTGGAATTCTAAAACTGTAACTGTTTTCCCATGCCGGGCACAAGATTTCTTCCAGGCAACAAGGGCGTCCTAGGTGTTTTGTATAATGCTGGAGAACGTAGAAGTGTTCTCGAAATCATCCTGTATGAAGGTCTTCACCTCAGAAAAGAATGGCGTTAATCTGTTCTTCAATCCATCTGCAGTTACCTCTTCAGAAGTCAACCTCCTAGCAAAGATTGCCTCCAATGTGTTGAGAATTCCATCTAAGATATTCGTCATGGCCTTTCTAACTCTGACAGAATCTGTCTGTGATGCAGCGTAGAATCCTCGGCTTATGACTACTGAAGAGTACCATCCGGCGAAGTCGTATCTATCCCCCTGCTGAATTACACCTCCCTCAACCAAAACCTGAAGAGGTATGCTCATCAAAGCCCCTAAACGGAGAACAACTCTCGTCTGATAGATACGCGCCTCACCCCAAGCATGGTTAACTACATCCATCCTTGCCATAATATCGGAGGCTTGCCGATAGGCATGTGCAAGATCCTCCATAAACTTTCCTGTTTCAACACGGACGCTGGCAACCCATTTGTCTGCCTGTTGTGCCATCCTTTTCAAATCTTTTAACCCACTGATTGATTCCCTGGAAAATCCAGCTGGAAGCTCAATTGCCGGATTCTCTTGCCCACAAGGACGGGACAAGTGTTGCACGTAGCCAATCAGTGTCTTGTGCTCTATCTTCAATTTCTTGTACTTGCCCTCAACATAGGACAATCTATCCTTGAGTGCTCGATAGGAATTATCGCACTCCTCTACTACTTGTGCTCCAGTAGGGCGGCCAAGTTCCATAGTTGTAACAACATAATTTTTGGGAATGGCCTTGTCCCAATCACACTCTACCCGAGGCACCACTGCGGATATTTTGGAGAACTTCCTAGCCTTCTTCTTTGTTGGAGGTGCGCTGATCCTCTGTAACAACTCCTCCATCTCAATTGCGGGATCAGTCTCATCTACAGGATCACGCCTCATCCTATCCCTTAGCCATTCTGGCACATCCTGCCACATGTCTAATATAACAAAAGGCTGCTCAACCTCGGCCTCTACCTCGTGAACTTCATCTCTGTCATCGTTCCGACGAGGCTCATCATCATCAATAGGCTCAGTGTCTCCTGAGCTCTGGGCATCCTGATCCGAAGTAGCATCATCCTCGAGAGCTGCCTCAATCTCCTGCTGAAACTGAGTGTCAGTGGCTGTCCCTTCATCCGTCTCTTGCTGATTTTCCTGCTGATTGTCTTCTCGGGGCATGTTGATGCTCTGGCCCATTGATTCTCTACGAGGTGGTTGACTTGCCACTTGCACTGTCTGCTCTACATCCAATCTCTCCCTCTGATCAACAAACAATGATACCTTCTGTAAACTTGGAGAGTTTGCCCGAGATGGCGTATGCCTGGACTCCTCAACTACCAAAGGCTCAGGCTGAACTGGCTCTTTTCCTCTTGGCTCTGGAGTATGATCGACCGGCCTTCTCTGTCTAGCTGCTGGCGACCTATGGTCTCCCATCAAATTATATGTAAGGGGAATTGATCGTCCCTTAAGTCGGCCGACATGCCTCTCTACCCAACTCCGTGTGAATGTTAAGACTGGGATACAGAGTGTATCCAAGTCGGTGATCTCTGACTCCGACCAATCTGGGAGTGGTAGAGGTGTATCTCTCACTGTCTCTAGTCAGCCTGTACAACGTTTATGTCCTCTTCGATTTGATCCGGCACTGGGACAATTTCGCACTCTCTGATCATTACCAACGGTATTCGAGAAAAAATTATTTTCCTAATCTTGATCTCATCCACTGCACTAGCCCAAAAGTCTTCGATCTGTGCCTTATGCCTGAACTCTTCTAACAATATCCATCTGATGTTCCTGTGGGGATCGTAGTGGTGCCGGCTGGTATGGTAGGAAAGATGGAAGAATTGGAGCTCATTTTCTGCCTCCCTAGCTGCTTGTAGCGATGGGCAAATTTCATCTGAATTCCCCATGGTAATTGGGAATCCGAGTCCACCTTTCTTCTTCTTCTTTTGAATCTTATCATAGGCAATAAGTTGCCTAGATACTTCCAGCATCACTATTCTGTTGGTGGGATACCGGGGCAATCTATAAGGATAAGAAGAGAATCCTTGCAGCCTTATGTAGGTAAATTTCGAAAATTGGATAAACCAACATCCATACTTCTCAGTCAGCTCTTGTGCTTCCCTAGATATTTTGTGATGGGTCCTTTGTTGCAAGGTCCTCGTTATATGCATAGTGAAGGTGTCATTGACCCTTTTGTAGTTGGTGGTGCTTGTTAGATGCAACTGTGGACAAGCCTCATGTATCTTAAATTGATGGGAATTGCACCCGATTGGTTCCTTGTAGGAGATTCCCCTATACTTTGTCATGCGAGCCAGCATATAGACAATATAAGAGCCCATGTAAAATGTTTTCGTTCTCCTCATGCTACGGAGCTGCTCATGTATGTTGTCACTGATCATCAGTGCCCAATCCATGTGATATTTGCCTCTAGTACCAAGTTGACATAATAAAACATCCAAGGTTCAAAGATGAACGCTTGGGGGCATCCTCCAACTTTGCTCAACATCATTATCAAATCACCAAACTCCTGTCTCAAATCCTCCGAGATTATCTGTTTGGGTAACTTTGTACGAGTTGGCTTGGGCTTGATCATCCACCTGGCATTTATCAAATCAGCACACCGGTCCGTTGTGGATGAATACATTCTTTCAGCCCTTTCTTTTGTTTTATAGATCATCTTCTCATGAACTGGAATCTCAAACACTTCCCCGATTGCTTCAGGTGTCAGGTTGGCCAATATCTTGCCATCTGGTGAAGTGATCGTTCTCTGCTCTGTGTTGTAGTGGTGGGCGCATTCCATGATGAGTTCTGGACACCGGATAGCTGGCGGAAAACTGGTAGCTGCATACAATCCGCTCCTAACAATATTGTGTGAAGTCACTGATGGGTGATGGCCTCCAGTCCCCATTATCCTTCTTCTGAATGCCTCCAGGTTGAACGAGCCTAAGTTTGTGTCAGCCAGCTTGCCCAACTTTAATGAAAACTTTGATTCCGGCAAGAAAGATTTGCTCAACTTCTTGATCACTGCTTGCCTTGATGTGTTTGCTTTTGCAGATTCAGTGTGGTTGTTTCTGCCTGTAGCTCTTCTGCTTGATTCAGCCATTCTGCAAAAAGGCAAGAGAGTTAGAAAACAAGATTTTAAAATAATAAAATAATCACCATTGAGGGTGTCAACAGATTTTTAAGTAAAAAGGTTGCAACATTTTGTCACTTTCAGCTGCAAACCTTAACACTCTCATTTACTTCAACGTTTCTAGAAGTCTCTGTGAAATTTTTGTAGTTCTGAAACTTCTCTCAAATTCGTATTTCTCCTCTAAAATGAACTTTCAGCAACTTGCCTACTTCTCTTAAATGCATTCTTCAACAATTTCCAAATGTCCAGACTTGATTTCGTACTTCAGCAGTCAAATGAGACCGCCTCACAAATTCATGCCTTCAGCAAATGCAGCTTCAGCAAATCAAACTGTGCCTTTCACTTTCAGCAACTTGCTTGCTAAGAAGTTCGCACCTCCCAGCAATCAGCAACCTGAGACTCTTCAAAAATTCGCACTTCAGCAAGTTCACACTCTCAAGTTGTACTTCTCAGCTTCCTTCACAAATTCAAACTCTTCCAGCAACTTGAGAATTTTTTTTTTAATCTCTGCAAACTCGTACTTCAGCTTCAGAAAATGCTCTGCATTCAGCAACTTGTGAGAAGAATGAAGGGAATTCAGAATATTATAGCTAGGTCGAAATCCAGCAGAGGCTATACTTAGCACATTTTTGAATTCATTTTCCCTCTCTTTTCCAATCGCAACACTTGTCATCCGAAGCCTCATAATCTCAAGCTTCTAGAATTATGAATTTCATCATCTCTGCACAGGCCTGCCTCATCATATTGTTTCCTTTAAAATATTAAATCACTCACTTCCTTGAACAATTTCGAATTTACCTGGCTAAGTCATCTTATCTCATCCTTGCCTTGGCAAAAATTATCCAGTTCAATCTTCCAGCACAACATCTCATTCATTTTATTTGTTTGCCTTAGAGAAATTCTTCAAATTTGCCTTAGGAATTTCATCAAAATAGACACCGGGCAAAAATATCCATCGAAATGATGTGAGCAAGGCGTGGAACAAGTTTAAACCATCTCGCAATCGAAAACGTTCGATACCCAGAAGAAAATTCTCTTCAAAACTCATCGTTTTCATGTGTATTCGGATGAAGGGGTACTTTTAATTTTTATTATTTTGAGAAAAATAATAAAAATTGCTAAGGTTTATTTCTCTTTACTCCGGACGTCTTCCACACCTGCAATCTCCAGTTTCTCTACCTTGGCATTATTCTTTGATTTTCTCCTGAAGACTTTTCCCTATATCTGACATGTATCATCTTGCCTCTGGAAATTTTAGCATTACCTCCTAGGCGTATTTCTTACCTTTGAAAATGCCTTAGAAAATTATTTTAAATTTAAATTTTATCATCTCACCCTTGAAGGGCGCATGGAGCATGTCAACTTCCATTTCATTCCTTAGGCAATTCCACGCCTAAACTTTCTTCATCATACACTTAGCAATTTTCTTCTTCCAGTCCCAACTCTTTTGGGCGCATTTCACATGGTGAGGAGGAAATTGTTCAACCTTAGGCGCGTTTCACCTAATGAGGAAGATCTTATCACTTTTAGAATATTTTCAAAATCACGTCCCCCCTTTGCCTTGGGCGCATTTTACATGTCATGAGGGAAACTTGGAGCGCATTTCACCATGTGTGAGGGAATTTACTCAACCCTTGAGCGCATTTGCTTTACCCATCAACGTTTTCTTTTTACCTTGCCACCTTGGGTGCCCCTTGCTATGGGGAGGAGGAACTTGAGGGCGCTTATGAGGGGTGGTGAAGGAATTCCCACGCCTTTGGTGACCCTTCACCTTCCTTGGGCGCATATGGCATGGTGAGCTTCCACCCTTGAGCGCATTTTGCCTAGGCAAAGGAAAGCGCCACTACCTAGTGACCTTTCAACTCCCTTGGGCGCATTTAGACTAGTGTGCTTCCATCCTTGGGCGCATTTGAGGGTGTGTGAGGGATTTTTTATGCCTTAGTGAATTTTTTGCCATGCCTTATCATCATGTGGGCGCATTTCACCATGTTCAAGGAAAATTGAGGGCGCAAATAGCATAGGCCACTTCCATTTCAACCTCTTGAGGGCGCATATGAGGGTGTGTGAGGGAAATCCCACACTTAGAATATTTTCTCCATACCTCAGGCGCATTTGATGTGTCTCCATGTCAGTTATCACTTATAAGTTTCCAACGCCCTAGCCATGCCTTGGCTTTCTATTTTTAGCAAACTCGGAGAAATTAGGGTTTCCTTGCATTTCATCCCGTTCTGAGCTGGAGCTGGCGTGGTTGTGCCTCCACTTGGCCTTGCTACCTTGTTTATACCTTATCTGGCACAATACCTACTATTTTTAGCCATTTGCTATTTTTAGCAAACCCTAAAATTGATCAATTTCTGTACCTCTGTTTGCTCTGAAATTCGTTCCACTTGTTCATGATGCTGTCAGTGACTCGTTCACACTTGCCTCTGGTACCGTACGTGCTATTTATAGCCATGAGATGACTTATTAAAAATAGTAAGTATTCAGATCGTGCTCAAATTTTGCCAGTAGACAGCCTGAAAGATGTTGATCCCGGTGGCATGCTTCATTTTGACATCTCTGCATTTTGTTCCATCTATTTTTAGGCATAGCAGGGGAAACTCTAATCTGACTTGCATGCGCTCCAGACTGCTACCGATTCCCTTGATTTCTACTATTTGTCACTTTGCTTACTGGACTAAAGTGTTGGGTAACCGCTGGGCTGAAGCTGCTATTTATAGTAAGTGTCCGGAAAGTGGTCAATCGGATGTCGAATGAGTTTGCATGTCACAATGCCCATGGGATCTCAAAAAACCCAGAAAAACCCAGAAAAATGGTCAACATGCTGGCACTGGCTAAAAATAGTAAGTCCCTGAAAACTGACTCATTCCGTTTGCATGTCATACCACTGCGAAGCTCTCACAAAACCCATATAGAATATCCGGACATGCACTGAAAATCTCTGTATACAAACCCTAAAAATAGCCTCTGAAGGCTAAACCATTGAAAGTCATCATCTCAGTTTGCATGTTATATCACCGCGAAGGTCTTGAAAAACCCAGATCCATTCTCCAGTCATGCATTGGAGAATCGTACGTTTAAATCCTGAAAATGGCCTCCGAAGGCTGAACTGCTAAAAATAGCCAGTTGTCTAAATCCGTTCAAATTTCATGTGTAGGCACTCTGAAGCTGCCTGAATGTGCTGAAGTAGTTAGAATCCCGAAATCCTGAGGAAAAGACCTCAAATTAGGTACTTACTAAAAATAGTAAGTTGTCAGATTTCAGTAAGATTTTAGTGGGATCTTGCCTTGAGCCTCCTGACTATCTGCTGCACTTAGATTTTACCTTGCTAATTCCATTTGACCTCAAACGAGCCTAAAGGATAGAAACCCCAATTTTGTAGACTTGGCAATCATTTCAATCTAGGCCAAAAGACGGGACATCCCCGAAAGGACAAAAAACCAGAGACAGAGAGAACCAAAGCCAAAAGACCAGAATGGAGCAAAAATTAGGGGGTCCCCATCTTGGATGGGGTGATGTGTGAAAAGGTCACAACACGTACCTTAGTGATGATGACCAAGTTTTTGATGGAAACAATCAAGAGGAGTGCTTGACCACATTTGAATGGCTTTAACAATTACAAAGCATAACATACCTAGCATCATTATGCCAAGTCTAAGTGTCACTAAGTAGTGAAAGTGCTCCAAAACCATTTGAGTCAAGTTTTAGGTGGCAAACATGTTGGAGAAACACACCAAACATCTAATGATCAATCTAAGTTGCAAAAAGGATGTTGGAACACTCCTAGGCTAACTATGCCAATTTTAAGTGGTAGCACACATTGAGGAGCATGTTAGGTAAGTAAGTGTCATGTTTCAAATGACAGACAATCAAAAAGGGTGCTTTGTAGGCTAGTCTGAGGTTGGAATAGCACAAATATCCTTGAAGCATGCCTATAACATTTTTTAAAAATTAACTAGAAAGGGTCTTCACAAAGAACTCCTACCAAGATTGAAATGCTCAAGACCAGATTTGAATAGCAGTGTGGAAATCATCAAGTGTTAGTGTTTGCTATGCATGCAAAATCATAGTTCCAAAACCCTAGGCTTTTTCAAGGAGGGATTTTGTGTTCTCAGCTAGTGTTTTTGAAATGATAATTTGATATTCATTATTTTGTATTTACAAAAGGAGAGGAATACTCCTTATATAGAAAATTACAAGACGATGTTTCTAAAAAGAAACCATCATTAACCAAAGTTACCGGATACGCTGGCCTCCTTGCCCAGATACGCGTATCACCGTACCAGATACGGATGCGGGTACGATATGGCATGGATACGACATAGATACCGTATCTGGAAGTGCCCTAAAAAAATGCCTATTTTTTGCCGCACCTGATTTGCAAGGATTCGGGCGCCCAACTTTAGCAAGAGATTTCATGTTATTTGGAGCAAAATTCTAAATTTATTTGAGAAAACTAGATTTTTTTTTAGGTTAAAAAACTATAAAATCCACGCAGCGATGATGATTCGGAAATACGAAGCAGTGTCTATGGATTTTTTTGCCATCAACAGCGCGCACATTTCATTGCCCAGTTTAGATCTGCCATTGATTTTTTTTCTTTCTGGTTGTTGCCATCCATAGTCGTATTTTTTCGGTTCTCCATGTCGTGCTGTCCATGACTCCATAGTCATATTTTTCTGCCCGCATACCAGTTTCTTTGTCTGCAAAAAATTTATTCGTTTCCAAGTCACGATGGTAGTTTATTCGATTCTTAGATTAATCTTGGTAATGTTTTTAAAAATATTTGGTCATATTTAATCTTTGTAATTTTTAAAATAAATCAATGATTATTCGAATATTTAAATAATCATTGATTTATTTTAAAAACATTAGGCGAGATTATTTAAATCAATAATTATTTAAAAACATTACCCAAGTTTATTTAAATCAATAATTGTTTAAATATTTTAAAAACATTAGGCAAGATTATTTAAATCAATAATTATTTAAAAACATTACCCAAGTTTATTTAAATCAATAATTGTTTAAATATTTTATAATTTTATTAGAGTTTTGAAAAACTTTTTAATTTTATATGTTCATATTGCTTCTAAAGTAATGAATATCTTCTCTAATAAGAAAAACATGTTATATGTGTGCACGTGTGTGTGTTTTATGAACATCGTATCTTGACGTATCCATATGAGAGGTCTTGAAAAATGGCCATATCCGTATCTGTATCCGTACCCATATCCGTATCCGTGTCCATGCAACTTTGTCATTAACTAAAGAAAACTAAAGCAAATAATTGAAAGATAATAAAACAAACTAAAGCATAAACAAAAGTTACTAAAAGCTAACTAAGTTAACTAAAAGTAAATTGACTAACTAAAGCTAAGATGACTTTTAAATATTACAATTAATACTATAATAGTTTTGCTAGGTTTTCAGCCTTGACAAATTCATTTGCAGATTGAATCAAACAATTAGGGTTTCTCATTTGTGTTATTCAGTTGCGATCAAAACACTAGGGTTTCAAGGTGAGTTTCAATCATTTGGAGAAGATATACTAGTATATTGTTCCAATCATTTATGGTTTTCTCCATTGCTTTTGACGTGCAATATTCTAATGTCCCCTTTTCAATGATGACTTTGTTGTGGACTGATAGCCTATTTCCGGAAATCTGTAGGCTATTCAGATGAGCAAATTAGGATTTCCAGTTTTTCCTGCTCAGCTTGGCTTTCTGTTGTTTTGATGTAAACTTACTATTTTTAGTAAGTCTATTTTTGGCAGTATCTTCGTCAACAACATTGTTTAGATCATTATCCTATTCTTGACAATCATTTAGTTTCCAGTTTTGGCGTTGGTCTTGGCTCTCTCTTTGCACTAAGTTTCATACTTAGTTAATTTTATATTTTGAAGTTGTACCCCACGCCTGGGCTTGATGACTTCAAGTTGTTCTTAAGTTGGGGCCATAAAGTGGACGCCTTGGTTGATGCATTTGATATTTTATTAAATGTTTTATTTCTCCTCAAAGTGGGACGACTTGGAAAAGGGAATGAAGAGTTTTAAATATTATATTTTAAAAGTGTTTTTTTGGAGATGGGCGTCCCTTTGGGAAGTTGAAGAGTTTTCTTGTGGAGTTACACTTGATTCATCTCCTTCATTGAAGCTTATTTATTGATGGCTTGCTCTTTCATTCTCATGCTTGAATTTTGAAAGTAAAGTTATGATGTTGGAATGAATCCATAACCTGGCTAAGGGGAAGCTTAGCAAATTCAATCCATCCTTCGGGCCTGAAACTATGGCTTCCTAGGTGGTTTATGAAACTGTACTTTACACTGGAGTGTAGATGGAGCTTCAATTCTGATGAAATCAAACAGGCTGTTGATGTATAGCCTATTTTTGAGTTGTTGGTTCGCAATGGCTGAAGCAAGTTTTTGTTCATAGCTTCGTCAACGAATTTAATTTCATTCTGGGTATTCGCTCATGCTGTTTCTCTATGAAGGGCGACCCTTTCTGCAAGTTTGCAGATTTTATCGTTAAGTTTCTGATTTTTAAGAGAAAGTCGATCTCCTTGAGGGGTCGTACCTTTTGGAGTTAGTATTGAAATTTGTGCCTTATGTTACTTCTTGTTTCTAGCTCGAATCTTCATTGGGAATTGGACGCCTTGCTTCTAGTTGTTGATCGACTGTGGTTTGGAGGCATTCCGAGCTGATTTGGAGGAGATACATCCATTTATGTGAGTTTTAATGTTGCTGGTCTGATTTTCTATTAATGTTGTTTCTGATCAGATTTGCATAATTTCATCATATTACTGGTTTGTGCTTCATTTCTATATCATTCTGACATTGTAATTGATAAATAAGTATTACTCTAACTTTCAGTGGTTTTTGGAAGTATATCTTTATTGTTTGTAGTTGTAATTCATTGTTGAAAGTTGATTAGTAGTACTAACAACTATTGTTTATATTGCTGCAATTAGTTTATTTTATACTCCCACAATTGAGTGGTTGGGTTTAATAAATCATTTTTCATTATTGTTGTATTCTTCCCACGAAAAATAAGTGGTTGTGAGGACTATATACCCCCCACTGTTCAAGTGGAAGCGTAGTTACATGGCTGGCTTGCCGCCTTGATAATTTGTAATAATCTCACCCACTGAATAAGTGGAGTATCTCCACTGCATTGTGGATGCCTGCTTTAGCAAATGAATGTACCTTTCAATTCAGTTTATTCCTAACGATCCCCAAACCATATGCTATCACCTCGCCCATACTGGGATCTTGGTGAACATTCTTGGTGAGGGTTACTTTACAAGCTGATTTGCATTTCGAGCTAATGCTAATCAATGGTTTGATGCTGGTTTGTTGTGTTAAATTCAATAAAAAGTTAAGGGGGTACATTTCAGTGGTATCAGACCCTGTTTTCCTACTATCCTGTGAGTTCAATGCTTCAAAGATAGATGAGTGACAGAGAATTCCATTGCTACACCAGAGGAAACAGAGTTCAGTTTCAGCTTCCTGAGATTGATACTTTTTCAGAGGTTTTGAGAAACCAAGAAACATCAGTTGATAATATGGCTGACAAGGGTAAGGCACCAGCCAATGAGACAAAAGATGACAGTAGAAAAGAAGTTTGATGCAATGTTGGATATGATGTCAAGATTACTTGCAAGGATGGATCAGCAAGTGACCACAACCCAACCAAAACAAGGGTCAGATTCTAGTGGTTCTAATTCAAAACCAAGAGGAAGAACAGTTGGGCAACATGTTGCCAATTCACGAGAATCAGCCCCTAGACCTCTCCTTCCTTCTTTCACTCCTAGGGAGGAAGCATCTACCGAGCCTAAAGTCCCCATGGCGGATGAAGTGAGACAGAGTTACATGGAGTATGTTTCTCTTCCATATTAAATTAGAGAGAATCTAACATTTGATCAGTATATGAATTAAAAGAAAGGAAGAGGAAGAAAAAGGTATTTTCGAGCTCCTATAGGTCCCAAAATGGATTATCAACAAACACTTGCCAAAGCCACCTTGGCTCATTATGATGGAAGCGACAACTGCACAGCTCGATCGTGGGTCCAAAAGCTGTACAATTACCCATCACTCAGGCCTATGCCAGAAGAAGATGCCATCAAATTTGCAATATTGCATTTGGATGGAGTTGCATACGAGTGGTGGTACCATGGTTTGGTCACTCTTGGCCACAACCTAATTCATACATATGAAGAATTTACCAACAAGCTGATTGAAAGGTTTGACACCAAAGACCCAGAAATCAAATTCCGTGAGCTCGCCCAGCTGAAACAGCATGGCTCACTGGATTCTTTCATTGCAGAGTTTCAAAGACTTTTTGTGATGGTGCCCAACATCAATGAGAGGAGGCTTGTTGTGTTGTTTTCTGAAGGGCTTATGGAGCCATTAAACGGGTGGATTAAAGCATTTGATCCATCGAGTCTTGAGGAAGCAATAAGAAAAGCTAGAAGTATGGAATTGGCTGCTCCAAGGCCTAAGTTTTCTTCAAAACCCCTTGCTCATAAAAGAGAAAAGAAACAATTTCCTCTTTCATCCAAAAAAATTCCACCTAAGATGGATGAGGAGCTACGTGAGAAGCTAAGAAAAGAGGGGGTTTGTTACACGTGTCGTGAACCATGGTCTAGAGGGCATAGATGCTATGGTAAAGGTCTTTCACATCACATGGGAGCTTATTCTGATTACGAATCAGAATCTGATTTTCCAAAACAGCAATATGATTATGAGTACAGTGATGATGAGAGAGTTCCAGATGAACCTGAAAGAGGACAAGGAAGTGGAGATACATTTGCTCAATTAACAAGTTTTCAGAAGAATGAATCTTTCAAGGTTCGTGGTAAGGATGGTTGCTCTCATTGATACTAGAGCAACACATAACTTCATTGATGAAAGGTTAGTTGCAAGAAGAGGGCTTAAGATTGAAGAATTTGAAGGTTTCAAAGTCATGGTGGCGGATGGTTTCACAATCTCTTGCAACCGAAATATCTCCAATTTGTCCACGCAACTTGGAACCTATGATGTCAAAGATGATTTTTATGTTGTAGGTATTGGAGAAACTAATGTAGTGCTTGGAATTTAGTGGCTGCGATCTCTTGGAGAGATTACCTTGAATTTGCAAACTACGGAGCTTAAGTTCCAAGCAGATGGAAAAATGGTGGTGTTAAGAGGATTGTTTAATGGATGTCCTCGAATTGTGTTTTTCAAAAGAATGGAGAAGCTGATTCGGCATGATCAGGTTGAATGGGCAGCTGAATGTTTGATCTTGCCATCCAGTCCAGTGGAGGACAAAAGGCACTATCATCTTGATGTTCAGTCTTTGATCACAAAGAGGAGTAAAGTGTTTGGCAGTATATCTCCTGGAAGACCACCAGAAAGGGGGACTGAACATATTATTGAGCTTGAAGATGGGGCTAAACCATTTATCACTACTCTCTACCGGTATCCCAAGAAGCAGAAGGATGAAATTGAAAAGGCCATCAAAGAACTTTTGGAGATGGGTCATATCCGTCCAAGTAAAAGCCCTTTTCCTTCAACTGTCGTTCTTGTAAGAAAGAAGGATGGTACCATGCGCATGTGTGTTGATTACCATGCGTTAAATCAGAAAACTATCAAGAATAGATACCCTATTCCCAAAATTGATGAGCTCCATGGTGCAATGTATTTTTCAAAGATTGATCTTAGATCTAGGTACCATCAAATCCAAATGAGGGAATCAACAATTGAGAAAACAACTTTCCGATGTCATTTTGGACATTATGAATTTCTAGTCATGCCATTTGGTTTGACTTGCAATGTATTTTTCAAAGATTGATCTCAGATCTAGGTACCATCAAATCCAAATGAGGGAATCAGACATCAAGAAAACAACTTTCCGATGTCATTTTGGACATTATGAATTTCTAGTCATGCCATTTGGTTTGACTAACGCTCCAGCAACCTTTCACACTTGCATGAATAGAATTTTCAAGAGGCAGATAAGGAAATTTGTTTCGATCTTCTTCGATGATATTCTCATCTATAGCAAGAGTATTGGGGGGAGCATCTTAAGCACTTGGACGAGGTGCTTAGTATTCTTGAGTTAGAATGCCTTTACGCCAAGGAATCAAAGTGTGAGTTTGGGTTAACATAACTACTCTACCTTGGCCATATAATCAGCTCTAAGGGAGTTAGAGTTGATCCAGATAAAATTAAGGCAATCATGGAATAGCCTCCACCTAAGAACATGACACATCTGAAGGGGTTCTTAGGACTTTGTGGATTCTACCAAAGGTTTCTCAAAGGGTACTCTCACATGGCTGCTCCATTGACCAACCTCACTAAAAAGGGGGCATTTTTATGGTCTCAAAATGCTCAAGTGGTTTTTGATAAGTTCAAACAGATCATGAGCTCGTGTCTGGTGTTGGCCTTACCAAACTTCTCCAAAACCTTTGAGCTGCAGTGTGACGCTTCAGGAGAAGGGATTGGAGTTGTTCTCATGCAAGACAAGCATCCTATTGTCTTCGAGAGCAGAAAGTTAAGAGGAGCTGAAAGGACTTATTCAATTTATGACAAATAAATGTTTGCAATCATGCATGCATTAGCCAAGTTCGGGCAGTACTTGGTTGGGAGTAAATTCGTTGTTAAGACTGATCATAGTAGTCTTAAACATTTCTTGCATCAGAAGGATTTAAACGAGAGGCAACAGAAATGGGTGAGTAAGCTACAAGCTTACGACTTTGACATTTAATACGTCAAAGGGAAAAATAACATAGTTGCTGATGCATTGTCAAGAAAGTTGTGTTCCTTATCTGAGATTTTTGTAGAATGGAAGGAGCAGATTTTAGCTGATTATGCTAAAAAAAAAATTCCAACCAGCATTGTTGAAGGCGTTTTGCTGGATGATAGATACAAGTTTGTTGAAGGATTGATCTACTATAAAGATAGAATCTTTTTGGCATCAGATTCTAAGTTGAAAAAAAAGATTCTACAATCATTTCATGACATACCTCTTGCTGGTCACCAAGGTTTCTTCAAGACTTACAAGCAGATCCATTAAAGATTTTCATGGAAAGGATTGAAAAATGAAGTTTTGAATTATGTAAGAGAATGTCATGTATGTCAAGTTAATAAAAATGAGCATGTTTTTCCTGTTGTTTACTTGCAGCCCTTACCTATTCCGAATCAGAAATGGGAGAGTATCTCCATAAATTTTATTATAGGGTTGCCAAAGGTGCAAGGGAGGGATTGTATTTTTGTTGTGGTTGATAGATTGACCAAGTTTGCTCATTTCTTGGCCATTACCAACACTTTTACAGCAGCTCAAGTTGCTGATTTGTTCTTCCACGAGGTGTTTCGTTTGCATGGGCTTCCAAAGAATATTGTAAGTGATAGAGATAGTAAATTTTTTAGCACCTTTTGGCAAAAATTGTTTAAATTGTGTGGTACAGTGCTTACTCCAAGCACTAGTTATCACCCTCAAATTGATAGTCAAACCGAAATTGTCAACAAATGGTTAGAGGGTTATCTCAGAAATTATGTCTTAGGGCAGCAAAAAGCGTGGGTGAGATGGCTCCATTTGGGAGAATATTGTTACAATTCATCATATCATATGTCCATCAGGATGTCTCCCTTCATGGCTTTGTATGGATATGAAGCTCCAAGTTTTGTTGATCTTGTTTTTGGTGATTGTGTAGCTCCACAGGCAAAGGACAAGTTCCAACAAAGTCAAGACATTCTCAAATCTTTGAGAGACAATATCCATCATGGTCAAAATCAGCAAAAATTATATGCTGACCAGCAACGTACTGAGCGATCTTTTGAGGTTGGTGTCTTGGTTTATTTGAGGCTCCAACCTTATAGGCAGTCTACTCTCAAGAAGAGTGAAGCTAAAAAACTTAAGCCACGTTTTTATGGGCCTTTTAGGGTCATCAGAAAAGTGGGAGAAATGGCTAATGAGTTAGAATTACTATCAAGCAGCAAAGTGCACAATATGTTTCATGTTTCCACACTCAAGAAGGCTCTTGGTCATAATGTTGTTCCATCAACTCAATTGCCTCCGTTGGATGAGGAAGGACAACTTATTTTGATTCCTAAGGCAATTATTGATTTTAGAGAATGCTCTTTGAGGAAAAGGTCAATCAAAGAGTACTTGGTTAAATGGAAGAACTTACCAATAGAGGATGCTACATGGGAGAATGAGCAAATTTTGCAGCATCCTGATTTGCAATTGCTTGGGGACAAGCAATTTTGGGAAGGGCGGACTGTAATGTCCCCTTTTCAATAATCACTTCGTTGTGGACTGATAGCCTATTTCCAAAAATCTGTAGGCTGTTCAGATGAGAAAATTAGGATTTCCAATGTTTCCTAATCAGCTTGGCTTTTGTTTACCTTAATGAGTACATATCAACGTACTATGTACACAGGAAGTAAACTGTACTAATGCAACCATGGAATCATAGTCTGTCCCGACTACAAAACTGAGTACATATAACGTTCTGCGATGGTTGAGCAACCAACCGTCGTGGCGTTCCACAACAACCCGCTACAACTAATCGGGACTTAATTACCCGAATGCACATGCCATTAATTATTCCCACTACAACTATAGTTTTATTGAAATATAACAACTGGACGACTATGACCAACTATACTAAATATATTTGATGACTTACATCATCCCCCCCAACAAAAGAAATCACCTTCAGGCGACAAGACAACAAAAAGACAGGAAATGATAATTTACAAAATCTACAGAGAGGAAGGGGGAAATGAGGACGTCCCTGGATGAACTGATGACGTCGAGGTGGCATCAGAAGAGTGTTGGTCCTTCAATCGCTTTACTTCCTCCATGCATACGCGAAGCTGGCAATCGGCAAAAATCTCACGTTCCCTAGCAACTTTCACCATGTGAGCTGCCTCCATCAGCTGACGCTTGGCTTTGTTTGCCTCCATGCTTCTGGTCACCAACTATTCCTCCAACTCCTTGATTTTCTCTTCCCACATCTGCTCTCGCTGCCGAGTCTCTTCCTCCTTCTGCCTAATATCCTCCTCCTTCTATCGAATATCCCCCTCTTTCTGGCGATTCCCCTCCTCCAAACTAATCACCTTGGCCTCCAAGGTCGCTATCTGGTTCACCTGCAAACCGGCTATCTGAGTTTGTTCTGCTAACTGAGTTTGCAAATTTTTCATGGTTACGGTTGACTCCTCTTTAACCTTCTACAACATCCGATAGGCTTCTACCTTCCCTGCTACTGCCAACTCAGCAGACAATATCTGCCTCTTCACATTGTAGAAGACATCACGAAATGCTAACTCAATGTGGTAGAGGCTCTCTAGGACTCCAACATCCCTTCCTACCATCCTTGGTAGCTTACCTCGCCATGCTCTTCGCATTGCTGAGGTTTCGCTTGTCGGCCAACCTTGGCTAGTGAAAATGCGAGCAAACTCTGCCTCACACCCCATCTGCACAAACCCTCTGATTCGCTGCACCTCCTAGCCCACTAGTGGGGATCGACCGATTTTGAGGTCCTTTGAAATGTGCCCCACCTGCATCATTACTTGCCCCATGTGCTGGAGCTCCTCCACATATCTCTGCACTGTCCCCAAAGGATCTGATGGATCCAATTGTGATATCTCTACCACATACCCACCAAACTCGCTATCATCATCATCCTCCTTGTCAGGTGCATCCTCCTCATCTGGTGCAGAGGTCTCTGCCACTGTTTGCTCCTCCACTGGCTCTCCTACTACGTCCATCCCCTTTGTGGCCACTGGCAGCTACTGGTGCACCTCCTCTGCCACTGGCTGCTCCTCCACTAGCTCTCCTGCTACATCCATCCCCTCTATGGCCATTGGCGGTTGTTGGTGCACTTCCTCTGCCATCTTTGTCGTATCACTCTCCTAAGTTTGAATGGCTGAGCCTGCAACATCCGTATCACCAACCAACCCTTCTAGCGGAATCTCACCAGGCTTTGCGGCCACCTCCACTTTGAGGCCGTATGACCCTAACCAATTATCAATCTGGACCACTCCTAGCGCTCTTGGTGGCGGTGTAACATAAGGGACTTGCTCCTAAGGTGTGATGGTTCCCCAAGTCCCTGAGACCTCTGGCGGCTCGGTGGGGGCGACTGGTGATGTCCCTGCCAGGCCTGGCATGGTGACCTCCGAAGGTACTCCATCTCCTACAACGAGCTTTGGCACTCTCTCTCTTGAATCCTCCATTCTCTCTCCTGAACTCGCCAACCCTAGCAATGCCTCTACTGAAACTGTCGACCCTGGTAGTGTAGCTGTGAATCCCGGCGGTGGTACTGTATCGTTTGAGGCTGCCGAACTCGAGGATATGGCGGTCACCTCTGGTAGTGTGGCTGCTAGCAATGCCCATCCTGCCAATGCGCCAGGTACTGAGGCTACCAATCTCAATGTTCGTCCGACACCGATGGATGACGCCGATAGGGTGAAAGTGACAGTCGGCGAACTCCTCTGACCCGTTGGCGGTGCTGGCAAGATGAACCGTGCTGGCTGAAATGGTGGTATTATTGCTTCTTCTATTTCCATTCTGGTCTGTGCAGCTACTGCCACAGACACTTCTTCGTCTTCTGGCGAACTCCCTGCTGATGTCGAGGAAGATAACTCGATGCATTCCCTTTCTCCTTCTTCCCCACTCGGTGCAGATGCTTCCTTTGCCAATGTTTCTTCTTCCACAGAAGCTTCTCGGCACTTCCTCTTTTTCCTTGCCATAGAGCCTTCACCAACCTGTTTTAGCTCTAGTACCGTCCAGTACAATATTGTTGGTAACCCTGGATCCAGATGTTTGAGAGGTTGCAACCGACCCCACCTACCTTCTGGTACCTGTGTGTGGATTGCATCCAGGAGCAAAGCAATCATGTGTTGTGTCATATAAAATGCCTTGTGTGGTTGCGATAAGAATTCCCTCATCCATTCTGAGAGCAACCGCCCCCAATTGTATACCCTGCCAACGTTGAGCCCTACCATGTAATCCACCATCCAAATGGCAATATCTGATGCTCGGTTGGCTGCTGTCAATCGGCATTTTACTAAATCCAACAGGTACTTCCATTCGGCATTCGCCAGGTAGTTCTTGCGAAGCCCTCGATTGATAGCATTCCATATGGTGTCTTTCTCCTCGGCTGTCAAATCACTTCGGCAACCCTATTTAATGATTATTTCTTTGTGTTCCTGACTCATCTTTCCTGGCTTGTTGACTCTTGCTCCTGTGGCTGGAATGCCAAATACTCTCTCAAAAAACTGCACCCAAAAGGAAACTGTAACCGAACAACCCCTGCAATCTATGATTGATTTGTGTGAATGTTGGCAGTAATTATCCACTATAGCCTTAAGCCAAAGCTCAAAGTCACGGGCATTAAAGTATGGTACCAACCCTAACTTATCTACACGAGCATGTTTCAAGGCAATCTTCAGTGTGTGGTCATCGGCTGTACTCCTCCACCATTGCTTGCACTCATTGCCAGTGAAGCTTTCTTAGGTCATGGCGTCCATATCAGTGTCCATTCCCTTCTCTCTGCCAATGCCACCTTTGGCTTGTGTTGTACAATTTTTTTTTCCTCTGTCCATTTTGGTGTTGTCTCGACAATCACAATCAGTTTTATTATCTTCTACTTGATCGTTGCTGCAAGTGTCGAATTGAGGCAACTGTTGTATTAAAAAAAATTGAATGTTTAAACAATCCCGTACCTTGCTGATTTGAACTGCAACTGCCAGCCGTACGAATGTGTCTTGCCTAGGTTGTACACAACCATCTGCCAGTCGTAAGATTTGAAAGTTTGCTAAGGGTCATACGAACTGTGGAATGGATGGAAGTCATACGGTTTTCTCTGGTGATAATTTTTTGAGGTTTTGTCTTGGCTGTACAATGCTTCTTCCTGGCCGTGCTACAACTCTCCTGCCAAGCCGTACGAACTGATTCCTGTAAGGTCGTATGGACTGTTCTCTCCTGGCGTGCTTCCCTCTCCCCCTGCCAGGTCGTACGAGTTCTCCTATTCCTTGCTAGACTGTAGGACGTAACCTCCTGAGCTTTTGTCAGGCCGTACAATGTGACTTCCTATGCTTTTGCTAGGTCGTACGATGCACCTTCCTGTGTTTCTCCCAGGCTGTACGATGGGACCTCTGCAAAACTGTACGATGGGACCTCCTGCCTAACTGTCAGGTCATACGATGGAATCGCCTGTCTTACTGCCAGGTCGTACGATGTAATCTTTTGTTCTTTTGTCAGGTCGTACAATGCCTCTTGTCCTCTGGCCAGACCGTACGATGTGGCCTTCTCCTCGTACATGCTTCCTTAACTTCTCACCAGGCCGTGTTTGGCCTTCTGTTGCCTTGCCAGATCGTACGCCTACTGTTCATGTTCCTCCTTCCAACCGTACGACTTGAAAACACCCTGGATGTCATACAATTTGAAAATACTTTACATGTCGTGCGACTTGAAAATAGTATGAATGTCATACGCCTTGAAGACACTCTGAATGTCGTACGACTAGAAACCTTGGCTCATGAAGTTGCTCAATACTCTTGTCTGGCTGAACTTTGTCCTTGCTAGGTCGTACATTCTAAGCACCTAAAGAATGTCGTACGATGAGATTGAGAACAATAGTCCGTCGTATGATGAAAACCCTTGCGTATCTTATACCAACTCTTCTATAGGTCGATGTACTTTTTACTTGGAGTTGTTCTTCCCTTTGTTGGTTCCCTTTTTTCTTCCGCCCTATTATTCCAAGTGTTTTATATGGTCATACGACCTCCTCCTTGGCCGGACTTAGGCTACATTTTACTTTAATGTTCCCCCTTTCATGCTTCACCACATTGTATTTCCCTCGGCAGTTTTCCCCCCTGGGCGTATGATTTGCCTAATGGCCACAGTTTTTATTTTAATTTTAAATTTTTTCCCCTTAGTCGGCTTTACTTTTTTCATTTCTCCACTTCTTTTATTTTTTTCAACTCCATGTAATACTTTTCTCTTAATTCTTTTATTTTCGCCTTGTTTTATTTTTTCTCTCTTCAATTTCTTTTAATTCCCTCTCCATATTATTCTCACCTTCTCTCTCCTATTTTCTCTCTCCTCTCTCTTCATCTTCTCTTTTTCTCTTCGTTCTTCTTGCTTCGTCACCTAACTTCACCTTTAATTCACATGCATAGTACCATTTACATGTGTGCGGGGGCCTTTTATAACATTCTTCCTCGCAACAGGTCCCCATGTATTGTATATCAAACCATTTGTCAAGTAAAGGGGCAGGACCCGTACCTTTATAGTTGTCGTCAACATACCTTCCTTCGTACTGCTGGTACCATGTAACATCTTCTCCTTCTACTATCGGGAGTTCGGCTGGATTGGGTATTATTTTCCAAAGTCCGTCCATTGCTATCTTCCTTACCCTCAACACCTTCCTTCTCTCCCTTCTCATTTGCTTAAGTATTTCTTTTGTATATCCATCCACATGTGATACGAACTTGTCCTCCGTCATGACCACCGTTTTTAAGCAAGGAGTTGTCTTCTCGAAGTATGCCTCCCATTCTCCATCGTCCCATTCATCCTTTTCTTCATCATTAGCTTCAAGTTGGGATTCTCTTGCCGCTTGTTCTTCCTTCTCCTTTTGTGCTTCTTCATCCATTTCTTTTGCCAGATGCCCCTTTTGTATGCCTTTGTATGGGGCGACGTAACTCCAGTGTCCACCCATTCATTGCCAGAGCGTCGATGTCTCGAACACTGCATTGGTCAGGTGCTTGTGTATCTGTGGCACTGCAATTCCTTCCACTTTCTTTTCCACTAGTCTCTCTTCGATGATCTGGTTCCGACCTGATTCCGCCCAGACTCCCTCTACTGCATACCCAGGGCCTCCCAAGCCCCATTCCTGCTTCCTCGATGTCTCCTTCTGCACTGGCCAGTCCTCCTTGGTGGCGTATCCAAGCATATTGATGGCTATTGTGTGTTTCTTCTCCTTTCTCTCCTGGTATACCTTCAACTTTGATCCGTTTATTGCATTAGGTAGGAGTGATCCATCCAAGTTTTCTAGTTTTATAGAGCAATTTTCGCATATTTCTCTGATCTTGAATGGTCCTAACCACCGTACTTTGAACTTCCCCGGTTTGATCTCGTTACAACCGTTATATTTCAGAACTAATTGTCTTGGCTGGAAATTCATTCACTGGAGGTGTTTGTCGTGCCAGTGCTTCCTTCTTCGTTGCATATTCTCCGTGACCCACTGTGCCATTACTCTCCTCTCGTCCAATTTCCTGAGTTCGTATAACTATTCCTTCAAACTCTTTGTATCTCCCAACCAGTTCTCCACGGCTATCCTCAGGCTGGGTACCATGTATTCCATTGGTACCACTGCTTCTTGGTCGTACATCAACTGGAAAGGTGTGTGTCCTGTTATCACTTTATACGTCGTACAGTACACCCACAGGACGGCCGGTAGCCGCTCTTCCCAATCAGCTTCCTCTACACCACATGATTTGTGAATGATTGATACTAACACCTTATTTGCAGACTCTGCTTGACCATTGGCTCGTCGGTAGTACGGGCTTGATAGGTTGTGAAATATCCCAAACTCGGTCGTCATCAGCCGGATGACGTGGTTCACAGAGTGTCCTCCCCGATCACTCGTAATTTGGATTGGAATCCCGTACCGCATTACTATCTACTCATAGATGAATCCAGTCGTGCTCTGGGCTATGTTATCTGGCAATGCTCGTGCTTCGGCCCACTTTGTGAGATATTTTGTTGCTACCACAATGTATCGACACCGGTGTAGTTGGCTTACCTTTAGTGTCCCAATAAAATCCAATCCCCATCGTTCAAACAACTCCTATGGTTGGGATGGATAAAGTGGCATAAAATCCCACTTCAGAGGTTTCCCGACCCTCTAGCAGGTATCATAGCCTAACACCCACTCCCGTGCGTCTGTGTGCATCATCGGCCACCATAGCCCTGCCAGGAGAATCTTTCTCGCTGTAGCATTCGGGCCCATATGCCCACCAGCCAGACCCTCATGTGCTTCCTTCAGTACCCCTGGTATTTCCTCTTCTATGAGACATCTCTGGAGGATTTGGTCCGACCCCATCTTGTACAACAAGCCATTAATTAGCTGAAATGTCTTGCTCTTCAATACAAGCTTCCCTCTCTTTGTTGGTGCCATTTCCCTTGGAAATGTGGATGTGGATGTGGATGTAGACAAGTATTCTCTAATCTTTTTGTACCATGAAGGGAGTACTACAATCTGGATCAAGTGAGCAGCAGGAAAATCTTCGTTCACTCCTCATTCTGCAGGTTTGCCCGACTGTATCCTTGACAACTGGTTGGCGATCACGTGGCTCTTCCCCGGCCGTACTATGATAGTGAATGTGAATTATTGAAGCAACAACAGCCACCTACTCAGTCTTCCTTGGATTATAGGCTTGTTCACCAAATACATTAAAGCTTGATGGTCCACATAGAAGGTGAACGGTGTAGCCAACAAATAATGCTTGAATTTCTGTACGGAGTAAACCATCCCCAGTGCTTCGCGCTCTGTCATACTATAGTTCTTCTCCGCCCTCAACAGTAGCCGACTAGCAAAGAATACTGGGTGGTCCAGCCCGTGTGCTCCTACTTGTGTGAGTGTTGCTCCAGTGGCAAAGTTTGAGGCATCCACATGTACGTGGAATTCCTTGTCCCAGTCCGAGTATGCCAGTATGGGTGAACTGATTAGCCGGTCCTTCAATTCCTTGAATGCTTTTTCTTATTCTTCAGCCCATATGAAAGGTTGTCCCTTCCTTGTCAATAAGTCGAGAGGGTATGATACTTGTGCAAAGCTCTTGATGAACCTTCGATAGTACCCGACATGGCCGAGAAAGGACTTTACACGTGTGACGTTTCCCGAAGGCTCCATATGTACAATGACTTATTTTGTCGAGATCAGTCTTTAGCCCGGCTTTGCACACAATATGCCCTAGTAACTTTCCTTGTGGTACCATGAACCTACATTTCTTTGGGATCAATGTGAGGGGTGCTGCTCTGCACCTCTTCATGCATTCTCCAAGAGCCTTGAGATGTTTTTCCTCGTCACTGAAAATGGACCAGTCGTCTAGGAACACCCTAATGTTGCCCACCAACATCTTGTCAAATATATGCAAAATTATGCTTTGGAACGTGGCTGGTGCGTTACACAACCCGAATGGCATCCGGTTGTACGCGTACACTCCATCTTCGACCACAAAAGTTGTCTTCAATTTGTCTTCTTCAGCAATACAAATTTGGTTATATTCGGAGAACCCGTCCAAGAACGAGTACATTTCATGCCCAGCGACCTCCTCCAAGATGGTGTCGGTGAAGGGGATTGGAAACGAGGCCTTGACAGTTATTGCATTCAAACACCGGAAGTTGACACATATCCGGATTTGCTCTGATTCCTTCTTCAAGGAAATGAAAATCAGTGATACCCACTCGCTGACATTCACTTTGAAAATGATGCCCGCCTCCAACATCTTCTCGATCTCCTCTTGTACCTTCGCGGCATAGTTCTTATTCATCCTATAGGGTCTCTTCTGTACGGGTTGGGCTCTTGGTAAGAGAGGAATCCTATGCACGCACAACTCCGATGGTATGCCTTTCAAATCCTTGTACGTCCAAGCGAAGGTGTCCTTGTACTCCATGAATATATTAAATGTCGCCGCCTTTAGTACGGGGTCCCAGTCATCACCTACGAGAATCTCCCTAGGCTTCTCTTGTTCCCCAGGATTCACCTTTTTGAGTGTCGGTTCCTCGTAATTGATGAGTTTGTCTTCTACAAGCTTATGAGTTGGCGTCTCGTCTAATTCCTCCGTACCTTCCTTATACTCACCGTACTCTGGCGGGAATGTCTCACTGGCCAAGCCCTTATCTTCGCCTTCTTCCCCTTCCTTGATCTGCAGCATGTTGCAATCTGGGTGGAAAACTTCATAATCCTCCATTTGTCAATGAAATAACCTGTTCAGTGAATTGGTTTCATCTTCCGAACAACTTCCAATTTGCAGTACGCCTTCCTCGTTTGGCTCCATTATCTTCCCTTCTTCATTGACATACGATCCTTCGTCAGATTCTAATTCTGAAGACGCTAAGTCCTCACTGACTGCCTGATTCTTTAGATCAATAATATACTTCTTCCCATGGCTCTCGATCGAGAGCATATTCCTCTTCCAGTTATGGTTCGCCTTGGTGGCAATCAGCCATCCCTATCCCAATACTGCATCGTACGCTTTTCTCTCTAGTGGGATGACAAAATTCAATAAGAATTGTTGCGTACCTATCAACACTTTCTGTGCCATTAGAGTACTGATTAGTTTGATATTATATTGATCGGCGCCAACCAGTTGGAATGTCGACGGCCAGAGTGTGGGCTTCTCGAGGCTCTCCCATGTATCCTCAGGTAGTACGTTAACTCCTAATCCTCCGTCGACAATGGTATTGGAGAGTTTCATCCACAGGATTTCCATCTGTACGACAGCTGGTTTCCTCCCGCCACTTATTGCGAGTAGCGTTGGATCCGTGGTTTCTCTTGTCAATTCTGTGGTGTCTTTGCTCAAACCCATCTGAGTATTGTCTGTCATGACATTTGTGAGTGATACTCTTAGTTGAGGCATGGTTTAAAGAAGGTTTGTTACCTTGATTGGTATAGTTGTGTGAAGCACCTGTCGTACGATGTTCTTTTCCAACTCCGCTTGCAACAGCATACTAGCGGCTTTGGAAGTTCTTCGTTCATTTGCCATTGCTTCTTCCACTTCTGCCCTAGCTTCTCGGAGTCTTTCTTTCTTTGTACGAGGGTCCGGATAGCTGGCCTTCTTCGTCTACGCCCTTGTAAGTGCCAGGACTTCTTCGTCAACTACTTCCAGTATGTTGATACCTTTCTGCTTCAAGCAGTCAGTGTCTTTGTGATCGCTCGGACCACACCACTTGCACAATTTCCCCCCGACACCTTGACCGTTCTGGCATTCCTTGGCAAAGTGACCCCATTCATTACATCTCCGACATTGAATCATGGGCCGACCTTTGCTATCATATTGGATTTTGCTTCTTGGCGTATTATTTCTTTGATTGTTGCAATAGCCATCGGGGGATGCGTTGTTATTCTGAGGTTTGGGTGGTGTGGTCGGAGGGGTGGATTGTTCCCCCTGTGTGAAGAACACTTGCGAACTCCATGTTTTCAAATTGTACAGGCACTCTTTGACAGAGTGTCCCATAACTTGGCAGATGTCACAGAAAATTTTCTTCGGACAATTCGCCTTCGTATGGCCTTCTATTTTGCATTTCATACACCATAGTTCGGTCACCTCCTTAGACCCTTCTTTGTCCGCTTTTAGTTCCTTCATCATTCTCAACATGTCACAACGGAGAGCTAGTACGGTTTTTGATTCATCGTCGCTCTCCCTCGCGCTTTCTTCATCAGCATGCTTCTTCCCTCTAGAGGATGTCTTGTTCTCGCTTTCAATATCCATCACACGGTTGTATGCTTAAGTGTACGAGGATGGAGATACCAACTTCATTTTCTTGAGTAGCAAGGGAAGAACACCCTTCAATAAACCATCTTTTCTTTAAGCCATCTACTGGCTGGGGCTCAAGTTTCCCCAGCAGGTCCTTCAGTTTCCGATTGTAGGTCTACACACTCTCGTGCTTCCCTTGTTTGGTGTTATAAATCTCGGCCACAATTTCACTGTCGTCCCTCAAAAGTTTGAATTCATCTTGAAATGCCTGCTTTAGTACCCTCCACGAAGCTTTATGTGTTTGGTCCAACTCCGAGTACCAGTCGATGGCACTATCTCTGAGTGTCGTCGAAAAGGCTTTCAGCCAATGATCTGGGTCATCTTCTCCACTTGCTATCTAGATTGTCTCGCATGTTTTGCAATGTCGAACTGGATCCTCTGACCCATTGGCCATAAACTTTCGCAGCTTTTTCCGTTCTGGAGTCACCATCCTTCCCCGATGTCCTCCTTGTATATTGGGCCCAACTAGACCGGTTTCCCCATTACGTTCC
Source organism: Sequoiadendron giganteum (assembly GCA_007115665.2). Classification (NCBI taxonomy): domain Eukaryota; kingdom Viridiplantae; phylum Streptophyta; class Pinopsida; order Cupressales; family Cupressaceae; genus Sequoiadendron; species Sequoiadendron giganteum. Next base: position 303,372,255 of record CM021104.1, on the reverse strand, counting down.
TATGCGTCACTTGCACTCTCGGCCACGCACGAGTCATTTTCTCGTCCTCCGTCAGCATCCTCTACACCTTGAGTTTCCTAGGTCCCACTCCGATGCTCCCTCTGCCAAGGGGTCTTGGGCTCAGATCTCCTTGTCCTCAGCCCTTTGTCGTCGTTCGATATGGACAACTCCCGAATGCGTTGGATGCTATTCTCAAGTTCTCCATTCAATTCATCTTCATTTTCTCTGGTTTTATATTTTTCTACGCATGGGGTGATGAAGGATTCCTTGTCCCTTCCTTCCACAAAGCTCTGATGTGCTCTACTAAATCTTTGTCGTCAGTTTTCTTGCTCCTACACTCTTCAATGATCGTTGAATTCTTTCCTCTGCTTCGTGCCCGAACGGTATTTGGTTCTTGTCCTTGTTCGGTCGTAAGGGCATTACAGGTCTTTCATGCGATCATTGCTGGTTGCCAGGGGTATGTCGCCGGCTACTGTCTCGTTCCTCCTCTTCCCGTTTGGTTCGTTTTACGTACCGCTACAAGATTTGCTGCCTTCGGTATTCCTGCTCCTCCTCCGCCCAAAGGTCTTGTAGGATCAGTGAATGGCGGGCCAATAATCTTGGCATGCAGTGGAGAAGGTGATCAACCTTGTCATTCACTTCGAGTCGATCCCAAACAGCTGCCTCAGGGATTTCTCACCTGAGGGCTTCCCTCCATACGTGATCTCGTAAGGATATGTCCCAAAGATTTATCAAATCCCGTGTCAAGTTGTCCTCTCTTTCTTCATTCGTTTCTACGGGCTCCTCCGCCGGTCAGCCCATTACGCTGCCATTACACCGAGTCCTTCCCTGGTCCGCTTAGGCAACAGCGCCAAATGTTTACCTTCATGAGTATATATCAACGTACTATGTGCACAAGAAGTAAACTGTACTATATGGAACCATCGAATCATAGTTTGTCCCGACTACAAAACTGAGTACATATAACGTTCGGCGGTGGTTGAGCAACCAGCCGTTGTGACGTTTCACAACAACCCGCTACAACTAATCGAGACTTAATTACCCGAATGCACATGTCATCAATTATTCCCACTACAACTATAGTTTTATTGAAATATAACAATTGGTCAACTATGGCCGACTATACTAAATATATTTGATGACTTACAGCTTTCTGTTGTTTTGATGTCAACTTACTATTTTTAGCATTGGCTATTTTTAGTAAGTCTATTTTTGGCAGTATCTTTGTCAACAGCATTGTTTAGATCATTATCCTATTCTTGGCAATCTTTCAGTTTCCAGTTTTGGCGTTGGTCTTGACTCTCTCTTTGGACTAAGTTTCATACTTAGTTAATTTTATGTTTTGAAGTTGTACCCCACGCCTAGGCTTGATGACTTCAAGTTGTTGTTAAGTTGGGGCCATAAAGTGGACGCCTTGGTTGATGCATTTAATATTTTATTAAATGTTTTATTTCTCCTCAAAGTGGGACGACTTGGAAAAGGGAATGTAGAGTTTTAAATATTATAATTTAAAAGTGTCTTTTTGGAGATGGGCGTCCCTTTGGGAAGTTGAAGAGTTTTCTTGTGGAGTTACAGTTGATTCATCTCCTTCATTGAAGCTTATTTATTGATGGTTTGCTCTTTCATTCTCATGCTTAAATTTTGAAAGTAAAGTTATGTTGCTGGACTGAATCCAGAACCTGGCTAAGGGGAAGCTTAGCAAATTCAATCCATCCTTCAGGCCTGAAACTATGGCTTCCTAGGTGGTTTATGAGACTGTACTTCACACTAGAGTGCAGATGGAGCTTCAATATTGATGAAATCAAACAGGTTGTTGATGTATAGCCTATTTTTGAGTTGTTGGTTCGCCATGGCTGAAGCAAGTTTTTGTTCATAGCTTCGTCAGCAAATTTAATTTCATTCTGGGTATTCGCTCATGCTGTTTCTTTGTGAAGGGTGACCCTTTCTGCAAATTTGCAGATTTTATCGTTAAGTTTTTTATTTTTAAGAGAAAGTTGACCTCCTTGAGGGGTCGTACCGTTTGGAGTTAGCACTGAAATTCATGCCTTTTGTTACTTCCTGTTTCTGGCTCGAATCTTCATTGCGAATTGGACGCCTTGCTTCTAGTTGTCGATCGAATGTGGATTGGAGGCATTCTGAGCTGATACGGAGGAGATACATCCATTTATGTGAGTTTTAATGTTGCTGGTCTGATTTTCTTTTAATGTTGTTTCTGATCAGATTTGCATAATTTCATCTATTGCTGGTTCGTGCTTCATTTCTATATCATTCTGACATTGTAATTGTTAGATAAGTATTACTCTAACTTTCAGTGGTTTTTGGAAGTATATCTTTATTGTTTGCAACTGTAATTCATTGTTGTAAAGCTGATTAGTACTACTAACAGCTATTGTTTATATTGCTGCAATTAGTTTATTTTATACTCCCACAATTGAGTGGTTGAGTTTAATAAATCATATTTCATTATTGTTGTATTCCCCCCACGAAAAATAAGTGGTTGTGAGGACTGTATACCCCCCACTATTCAAGTGGAAGCGTGGTTACATGGTTGGCTTGCCGCCTTGATAATTTGTAATAATCTCACCCACCGAATAAGTGGAGTATCCCCACTGCATTGTGGATGCCTTCTTTAGCAGATGAATGTACCTTTCAGTTCAGTTTATTCCTAACAATCCCCAAACCATATGCTATCACCTCACCCATACTAGGATCTTGGTGAACATTCTTGGAAAAGGTTACTTTACAAGCTGATTTGCATTTGGAGCTAACGCTAATCAGTGGTTTGATGCTGGTTTGTTGTGTTAAATTCAAGAAAAAATTAAGGGGGTGCATTTCAAATATCAACCAATAATTACAGTTGTCTTCATATGCTTGGTGTCTCAAGGTTTTCTCTAGGATGTTTTGATAACCAATTGCTAATTTGTATTATGAAAGGTTTTTTTTAATTGTTGACAAAATCTAGGGTTTAGAGAATTGGAATTTTCCTTCTTCCACAAAAAGGGCATCAAATTGAAGTCACCAAGATGGTTGGTGAAGTCGGCAATGGAATTGGTGGTTAGGGTTTTAAGATTCTTCTGAAGATTGTAATGTCCCCAAATTTTTGATAGAGTGATTTAATTAATTTAAGTTGTCCAAAAATTAATATTATTTCAAAAGGATAACTTTAATTAATTATTTTAATTAAAAGAAAGTGGAAATAATAAAATATCAAAAAAGGTCACTTTATTAAATAAAGTTTCTTCTAGAAGTTAGGGTTAGTTACAAGTTGGCTTCTTCTAGAAGATTCATTGGAGCCTTTAAAAGGAGTCGATGTGCAATGCATTTTGCATCCATTGTTGAGTTGATATTTCTTATGCTTTATGCAAAGGTTTGAATCTTTGATTTGGCTAAATCTATGAGGACGAAAACCTTCAGCAGATTGGAAAGGGTTGGACGAAACCTAACTCTTTCTAGGAGTGGATTCGTTACGGAGTTCACATTCAGCTTATCAGTTTCAGATTTGGAGCTTCAAGGATATTTGTTGTGGAGAACGATTTGGGAAATTTCGTGAGTCTTCTCCGAAGACGAAATTTCCAAGTTATTTGATATTATTAGGTGATGGCTATTTTATTCTAGTGACAATTATTATAATTTACAGTTGCAATTTATATCCTAGTAATTTTTAAGTAATAGTTATCTGAGCATGTTGAAGATTATCTAAATTAGACATATTGTTTGAGGATAATGTTCAGTCGATTAGGTAGAGACCGAATTGATATTGCAAAGTAATTCAAATGAGGCAAATTCATTCTAGAAATCGTAAGCGATCTGTTTGTCACTTTAAGGAAAATCGTGATCTGTGATAGAGACAAAATAAGAAGGCGGATTGGGTATTGTATCAAGGATAATTCTGATTGCATTCATTGGTATCTTAATACACATCAGGCGGCTAATTTCTAGAGGCCAATTTGACTTGTCAAACATCATTTGAAATTCATAAAGAGCTCAATATTATTGGTCGAATGCAAACAGGCTCAAAGATTGTTTGGTTTTGGAAGTGTTTGAAGTGGCGTGGGGTTCAGGTTAAGACAGTCTTAGTGACCTGGCAGATACAGACAAACGGGATAAATAGTTTGCAACATATTAAAGGAATCGTTGGCTAATTTTAAAAACAACCGCAACCTTGGTGGAAATCATGTGACTTCCCTTTAATATTTGCTATCATTTATATTCAGTTTCCTATTGGGCTTCTTATTTTGAATGATGTTGGAAAATCATTGACGTACTTACTTCATTGGGTGAATTCCTCTTATCCAACGCCAATCATAAAGTGATAATATTTCCATCGGGCCTTTAATTTTTAAGTTGCCACCGCCAATATTCTTGAAGGAGTTGTATGAGTCCAACATGGAGTAGGGGAAAAAGACGAACATCTAATATCTCTATATCTACCGACTGGGTCCTGTACTTTTGCTAACTTCACATTTATCATAACCGCTAGAAATTCATAGAAGGCAAAGTATATCTATTAAAGAATCGGGCCAAGTTGGAAGAAAGAAAGGGTAGTTGTGGGTCTATAGCAGTTCGGGGGTGTTCAGAATCAAGAGGAAAGTCTTAGTTTGTGCCCAGGTCAATAGCCTCTATCCAAGGATTGGATGCATTGTTGTAAATGAGTCATATGAAGTGCAAATAGAGAAGGTGGAGGTAATACAGCTTGTGAACTTCACTCTCAAGTTTCCATATGAATAAGTCCATTATATATATATATATATATATATATATATATATATATATGCATCAGACTGTAAATGCCTAAGCACTCTGTAATTTGCAAATCATGTGTATGTTAAGTTGCAAATCTATTGTTCCGGAATAAGAATTGAAACAATTCATTAGCAGCCTCAAATCTGTATTGCTGAAAGTATATTAATTGTTGAAGTGTGGCAAGCATTGAATCTCATCTAATGTAATAGAGGAACTTCTTATTGTGTGAATGATACTTATATGTTACTTGCAAATCTCTATTTGTTAAGCATTCAAACACCTAGTATGCAAACTATTTGACAATATGCCAATATGTCAAACTAAAATATCGTGAAAAATATCGACTTAATTGAGAGGGGATCCTACAATGGTATCAAAGCCTTGGTCCTGCCAGACTGGGGGGTTTAAACTTATCATATGCAGCCACACGAAGTTGGTCCACATAGATACTATACTCGTAGAAGATAAATCAGCAAGAGAATCCAATTGCAAGTACACAATAGGACACGATGGGTGATAGAAGGGGTGGTAGTCCACCAAGGCATGAAGTTAATGATGATGACAGAGAAGCAAGAGAAATCATGAGAGGTATTGCAGCAGGGCAAGAGCATGTGGCCAATGTTTTGCAACAACTTACAGCAGCCATATAGTATATGAACATTCCTAGAAGGCAAAACCGTGAACAAGAAGATAATGAAAGTGGAGTTGGGACTCCCAAGGCACAAAGGACTCCTACACGAACCACCGATAGACCTTTGCAACCTACCGTTTTGCCAAGGAATGATCCAGAGGAAGAGATTGCTGAAGTAGATGAAGTTGCATCATTCACGGATAATGTTATGACAATGCATGATGAGTGGGACACACTACCACAACATGTTAAGGACTTATTACCCTTTCCTCAATGCATGGCACAACGAAGAGATAGAAGGGCAAGACAAGAGAGGCAGCCAAGGCAACAAAATAAGGACCTTAAGCAAGCCACGAGCAAACTCACACTTCATACATTCGATGGTTAATTGGATACCTTCCTAACACTTAGGCCTATGCAAGAGGAGGAAGCAATCAAATTTGCTACTATGCATCTTGAGGGCATTGCATACAATTGGTGGCATCATGGTTTGATCACTCAAAACCATGGTTTGATTCATTCTTATGTCGAGTTCAGTAATAGATTGATTGCACGATTTGACAAGAAGGGTGTGGAGCTATATTATAGAGAGCTAGCACAACTAAAATAGAGTGGGCATGTGGAGACATGTGTCAATGAGTTCCAAAGGATTGCTGTTATGGTGCCCAATATGACTGAAAAGAGGGTGGTAATGCTGTTTATTGAGGGATTAAATGAGAGGATGAGAGGGCTAGTCAAGGCACTTAAGCCTAACACTCTTCATGATGCTATCCAGTTGGCACTAGATCTTGATACGTCATCTTCTACACCTCAACACCGAAAGAAGAATTTCAAGGATAATAAATCAGAACACAAGTCAGATGGGGGAAAACCAAATCAGCCCAATCCTACGCAACCTATGCTGAATTTTGAAACAAGGAATGAGCTGCGTAGGAAGTTGTGTTTTACTTCCAAGGAACCGTGGGACTCAAGTCATAGGTGCCTTGGGAAAGCCAAGGTGGATTACATTGAAATATTCCGAGCCAATTTTTTCGTTTTTCAAATTACAAATTAGAAACAAATGCACCCGTTAAGGTTAGCAGCTAAACCCAAAACGTGCTGAAGCAACTCTAACGAGAATGTACACCAAGATCCCGATGTGGGCAAGGTGTGAGCATTGGTCAGAGGATCTAAATCAAATTGCTTATGCAGGAACTCTAACCAAGAATGGCGCCGATGATGGCGAGCATATGGTCAGAGGATCTTCTACACTAAGTGCTGAAAGGGAACTCGACACCAAGTATCTGCTACACAATCTAGTATGGAGTGAGGGGCGACCATATGGCAGAGTGTTACAGAGTACAATGCTTGAAAGAAATACTGAAAAGCTGAAAGTACTCAACACCCAGAATGTGCTTGCTAACCCAGAGTGGGAAAGTAGCTACCATAGGGCGGAGATGTATCTATTACAAAACAACTTCATAATGAAAGAGAGCATTACAAATCAGATTTGAAAATGACTGCCAGTACTACTGTCAGTTTACAAAATGAGGATCATCCGCCTGCCAATAGCTTAGGAATTCGAAAGATTAACAATACATCATAAAGAACTCTCCTTAGCTTGGATAGAGTGCCAAAACAATACAACTCTTCAATGATCAAGATTCTAATTCTGGTTTATCACAAATCTGCACTTTAAATTGAAAAACCAGCAACCTATGAATTTACTCATATGCTCATAACTCTCTCATTTCTCACCCAAATGATCTCAAATCTGATGCAATAGACCCTCAAAATGATGGCGCCTAACTTAGTAATAAGAAATGGCATCTAAAAATAGTTATTAATTACTGACACGAATCCTAATGCACTCTAGAAAGTACGGCTTTCAAGGAATGACGGATTTGCATTATAAAATCATAACCTTCGTATTAAAATCTGCAAATATTCATGAAAGGGCGCCCTTACCAATAAAATGCAATGACACAATACCCAGAATGAGATTATTTTTGTTTTCTGATTTACGAGTGAAACTACAGATTCAGCCTTGTTATCAGCAACTCCAGAAAATGACATAAAATGCAAAAAACTGAACTTCTAATGGCAAAACAACACTACAATGCAAACCTCACTACAACTCACTCAAAATAAGCAATCCTCTCCACTAGGTGCTATCTCTCAAGCACGAAGTCGAGCCAAGGCTAGGAGGCATTCATTCCTCGAAGCAATCCAGCAACCATTTTGGCAGCATAACAATAGCATAGACAAAAGATCCTCAAATGAGAACCCAAGGCTGTCTTTTATAAGCTTCTGTGGACCTTCCTTGAAACCCTAACTTCTTTTCCAAAGTCAAAACCCTAATCCCAAGAAATGGCGTCCTTTTCCAAGCATCTTTAATTTTGACTTCATTAAATTTCTCACTTAAATAAATGCGTCCTCCTTAAGGCTTAGTTTTGACTTGATAAATTCAATATAATTTTAATATAACCTCAATGATGGCGCCACCCTTCAAGTCCACCTTTTAAAATAACATTAAGTTATTTGACTAGGCCAAGGTGATAAAATAACATTTAAATTATAATGTTATTTTTAAGTGAAATGAGCTCAACTCTCCAAAACTACTTTCTGAAGCCCGAAACTGAATACGCCACTTGAGACAACTGAAGGGGAAAGTCAACTACCTGAGACCAACTTGTATACTGCCAAAAATAGAATTTACTAAAAATAGTAAATTCCAGAAAATGCTCTAAATGCCGAAATGATCATACCACTGCGAAGCTCTCTGAAAACCCAGAAAGAATCCGCCGTTAGATCCACCAACTCCGAGCAAAGACATCCCCAGAAATAGGAAACCCTAATTTTACCTTCCGACTAGCCTTCGGGTTTTTTGAAAAAGGCCAACGGTCACTGGAAATATCAGGTTTGAGAAGGGGTCATTACATACATAGAGGTCTATTCCAATACTGATGAGGAGGTTGACACAAGTTCAAATAGTGATCATGAAAAGCAACCACACAATGATGCCAACACAGGAGATATAGCTCATGGTACTATTGCAGCACTATCAAGAGTTCCTAAGTATCATCCTTTTCAAGTGAGGAATTCTTAAGGGACAACGGGTCACTTGTTTGATTGACAATGGAGCTACTCACAACTTCATTGACAAGGGATTGGTTGTGAGGAAGGGATTGTAGGCTGAAGAATTTCCAAGTTTTTAGGTTATGATGGCTGACGGCTTTAAAATGAGTTGTACTAAGAAGGTTCCTTAGTTGAGTGTGCAGTTGAATGATTATGTGGTCACTAATGATTTTTATGCAGTTGGGATTGGTGAATCTGATGTTGTTTTGGGCATTCAGTGGCTATAGTCACTTGGGAGATATATCCAGGATTTCTAGCACATGGAGCTAGAGTTCACAGCGGATGAGAAGAAGATTGTATTGAGAGCTTTAGCAGATGATGGGAAGATGAGTGTAGCGACAACAAAGAGGATGGAGGTTCGTTTTATAGATGATGAGGCAAATGATTCTACATGTTGCATGACATTTTCACTTCCAATTATGAGTCATCATCCTTATGAGGATTTGGAGAGCATGATAATCAGAGTAGAGCAGCGGTCTTTTGCGAATACTAAGGTATGTGATGATGAGTTTTCTAATTACATGTTGAGAATCATTATACTACTTTCCAAGAGAAATAAGATGATGTTATTTGCGGATTTCTTGTAGTGTAGTGTTTTAGATAATATAGTTTGCAGATTTCTAAGATTGATATGGGATCCTGGAAGTTGGTGTTGGGTATGCAGGCACCGATTGCCAAAAATAAAGATAATTAATTTAAGTTGTCCAAAAATTAATATTATTTCAAAAGGATAACTTTAATTAAAATAAAGTGGAAATAATAAAATATTAAAAAAGGTCACTTTATAAGATAAAGTTTCTTCTAGAAACTAGGGTTAGTTACAAGTTGGCTTCTTCTAGAAGATTCATTGGAGCCTTTAAAAGGAGTCGATGTGCAATGCATTTTGCATCCATTGTTGAGTTGATATTTCTTATGCTTTATGCAAAGGTTTGAAATTCAACTAAATCTCTAAGGACGAAAACCTTCAACAGATTGGAAAGGGTTGGACGAAAACCTAACTCTTTCTAGGAGTAGATTCGTGATCGAGTTCACATTGAGCTTATTAGTTTCAGATTTGGAGCTTCAAGGATATTTGTTGTGGAGAGCGATTTGGGAAATTTCGAGTCTTATCCGAAGACAAAATTTCCAGGTTATTCCATATTATCAAGTGATGGCTATTTTATTCTAGTGACAATTATTATAATTTACAGTTGTAGTTTATATCTTGGTAATTTTTCAATAATAGTTATTTGAGCATGCTGAAGATTATCTATATTAGATATATTGTTTGAGGATAATGTTCAGTCGATTAGGTAGAGACCGAATTGATATTGCTAAAGTAATTCAGATGAGGCAAATTCATTCTAGCAATCTTAAGTGATATGTTTGTCATCTGAAGGAAAATCATGATCTATGATAGAGACAAAATAAGAAGGCGGATTGGATATTGTATCAAGGATAATTGCGATTGCATTCATTAGTATCTTAATACACATCAGGCGGCTAATTTCTAGATGCCAATTTGACTTGTCAAACATCATTTAAAATTCCTGAAGAGCTCGATATTATTGGTCGAACGCAAATAGGCTCAGAGATTGTTTAGTTTTGGAAGTGTTTGAACTTTGAAGTGACGAGGGGTTCAGGTCAAGACAAAATTAGTGACCTGGCAGATACAGACAAATGGCGTAAATAGTTCACAACATATTAAAGGAATCGTGGGCTAATTTTAAAAGCAGCCGCAGCCTTGGTGGAAATCGTGTGACTTCCCTTTTATATTTGCTATCATTTATATTCGGTTTCCTATCGGGCTGCTTATTCTAAATGTTGTTGGCAAATCATTGATGTGCTTACTTCATTGGGCGAATTCCTCTTATCCAGCGCCAATCAAAAAGTGATAATATTTCTATCAGGCCTTTAATTTTTAAGTTGCCATTGCCAATATTCTTGAAGGAGTTGTATGAGTCCAACGTGGAGTTGGGTAAAAAGATGAACATCTAATATCTCTATATCTGCTGACTGGGTCCTGTATGTTTGTTTACTTCACATTTATCATAACCACTAGAAATTCACAGAAGGAAAAGTATATCTATTAAAGAATCGAGCCATGTTGGAAGAAAGAAAGGGCAGTTGCGGGTTTGTAGCAATTTGGAGGTGCTCAAAATCAAGAGGAAAGTCTTAGTTTGTGCCCAGGTCGATAGCCTCTATCCAAGGACTGAATGCATTGTTGTAAATGAGTCATATGAAGTGCAAACAGAGAAGGTGGAGATAATACAGCCTGTGAACTTCACTCTCAGGTTTGCATATGAATAAGTCCATATATATATATATATATATATAAAGTTGCAAATCTATTGTTCAGGAATAAGGATTGAAACAGTTCATTAGCAGCCTCAAATCTGTATTGCTGAAAGTATATTAGCAGCTGAAGTGTGGCAAGCATTGAATCTCATCTGATGTAATAGAGGAACTTCTTATTGTGTGAATGATCCTTATATGTTACTTGCAAATCTCTATTTGTTAAGCATTCAGACACCTAGTATGCAAACTGTTTGACAATATGCCAATATGTCAAACTAAAATATCGTGAAAAATATCGACTCAATTGAGAGGGGATCTTACAAAGATGTACTATGTTGTAGAACAAAGGCTCATTAGAATCACTAGAAGGAGCCACACATTAGATTGCTATTTCTAGCAATTACTTTTTTTTAAAGTCCTTGGATGATTTGTATATCAAACTGCCATTTTTAGTAACTAATTTTTTTAGCCTCGACTCCTTTTATTAATTTATTTTTATAGGTTCTACTTTGGACAAAACGGTTGGGGGTCTTTTTTTTTAGCGTTTTAGTTAGCTTTTATTTCAGCTTTGTTTAGGGCAGTTTTCTACTTGAAAATGCTTTGTTCCTACTTTTTCAGTAGCTTTAAGCATTTTTCTTTAAAGATAATGATTTTTGGGATTGATTGATTATTGTCCTAAATCTCACAATTTGGGTTTTGATAACCTGATAAATAAGTGCTTGGAGCACATAATTTCTTACAAATAAGTGCCTATGTTACATAAATTATTTTTCAATCTAATTTCTCATGTCTACCATTACTATGTTTGTAAATTCATTAATTGAATTGAAAGTGGATAATAGTGTTAGGCTTTGTATTGAGGTTATTTGTCTAACTAGGTTGTAGCTTTGTATATAATGTATATAAATTAACTATTTGATTCTTGGATTTGTGTACCATCTATGTATTTAAGTTGTTATTCTTTTAAAATGTTGTAAACATCATCCAATTGGTTTCTTCTTTTAGCCAATAAGAAGGTGTCGTTGCATTTAGAAATAGCCATTTTCATTCTTAAAATCCATAAAATCTCACTTGTGAGACAAGCTATGATTAGTCATTCCATTATTTCATTAGTAGAAAACCCCCGAAAATATTGTGGATGGTGTTAATGTTTGTATATTTTGTCCATAGCTTAGTGCTTGGGATTGTTTCTTAAAGAGCTTCCCCTTTCAATCCGATGAAAACTTTTACCTCACAAACTATTTCATTTTGTGTTGTTCTAAAAAAGAAAAACTAAAATACTTACCCGATCTAAGTGTTATTCTTTAAACCAAAGATGCATTGCAAATTCTGAATTAATTGAAAATTGGCTTAATGCCTATTTCTTGAAAAGATTAAACATTGAAAACATGATTGTCATTGAAGAACTAGGAAAACATCATCTGTTTCTCTAAAGCACTTGGATTATCAAGCATGTTCATTCTCCTTTAGTGGAAGTCTATTGGTAAGTATCAATCAAATTGTGAACATTATGTTCAATTCTCGAGCATTTAATCCCCAAACCATGTTGCCACACATTTTGATAATAGAGTTTGTAAGAGACCTGGTGTCTCTCAAACTGAATAACACACACTGCTGATGTAAATATCTGAACTTTACCTCTTGCTGTTATAATTTTCTGAGTTTGAATACTGGTCTGATATAAATTTCTGAACCTGTGCTTTCACTTGGTTTTAGTTTTGAATGCTTGTTTGTGGTTTAGAATGAGTTTGCATTGCAGTGTGCATGAACAAATGAAATATTTATGACATTCAATCACACGAAAACTAAGAACTCAGAGTTTAAAAGACTATCTTTTCAAATCAGCATCATAAGCACAAAGGAAGTTTGTCAAACACTTGCCCAACAAGGTCTGAAATTAAATTGTTTCACAATCTGGGCTATTACAGCAGCTGTTAACACATGGGTCTTTTGACAAACACTTGGCAAACAATGTATTTTCAGACTTCAATCTTTTGATAACAATGATAGGCTATATGCTTTGAGCCACAATTCACCCAGCACTTATAATGACTGATTTTTATTCATTCTTAACGCTACAGCAGTATGTAAGTATAGAGAAAATGCACATATTGAGAAGGAAATTGTTTGTTCACAGCTTATTAGAACAGCTGTAGGCTTTCACACAAATCTGGAACAAACCCTTGAGGAAAATAAGAAAATTCTTCAATAAAAAAACCCTTAATACTGTAGTGTTACTGTAGCGCGTACTGTAGCAGCAAACACCAATTTTGTTGTGCAAATGATTAACTCTTAAACTTCTGATCTGCAAATAGATAATCATGAAACCCTTGGAATGCATATATTTCTTCACCAATCTGCTCTATTTTGACTCCGGAATGAAGCCAAACCTCGTGCAATAATTCGGCTGATCTTCCACAACCTCAAAACTGCATAAACAATGAAGACTCACAATCTCCAATGCCTTTGATGCTGCTGAAACCCTAGGTCTCAAGCTCAAACTTCAAGAAACTCACAAAGCAAAGTCAAATGATCATCAATAATGAGTTTGTTTTGCTTTTTGAAACCTTTGATATCCTCTAAACTCTTAAATGCCTTTAATTCCCTTTTGAAATCCACTTTTAGGTTTTTAATAAAACTTTATAATAACTCTTCAAACTTGGGCACTCAAATCCATAATTTTATAAATGCACTTTAATATCATTTAAAATGATATAACATGTGTGCACATTGACTTTATAAAATACTTTAATATTTGGCTTCCAAATCATAATTCATTAATGCACTTTTAAGTCACTTAACTTGAGGGTCATGACCCCATTGGATATAAAGTGCACATAAAACTTTATATTATGATTTTATAATATTTTATTATCATTAAAGAGACTTAAATGATAATAACTTCATAAATACTTATTATTTTTCCATACCATCTGAACCTAGGAGTTAACCATTATACCCATTGTGCATCCAATTGCCTTCCTAAAAATAGTAAGGGTCCCTCTCTATCAACCATTGACTTACTATAAATAGTAAGTCCCTCCAAACGGAACCAGAAACCTTTGAATATCAATGCCTCAGAACACACGAAGGATCTAGAGAGAGAAACACTGACAATTGCCACCTGAAGAGCACCTTAACGCCTAAACCGGACCCTCTAATCCACCATACTAGCCTACGATGGTCAAATAATAGGCTAATCCCTTGAACTCTGATGCTCGCGAAATCGGGGACATTACAGAGTTGTGTACAGCAGCTCTTTAGGTTCTTACCACAGTTTCAGACTAGTCCAATTCTGCATAAATTTCTCATTTGGAGAAGACAACAGCTGATAGATTGAACAAAATCCATCAACAATGAGCACTTTAGCAACAAAAGCCTTTGAAAGAATTGAACAGATGTTTTGGGAGTAGAAAATTGATGCTTTAGATCATATAGGAAGTATTGGGAGTAGAAAAAGTTGTCCAAATAATCATGGACAATGTTGTGAATTCTGTGTCTACAGAAACTTCCTTCTGAAAAAAGCCCACTGGTGTTGCCTTTCCCAACAGATAGATCTAACACAGGAGATCGTCACAAAACCAAGTCTGGTTAAACTGACTGTGGAGAAGGAAAAGTACACAACTAGGTACATCTTCAACCAGTTGTTTGTCCTCAACGTGATCAGGGGCGCAGGTACACAATATGGTACAAATTCCATATCCTTGAAGTTTCTTTACAAGCAAAAGGTAAATCTATAATGAAAGTTTGTTGGAAACAGTCAGACAATTTTCCCATCTGTGCCAGAACGACAGATTGAATTGATGCTATTGAATAAAAATTTGTCACACTATTTTCAATGATATTTGATGAGGAAATAGAAATATCTTTCTGTTTCATTTCCTTACTCTTATGTCAAGACATGATAATAAATGTTTTATTACAAATATACACACCAACAGCCTAAGGACCTGCATGTCTCTAGCTCTGTCACGTCAGAAGCAACAGAAAAATGCACTTCTTCTCCATTAATTATTTTTCATCTAATGAATACAACAGTTGGAAAAAACAAAACATAAATTATAATTGAGCTGGATCTTAGACTTATGTACATGATTGCACTCTAATAACTATCTTGTCACATTTACTTATGATATAATAGTGAAAGCTTATGGGAAGTATCAGTTATATTCAGATAGACCAATAGGAAATTATATGAGACTACATGTGCCATTTTATGACATTTTCAGGTTCATTCATTCTCTTCCAAAGAGTACTATTGCTCCTACTTCATATTATGACAGTAAAAGAAACTTAAACAGGAAAACAATTGTAAAATTATTTTGAAAAATTGTAAATACCTTGGACTTTCCTTCAAATGCCTTGAAGATGGGTTCCGTTGCCAATGTAGCAGCTAAGGGAACAATTCCACCAGTCATCAACTTTGCAAAGCATGCAATATCTGGTACACAACCTAGGAGCTCTGCGGCAGACTTTAGGGCGCAAAAAAAATCAAATATTAATCTCCACCAGCCAATCTACCATAGTTCTTAACTTCTTCCCATTAAACCAGGACAATGACAATGACTTGGGAATACAATAAAGATTCAAATGATAATTTGAACAGGTAAAACAAGATATTTGAAATTTTGAATGATTAGCCAAATCAAGGAGATGATAACCAAACATGTTAATATACCAGAGCTCCAAGGCGCCAGAAACCAGTAAAGACTTCATCAAATATTACAGGTATTCTATGCTTCCGACATTCTTTGACAAGAACCCGCTGGAAAAGTGGATCAATCATATGCATTCCACCAGCCGCATGAATAACTTCAAATACAAAAGCATAAGGCTATTAACGTTCCTAAAACTTATGATCTAGTAGAAAGATTAATTAGAGCAAAATGATTAGTATCATGTTAGCAATAAATGTCAAACACATGCAATGCAAATTTAAAATTCAATGACAAAAATGATAAAAATAGGTGTAGGCAGGCACTAAAACAATTATTATTTATTATTGTAAAAAGCAAGGAGAAGAAACCACTTTTTATCATTTTTATCTCAAAAAAATTCTGTCCAAAAAGAACAGAAGCGCATTAAGAGCTGAAAGATTGGATTTCCAGCATAAGAAAATTAGACTGATTGAACAACAAATCAAGCTGTGAATTTCATGAAAAGTTATCATAGAAGACCACCTCACACTACAAAGATAACTTATCTCAGATGTAGATGGCTATCCAGATAAACCAATGACATAATATTGTCGTCATAGACAGTGTTTTCCTGTTTCTTTTCTACAATATGGATTACTCCAGTAAAAGGAAGGCACCAAAAAGCAAACAAATTTGACATGGCCAGTCAATGTAGGCAGAAATAAGAATGAAACCACAGTATTTAAAATTAAAAATAAACCCATTCAAGAATGGATAAGAACAGGAATTATATCTTCAGCAAGCATCACAGTCAAATTGGGGAACTTCGCAAGTAGCAGAGATAGAAGAGACTGCAGCCCCTCTACTGTATAACACAAAAGCTTAGCCACAACAGCATTTTTTTAATAGATCGAAATTTTAATATAAACAAAAGATGTAGTTACAAGAACCCCTAGTAGTAATGATCAGAGACTCCATATCAGGAAGATACATAATATCCTTATAGCATAGATGGTCATGAGTATAGCAAAGACTTGCAAAGATAAGAAAAGTTACAAAAAGATAAGAAACTGAGTCATATTCTGGAACTGCAGAAGTAAAAGAAAAAATGTTGACTCAAATCACAAAGCACTAAGACTAGGGTGTAAAATTATGGCTCAAAGTTCTTGCAAGATGGCTGCAACAACTCTTTGATACCGCATAAGATTTATGACATGTGTTGAAATAAATCTAAGGAACAATAACAAATTTAGAGCAAAACTACCTCAGTGTATACATAAAGGCTTACAAGTATGAAAATGAATAGAGAAGAATTCTATTCAAGTGTGTACAGGCTGAGCTACCATAGAAAATACAAGAGGAGATGAGGGTAAGAACTCAACCTCTTGAAATAGCATGATTTTCACAAAGCCTATCTAGAGAAAAGCCAGAAAGAAAACAGGTTAACCCTAGAATTATCTAAATAGAATATCTAGAAACAAAACACATGGTATCTATAATATCTTAAGCAAGATGAATATGACCTAAGGTATACAAATGCATAATTTGCACCAACAACCACCTTAAACAACTTCGGTGGGTGAAAAGGATGAGTCCCAATAAATAGCTCATGTTAGGTACCCATTTACAAAAAATTATCACAAATAAATGGAGGTTCTAATGGATCTCCACACAACTGTCAGAGAATTGACCAAGCAGTCAAAGTGCACTCCAAGTGCCATACATGATGTGAGAACTTCTCAAAAATAGTGAGACATAGAAGTTCACAGACTGTCATTTATTTTTTTAAGCATTAAATTTTCTGGTCAATATCACTTGCCTCAGGGATGAGACCAAGGAGATAAGGTAAGAGAGGCTTTCTCATGTAACACTTTTCTACCCATTCTTGCCAACACTGATAATTCTATTGATTTAGCATTGACTACAAAATAATCGAAGTTACTGTTATAGCCCATGATATAATCCCCCATCCAAAACATGTGGTACTTTATTTCAGTTTGAGAATAGATAATCCCTTTAATATAAATTTGTGCCTTGTACATCAAAAGTCCTTTAAGTAAGAAACGTACCAAGAACTGAAACCACTATATTGAGTCAGAATAAAAACAAACATAAGTTACCAATGTGAAGTACACAAA
Organism: Sequoiadendron giganteum; assembly: GCA_007115665.2. NCBI lineage: Eukaryota > Viridiplantae > Streptophyta > Pinopsida > Cupressales > Cupressaceae > Sequoiadendron > Sequoiadendron giganteum. Next base: position 303,354,712 of record CM021104.1, on the reverse strand, counting down.
AAATTATGTACTTTTAGAAAACAACACTAAAAAAGAGTCTAAATGAGCCCAGATGGACCTCTAGAAGTTCTGAAATTGAGAATTATCACACAAGAATTTGATAAAACAGCAAAAAATTTAAAATAGGGGCCCAAATTGCATTTAAATAATATTACAACTGCATGACCATCAGAAAAATGCTCACTCAAAGAAATAATAACCCCAATTAGAGTTCAAATGAGTGAGAATAGGCTGTCATGCCCCCGCAAATATAGACCAGATCGCTGGGTCATGCAAGAAGAATCCAATTGCTCAAGACTATGGGCTATGAATAGGACGTAGCACTATCAAATGCAAGTCAACCCACATCAACAGCAACAGGGAGAAATATGAAGACAATCGAATTAATATTAAAAGACAAACAATTATCATGCAACAAACTAATGAAGAATCAGCGACTAAGCAAGGATAATATTAATGCAATTAATTATCCTAAGGAAGGCTGCGATTAGCCAAGGTAAGAGACGCGTCTTTTAAATGAATACATAATATGAAGAGGCATGTCCATCCGTGGTGAGAAGTATAAAGGGCGGGTCATTTCAATGCAAGGGGATCATTAATTCTTAGGAAGATACACTTCGGTGAATAGAGGAAAACATTAGAGCACAGCAGATCAAAAGGGAACTCGTGTGATCCAGCACCGCAGACAGTTATATCAGAAATATATACATAATCAGGAGAATATCAGAAATACATACATAATCAGGAGTATATCAGCTATAACTTATATTCAGGTGTATTTCTGCCATTCATTATCTTACATCTGTATAAATATTGCCATGCATAATAAAGAAACATTTAATGTGCGATTTCTTATGGTAGGATAGAAGATATGTTTGACTGTTTGGAACCCACCTTGTAGGAAGGGTCTGGGGTGTAAGCAAAAGGGGTAAACAAGGCTAGTAGGTAGCCAACTAGAGGGCCCTACACAAAGAGCTGAGTTACCCACTTATGGCCCCCACGCAACTCCACAAGGTGACAAGTGTCTTCTGGGGGTTAGGACATTGATGGGGAAAGCAGATACAAGTTGCCAAGGGGGAGAGCTGTGGTATACACACTCTTAGGCTTGGCATATGGCTTCGGGCAGACCCATCATGTTCCTTCTCCCAAAATCCGAATATGTTTACATTGTTGATAATCTATGGATGCGATGTAATTGTCTAACTCTCATAAGCATATATATATATATATACATATTTGCATATGTTGTTCATGTGGTGATTGCAGGATTCAAACTCAAGATTGCATCATTAAAGAGATATTTATTTGGTAAGATGAAACCCTAACCCTAATTTGTTGCAATTTGTGATCAGTCGACAAATTCTAGGGCAAATCAAGAGAGGGACATTGTTGATAATCTATGGATGCGATGTAATTGTCTAACTCTCATAAGCATATATATATATACATATTTGCATATGTTGTTCATGTGGTGATTGCAGGATTCGAACCCAAGATTGCATCATTAAAGAGATTTTATTTGGTAAGATGAAACCCTAACCCTAATTTGTTGTGTGGGGGCCGAGTTACCCACTTATGGCCCCCATGCAACTCCACAAGGTGACAAGTGTCTTCCAGGGGGTTAGGACACTGATGGGAAAGCATATACAAGTTGCCAAGGGGTAGGGTTGTCGTATACACCCTCTTAGGCTTGGCATATGGCTTCGGGCAGACCCATCATGTTCCTTCTCCCAAAATCCGAATATGTTTACATTGTTGATAATCTATGGATGTGATGTAATTGTCTAACTCTCATAAGCATATATATATATACACATATTTGCATATGTTGTTCATGTGGTGATTGCAGGATTCAAACCCAAGATTGCATCGTTAAAGAGATTTATTTGGTAAGATGAAACCCTAACCCTAATTTGTTGCAATTTGTGATCAGTCGGCAAATTCTAGGGCAAATCAAGAGAGGGACATTACATAGGCCTTCCAAAGTTTAGGTGTCAAAATGAAACGCAAATCCCCACGAGCAAATGATGACATCATGTTCACATTGTAGCACAAATGGCATGTCTATTGACATGGCAAAATGATGTGATGAGACGATGTAGCAATATGACGTGGTGGGTTGATGTGGCATTGTGCTAACATGGTACTATAACATGCCAAAACAAATCTCGATTTACATGTATAGATTTATGTACCACCTAGTGCAATGACAAAAATTTCTCAAATTGCATGTACAATTTTTTGTATGTCATAGTACAATGACCAAAAAAATCCCAAGTTGTGTGTTATATGGATTTCCATACCATATAGCATGGTGACAAAAAAAAAAATCTCAATGTGTGTTATACAGATTTTTGTATCTAACAATACAATGACTAAAAATATAGATTTAGGTCAACATTGTCAGGTTTTGATGATTTGAAAAGGAATTCTAGCAGTATTTGGGTCTTCTAAACACAACGGTAAGTACAAAATTATTAAATGGTGATTCTAGATGAACAAACTTTCAAAAAATACAAATCACAAGAAACCTTCAACCCTTGTAATTTTAGCCTTTGGGTGTTCAAATTTGGGCAAAAGGAAAGGCAAAACGAAATTTCTTGAATATTCTGGACACAATGGTGCAGTTTCTTTCTTTCTTGGAGGCTTCAAGCAAAAGGTGGCTTCAAGTCAACCTATCAACCAGATTAAACCCTCAAAAGAAAACAAGTATATTTTGCACAAAAAAAGGAGCTAGCCTAATTTGGCCTTCTCTAATACCATGTAAAATGATGGCTCAATGTCGGGAGTTAATTTCTGGTTTAGATAGAATACAGAAACAAAAAAACGATCAGATTCACAGTTCATGGCTGAAATCATTCCTTTTTGAGGTAGAAAATACATTCTATAAATAGCTCAAAGTACTCATGAATTGCTGCAAATGCTCATTGTATATGGCTTAAAATCCTAAATAGCAGAAAATCATTGTCACAAATAGCTGCTTAATTCATTCCATTTAAGGGTTAGATGCCTATTGCACTGAAACAAGGTCCCCATAAACCCTCACAGGATAGGATGACTTGTCCATGCAAGAAGGTAAGTCAATGAAAACATGACAGTGTCTGTTTATTCTCATTATATCCTAACATTAAACCACCAGGAAGTAAAATCAGAATTTACTAAACCTGTGACATGGTGTAGGATTAACACCCTAAAACACACATAAGCATAATATAAAGCAAAACTTAAAACAGAAGCAACATATCCAGGCACTGATAATAGATTCCTCAAAGATAGATACTAAATACAACTGCAAACCAAATAGAAACATAGACATTAGACAAAAAGAGTTTGTCTAACTGATAGAGATTGTCAAACAGAATAGCATGGGAGCAAATAACTAGCCTACCTCATTCTAATGAATGCATCAACATGGTTCACATTAGGCCAAACAAAAGAACAGAAGAATTTTGGGATGAATTGCCAGCCCAAATTAGTTACACTAGACCTAGCAAACACCTATGCTTGCAAGTCTATTTTTTTGGAACCAGAGGTTCACACTCTTCAGTCCAAATCCCCTTCCAAGGAGAAGATACCCTGACAATAGAAAAATAAATTTCTCCACTTCACAGAAAACCTAATGAACTCAAAATCAATGCATTCACCTGTTCTTCAAATATTCAAGCGGCCATGAATCCTTCTTCAGCAGAAAACTGTTTTAAGCGGCTACATGCAAGCTTGTCAAACGATTTCAGCAGAGTACATTATCTGCACAGTGGTCAATCTTCTTGCCCACTTTCTTGTACTTTTCAAAATGGTAGGCATGGATCCTAACAGAAAAACTTCCAGACCAAAGCAAACATGAACCCTTCTTCGAGAAAAATTCATTCTAAGTTGCTACATGCAAGGTTTTTAAAGGATTTCAACAGAGTGCATTATCTGCAGCAGTGATCAACCTTCTTGCCTATATTCTTGTACTTTTTAAAATGGTAGCCTGGCTCATAACAGAAAATTTTCCAGACCAAAGAACTTTAGCAATCAGTAAGCAACACTCAGACTTCCAGCGTTTTTTACACCCTCCTAAGCAGCTATATCTTTAACCAATATTTCAAATCTCTAATACATCCAAATTTGCATCCATACTTTGGGAAGAGCAGTTCTAATTTTAGAGGGGTAGGTATATGTAAGTAGTGTGGTGCTTCTTTTATTGAAATGAGAGGAAAAAATGAAATTGCTCTCGAATAAAAATTCGGTCATTCACATTACACCACAAACTATTACCAAGTATTGGCATTATAAAGCCATTTTTCCCGTATGAAACTAATTACGGGAATATAACTTCCAAAACCTAATTTATTTAACAAATTAACAATAACATGTTAATTTATTTATTTAACTATTTATTTAATAAATTAACAGTAATATGTTAATTTATTTATTATTAACTAATCTATGTCAAGCACTAATTCCTAACACCCCCCTTTAGTGCTAACATAGGAACCTTGTATTTTGTGTTGTAACATATCAATGGTTGGCCTTGGTTTTTGCCTGCATCTTCTAAATTGCCCAACTGCTTCCCATCTTAAATATCCATTGATACTTCCTCAATGATAATATAGTAATTGTGCTTCTAGAAAATGATATTTTAATTTTTTTTCACTGCAAACAGACTCAGATAGAGTAATTAAAAATTGCAGGAATTATCTTATGAGAAATACCTGATAAATACCCAGTATGCAAAGACATGTCCGTGTAGAAACTCCCGAATTGTACAGAGAAGGCTCAATACACTTGTAACATTAAGATAATTAATCTTTCCCAGAATCCTACGATTAAGAATGATTTCAAACACCGTTTCTTCTATTCACATGTGCCTGACATTCCCAATAAGACGAAATGCCTCCTACACCAGTGAAAATATAATCGAGCTATCTCCTCATAGACTATGCGCAGCGACTCATATATTAACTGCCCTGTCTTCTATGATATTCACAAACCACCCTTAATAATCGCCTCCCCGTTGCATTCCGACAATATACAAAGGATGCAATGAGAATGTATACCCAGTAAATCTCTCATAAATCACACCAAATGCACTGTCGTCATCCTGAATGCTCGATAGAGATTATTCCTTTATCATTCGTGAGATACCCTTGTATTATGACAAACCTTTGAATGGCCAATGATTCTTGGTCACAGTAAATGATTCCTGATCACAAACAATTGATTCTCATTCTGTATGACCGAGACACTAATGGAGTTCGGCACTTCAATAATGTGAATCACTCTTGTTGTACCCAAACCAATTTTTTTGCTTCATTAAGGCATTTTGCTTAAAATGGTCTAAACCTTGTTCAAATGATGTCAAAACATAGTTTTTGGGCAAATCAAGTATGGACTTTGAGTCAGTGTGATGTCAGGAAGATACTGGAAAATTTTGAAAATTAGGGTTTTTGGACCCCTTTTTTTTTAGGTCAAAAAACCCTAAAAATTGAAGCTTGTTACAATTGACTGAAAATTGTTTTCATTGGCTTATTTTGCTTCACGATCACAATGGTGAAGTTAGATTCAGTTAAAACTCAGTTTAAGTCTATTGGGTAGTTTTTGATTTTTCAAGTGAAAAGTTAGCATCTCTGAGGTCAACAATGGTAGATGGCCAGGTGCCCGGTGTCGAAATCTAAGCTTAAAACGCTCCGGTGAAGATTCTATGGCGAGATATGTCCAAAATGATGCTTCGTCTTGGAGGGGATTTTTATCGAGGTGAAAATGCTGGAAAAATGGTTAATTCTAGAGCAAAAGCGCACCTATGAGCCAAGGGCGCTCTTGATTCTAGAGGCCTAGATAAACTTTCTGAGACTTGTCACTTCCTAGAAGACTTCTCTGGAATCTTGTTAGCTTCACAATGAGCCAGTCAACTAGTCCGACAGATGTGTCTAGCACCTGAAAATGGAGATTGAATGCAAAACGAGGGAGATGAAAAAATGACTAACACTAGAGTGAAAAGTGCGCCTCTTAGCCAGGGGCACCCATCTTTTTAAGGCACCAGATGAATTTTTCTGATCAAATGACACCTAGGATGTTTGTATGATAGGATCTCTGTGAAGATGGCCGTGCTTCAAGAGAAGGTGGTTGCAGCTCTCAAACTTCTCAGTGAGTTCATCACTCAGATTCCATGCCATTACCGACGTGAGGATGGTACATGCGCTGAGTTACAGGCAATTCAAGCTAAGTTCAAGAAACTGGTTCGTGATAACCTAGGTGGAGAGCTTGAGGCGTCCAAGTTGGATGACTTCTCAGTGATGACTACTAGTTTCAACAAGGCAACTTCAGAAGTCAGAGACAGTCAAAGGGCGATTAGTGATGCAAAAAAAGAGGTGAACAGACAGTTCATTGTCATGGATAGCGTCAAAGTGCTAGAGGATGATATGATCGACAATTTCCTAGACGAGGTGATAAACAGAGAAGTCTTGTAGAAGACAGCCAGTTAGGACTTGCAGTTGTTTACAAGGATGAGTCAGAAGCAGCAATTAACTCACCGTCATTTCTTGAGTTCTTATTGCTGATCTCATGCACGCTTATCTCATTCTTGGAGATATCTTCACAAGAGGATGGACTTTCAGTTAGGATTACTTGATTGATGGTAGTTATCAGTGAAGTCTCTTTCAATAAGGACATGCATGTTGCACATGTCCATTTAGTCTTGTTTGTATCGGTTAACTGATGGTAGCTTTCCATTTAACTATATAGTTTCATTTATTTAGACTTAGAGAATAAAATCTCGCATGCTTGCGAGACTATAGTTGATGCAAGGTGATTTTAGGGTTCCCTACAGCTTTGATGTCTATAAATAAGAGCTTTCAGCTCATTTGTAAATAACTTTTGCATGCGATAGTAATATATGTTGAGCCTACCTTGCCTAAAATATTATTGTTCTTGTATTTGTTCACGAGCTTTTACTGTTATAATAAATAGCTGAGCCACCTTGCCTGAATGTTATTATTATGGTGTTTGTTCATCTTAGTTAAATGGGGTTGCTAGTTTGATCATTTATTGTATGCATGTCTCGCCAATACAATTTGTTGTCCTAGTTTGTTACCTTGTGTTGTGTTAATAATTGTTCTTTCGATCTATGCCTCGGAAAGGGGTTCCTCCTCCTTGGAAATTTAGTGAGAAGAATTATCGTTTATATGCCGTGCCTAATAAACTTCATAGCAGCCTACGCCTCGAAAAGGGGTTCCTCCTCCTTGGAAATCCTATTGTAGAGTTTATCGTGTAATCACATTCCTGCTCCTAATTCCTCATGCTTTGTTTTTCTTGAGGGAATAGGATAGATTAAAAGCATTTAGTTTTTAACTTTTTAGTTGTAGTTAAGATCTGCAAAACTAGAGAAAATCCTTAGCTGCAACGTTCTTGGTTTCCTTAACCTTGTGCCTCTTTCAGCTGAGTCAAAAAAAGATAGGATTTAGAATACTTCACTTTTTTCACGCATATAAGAAAAAGAGGGAGCTTCCCCTCCTAATTTGAAGAGCAGTCATTATGCACTATGCATAGATGTCTGTACCAACTCACACTCCAGAGGTGCTAATTGTTATGCCAACATATTGCATTGGCGAGACAAACATACAATAAACCCTCAGGAATTTGATTTCCTCTCAACTGAATGATCCCAGAGTTTGTAGCTTCAGAATCTTCTGCAATTGACTCTCTAAAAGGAGTAGAACTTCCTTCAAATTAATATTAATGTTAAATAATTAATAATTAATAATATATTAATATTAACTTTATAATTTTCTTATTATATTATATACTAACTTCATTAACATTGTATAAGGCTTATAAATATTTTTGTATATTTAAAATAATGGGAAATATGTTATTGGCTGTAATATTCTTGTTTTTAGATTACAAATATATATATTCATGATTTTTATATGTTTTTTGTATTGAACAAACCCAAAACGAATCCAACCTCAAAAAAAAAAATCTGGGTGCACAAATTGAATCCACAAACCCAAACCAAGATCCAAACCAAAACCAGGAACTTAGCTTTTAGCTTTAAGAGTTAATTTTTATTTATTTATTTTTCCTTCAATTTTAAGTGTTAATTTATATCAATTAACATTTTTTAAAATTAATAAACATATGAATTACATGATTTTATTAATATATTTAGTTTTTTTTTCAGGTTTTAGTTATATGTTTTAAGTCATTTGAAGTTAATATGTATATATTTATGATTTTTATATGTTTTTTGTATGGATGAACTCAACATATACACAACCCCCAAAAACAAATTTTCCAAATCCATGTACTGAACCCCTAGACCCAAACTGCTAACTTAGATATTCTAGGCATATAGGTCATAACTTTTTTTAAATATATTTATACATATTTGGCATTTTATAATTTAGTTTTTAACATTTATTTTGTTATATTATATTTCTTGCATGCATGTGTGTGTGTGTAAAAATTTTACTCTTTTTTCAAATTTTGAATTTTTTTCATAAGCCCTAAACTGGATACATCACTAGATGATGTGGTCGTATCCAAATGTATCAAATATGATGCATATGTAGGCTCACATATGGATACATTTGGATATGGTATCTATGTCATATTTGGAAGTATCATATTTGTATCTAGGAGTATTGTGTTTGTATCCAATGTCAGATAATTGGATACATGTATCCAAATAGGGAAGGAGAAGTATCTAGAGCTTTGAAAGGATACCATTTTAAACCACTATTGTTTGGCATATATTTTGACTCTTTGGAAGTATCCTATTGAGAACCTCTCAAGGCTCCATTTCCATTATATTTTCTATTTCCCACAAAAGACCAGTTCTATGTTTACAGTAACATATAGTGAGAGCCCTTTACACAGCCATGTATGAAGGTTGGAATGGTTCTACTTCTACTTATCCCCTTGTACTTTTTATGCTTGCATTATGACCACATTTCTTATGAATATATTTGATCAATGTAATAAATAGTTAAGATTACTTAGGTTTTTGTTGTTGGCGGTGGATAAATTTACCATGCATTTTCTTTTCACCTGCACATGGTACTAGAATCAGCAATTTTACTTAACAGGACGGATAGGAAGAATATGTTAGCTATTATGTCCATCCAGAATTATATTATAATTCTATTTTGAAATCTACCATGTATGGCTTATGTATATTGCATCATAGAAATTCCCTCTAAAATAAGACTCTCCAGTAGAGATTGTATTACTGATGTACATTGCAGTGTAGATATTCCATCTACATGAAGAGCATTCCATTGGGCTTCATCGCCAGTCCATAATCCTATATCATGTACTTCTACACTTAGCAATAATATAATCTCATTTTTATTATCAATATCTATGATTATTTCCCTACATGAACGGTTTGTGCAATTTTTTGCATGTGACTGCACCTCTTATGTTCAAGTACTCATTATTGTGAATGTTTATGTTCTCTCTTCTACTGATCTCAGATCTTGGAGAAAAACTCTGATGCAGTTTATCCAAAATAAAACCTACCAAACTAATATGTATTTTTGTCCCTCACAAGAAAACACTAATTTCAAAATACAATCTAATGACTTTCATTCCAAATTTTTATAAAAAAAAATCATTGTAAGTTCCATACATTTGAGGTTCTCAAGTGATAGGATGTGGAAGAATTCAAACAAAAGCATGAAGGACAACTATATGAAAGTTTACCTGGTTCTATAATTAGGGCTGCAACATGCTCCAATGGAGACAATTTTGAAAATCGTGATAAATGTTGTGATATATAATCACAATACAATGTGGCAAGAGTCGAGTCATCCCTCTTTATTGAGAATAAAGCTTCACAAGTTGTCCCTGCTGAGTCACAATTATTATTAGAATTCATATAATAATATTCAAGCATAAACTAATGCATGAACTGTGCGAAGTATTTATTTCCTCAATCTAGAGATGGAAATCAAAATGCACCAAAACCAAGTTATGCTAAACTTTGTCATACCTAAACCAGGACATTTCAGTTCCGAACATATCAGAGCATCTGGTATCTGAAGCTGCCATTCCTTCTTGTGCAAGAACACACTAGGAGAATCTAAAAACAGACCTCTCCCTGAATACCTACAAGTACCAAAGATATAACCAATTTCAACAATGTAAGAACCATTTCCACACAATATGAGAAATGAATGCATGTATTAGACACAAGTTGCCAAGAGGAATTATCAAACAAGGTGAAGTGAGGACAGGAAATGACATGCATAAGCATCATGGATTCCCCTTTTCATTTGAGGATTAGTTTTCATTGAATGTATCCCCTAAAACTTTAAATTTTACTTGACTCGGTTTACATTACAGACGCATTGATTATTCTTTCATTGTCAATTAATTTATTTACATCACAACTAAATGATGTTGATGCTCTTTTTCATCATACTGTTTTGAGTTTTGTTATTATGAATATAATTATGAAATGAATAGTATGAACTGCATCACCTTATGATTTATTATATTATGAATGCAATAATGTAATCTTTATTATGATGTTCTATCTTTTTAACATATAGTGGCTAATCACTAGAATTGGATGATTGGCAAGTATTCTCAATAAGTTGTTTGAGAGAGGAAATCATGGAGGAAAACAGTTTCAGTCATGGATGCACACTCACTTTAGACTGCACGGTTTGTAGTCACTAACTTTGGATGTCTGTTAGCAGATATTTTTCAATTGAAATGTTTGCATAAGATTGACGGTGAGTCAAGTTCATTTTAAGTGTACCTTAGCCCTTTTTTAGGACCTAGCCATCCTTAGCTTTATCATTGCTTATGATATAAACTTAGAAACAACCAAAAATATAAAATAAAATAAAGATAATAGGAAGTAAGTTAAGGGTAGGGATTTGAGAAGGTGGAATGGATAAACTTGAAAGATTTATCTAGATGATTTTGGGGCTTGACTAATATTAGCCTTTCAATCTATGCTAACCCAAGTTTCCAGGATAGGGATGACAAGGGATGGGGAGAGGGGTTTTGGGGACAACAATTTTTCAAGGCACTTTTGGGGAATGTTGTGTCACTTGTACCCATAGTAAATTTTTGCTTCAATAAGGCATTTTGCTTAAAATGATCCAGATCATGCAAAATTGTTGTCAAAAGTATGTTTTAGGTCAAACCAAACGTAGGCTTTTTGTAGGTTTATGTCAAGGAAGATACTTGCAAATTTCTGAAAATTTGAGAATTAGGGTTTCAAATCCCTATTTTTAGGAAAACCCTAAAAACTAGGACCTTTCCAAAATGATTGAAAATGATTTTGATAGGACTATTTAACTTCACGATCACACTAGTCAAGCAAAATCACCAAAAAGTCTATTTTACTCTAGTGGGTCTATTTTCATTTTTCAGGAAGAAAGCTAGGACCTGAAATATACCAAGCCAAATTTTTTGCTTTTTCAATTACAAGGATAGCAGCAGTACACAATCGTTAGGGTTAGCATTTAAAACCAAAGGATGCTGAAATAACTCGACGTCAAGCATGTGCTTTCCAAACCGAGACAGAGTGGGAGCTACCATATGATGGAGATGTTAAAGATGCTGAATTAACTCGACGTCAAGAATGTGTTTTCCAAACCAAGATGGAATGGGAGCTATCATATGATGGAGATGCTAACTATGCTGAAAGTAAACTCAACACCAAGTATGTGCTACCCAATTCTAGAGTGGAAATGAGGCGACCATATGGCGGAGATATACAGAAATACAATGCAGCTTCAGAATGTAAAGTAAGATTAAGAGAAATGCTGACAGTACTACTGTTTAGCTTACAAAATATCAAAAGATGCCTGCAATAAACAAGATTAGAAGTTCTCCACTGCTGCAGTAATAGATATGATCATTCCAAGGTTAATTATGACCTTCCAGATACAACTCTTCACCAAAATGCAGATTACTCAAGACCGATATAACAGAACAGCAACGTAATATGCATAACCAGCAACCCTAGAATCCACTAAAATGCTCACAACTCACTCAATACTTGCCAGAATGACATGAGACCTGATGCAAACGAAAGCTATAATGATGGCAATGAGGACTAGACCAAGAAACAGCTAACAAATCGAAGTATTCTTTTTTCTAAACATTTGCCAGGCAGACCAGAATGGTACGGCCAATAGAGAGAAGCGATTTTGCTTTTAAAAAATAAACACTCAATATTAAAATCTGAATCTTTGCAAGAAGGGTCGCCCCTATCAAGGAAACTCAATGAATCAATACCCAGAACGACTGTATTTTTATTTTCAGATTTATGAGTGAAACTACAGATTCAGCTTGACTTCAGCAACTTCAAAATGAGACTGAAATGCTCTAGAACTCCAAAAATGCAAGATACTCAACTGAAATGCAAGACAAACCTATTACAAACTATCTCTCAACTAGTTGCTATCTTTCAAGCAAGAAGAAGAGCCAAGCTAGGAGGCATTCATTCCTCGAAGCAATCCCAAAGCCATTCCGGCAGCATAACAATATCATAAAACATAAGATGATCAAATGAAGACCCAAGGCTCCCTTTTATAATTTTGAGAAGACACTTCTAGATGCTTCTAGAAGGTGCGCCCACTCCACAAGATGCTTTTAGGGTTTTGACTTGACCAAGTCTTCCTTCAAGATGGCGTCCCTTTTCATAAAGGCAATTTTCCTTTAATTTAAAATTATCTTTTCTCCAAAAGTTGGCGTCCAATTCCATTTGAGCAATTAACTTTACGAAAAATCGCAATATGTTCCTCATGAGAGAATAACCCTCAAAGTCCCCTTCTTTAAAATGACTTAAAGTCATATTACTAGGGCAAGGAGTTATTTTATAAAACAAAACATTATTGACTTTAAATAACTTATTTCTCCAAAATGAACCTCTTAAGCCAAAAATCAGGATCACCCAATGAACTGCAAGTGAAGGAAAGTTGACTGAGCTAGTGCTGACTAAACCACTGCTAAATATAGAATTTACTAAAAATAGTAAATTCAAGAAGTTGCTTAGAATGCAATGCATGCGCCACCATTGCGAAGCTCTCTGAAAACCCAGAAAGAATCCGCAATCCAAAATCCCAAACTCCAGGATGTAGCCGTCATAACTTACTAAAAATAGTAAGTTCGGAAAGGTTGCCCGATGCGATTGCAAGTCATACCTCTGTGAAGCTTTCTGAAAACCCAGAAGGAATCCAAAATCCAAACGCCCAAACTCCAACAAGCAGAACCCTGAATCCTCAAGAGAACCCACCAAACAGTCGGAAACCCTAATTCTGCCTCTGACTAGCCGACAGCACCCTGGGGATAGGCCATTGATCACTGAGAAGTGCAGTGCTAAAAATGGGGACATTACAGTCCGCCCTTCCCAAAATTGCTTGTCCTCAAGCAATACCACCACAACTCCAGAAAATTTAAGACTGATCCATACCCAAACAAGTATGATCCCAAGTTCCCAAATCCGTCTTAGGAAGGACCCACCATGCCGATGCTGCACTACTCTGATCACATCAGTGAAAACATCATGCCAATGTTGCACTACCCTTCCTTGTAACTCCAAAGTGTTACCATCCATGTTACCCAAACTGAAGGATCTTAAAGGACTGAGATCAATATCATGCAACATCTCAAGTCCACGATGCCCCGAATCAACAGTATCAACCACACCACTGTCAATCATAATTCTAGGCACGAAGAAAGATAGGATATTCAACTCAAAATCAATCTCCTCAGCATACCTCCACATGGTAATAAACGAAGTCATGACTACAAATGTGACATCTTCCAATCTTCTTGCAAGGAGGAAAGCAATCCTTTGCAAGAGCTCAACAAATTCATACTCACGTCTCCTCCTGAAGCTACTATGCGCCAACTGAATTATACTGACACCACCAAGAAGACTTCTAATCACTCTTACAGTTCCAACTCCAAAAGTCTCAGAATGAAAAGCCAGAGCATGTGGAAGTTCGCTGTCCCGAACCAGCAATGAGAGTAAACTAACAAAATTAACATCACAACCCTCCAAAGTGACCAGAAAATAAACTAGAGCAACCTCCAACCTCCAACTACCACTTCTTAAACCAAAAGTGAAGAAACCACTCTCCTGAATGCAAGAAACTCCACATGTAAGGTGGCTGGTCTGCCTCCAACCAGCAAGCTCGTGTCTCAAAATTGGCCCTTGTCTCAGCCGAAAGTCACTCCCAAGAGCAACCGATCGTTCATCCCTCCAACCCATACTCAAAATTTCTCCCCAATCCATTTGTTGATGAACAAACGGAACCATCAAGTGGCTGAAAAAGAAGGGAACAACACCAACAAATCTGGAAATTTGCTCCTTATCCCTCCAAAAGTTCTTCTTTCCACAAGCAATAGGCTCCATCAACCCATGTTGAGGATCCCAAGCATGGATACCCAACTGAAAAATATTTTCAACACATTCCCAAGAAATCTCAACGCATCTCCAAGTGCTAGTGAGAACCGAGTGCATTCTCACGAAACTGGTGTCCCCTTGAAGCTCAACCATGAAAGCTTCAACCACATTGGAGTATGTAACATAGAATGACTTCATATTCAATTCCCAAAACTGACTAGTATGAGCCCAAACATCATTCCACCCAAAGGATGGATTGTCAAGAGTGCAAACACCAAGTTCTGGTTCATCATTCTCCCATTCCGCCTGAGTAGTAGGTCTGAAATCATCACTCCTTGCTGCTGTAATGAAGATACCAACAGCTACCATGACTTGTCTCATCAACATCTTGATGTCATAGATGTTGAAATTAGCTCGCTTCGACACCTCCCATATGGAATCTTCACCCTTGAGCCCACTTATGCATTCATTACTAAACAACAGACGTGGCACTTCCTTATGGAGTGATATCAAAGCATCCAAGCACTGGAAACCACGCTCAGTCTCATTCTCCATTTCATCTTCCATCTCATAGAGAGGATTGTCATAAGTTGCTTCTGCACCCACTTCAAAGAAGGGATTGTCAAAAACTTGGAAGTCATTCTTTTCATCTTGCTGATCCAAATCTACACATGCAACTTCGGATTTTCTTGAAATGCTTCCAAGATCAAACTCCTCTTGAAGACAGTCAAGATCTCCAATCACTTGATTGATTTCTTCAGCTCTTTGTGCATCCTCTTGCTCCTTGAAAAGTTTGAAATCTGCAAACTGGTCTTCAACCTCTGTTAGATCCAACTGAGTTTCTTTCAACTTGTCCTTTATTGATTTAAGCTCCAGAGTGAGCTCATCAATCGTACTCTCCTTTTCATGAAAAGCACAAATGGCCTTCTTTGCAGCTTCAAAGGCATGATCCCGTTCTCCAATAGAGTGCACGTACTCGGACTTCAAGGTCTCCAAGGAATCTCTGATAAGTTGCAATTTAGGAAGAATAACTTCATCGGTCACTCCTCTACGTCTCTCTTCAAGCTGAGCCTTCCAGTAAAGCTCTTCAACCAAGCTGTGTGTGCGGTCAAACAAGGATAGAGCTTGCACTTCCTTGTCAATGAACACCTTGAATTGACCTTCCCACTCATGAGAATGCGAAGATGGTGAACTGCTGATGGGCGGCAACTGAAAATCAGAACCTTGTCCCTTGTCTTTACTGCCCTCCTTGCTGCTCCAACATTCTTATACTTCACCGTTGACTAATGGATAATGTTCATTGTCACAAAAAGCATCATACTTCACAAATTCTTCGTCCCTAAGTTTGTAATCAGCTTCATGCATTGGAAAATCATATTTGTGTTTAGTAACACCTTCAAACTCTACATCTTCAAGAGCCACTTGGTTTTCTAGCTCTTCATCCACCTCACCGTCTTCTTGATCAAAGGCTATGGCAGCCCCTAACTCGAACGAAGAATCATCGAATGTCGTTCTGAAAGTTTTAGAAGAAACATCCTCCTTGGTGGCTGCAACCAACTCGAAGGGATCACCATGGAGCTTTTCAGAGCAAACTACTTCATCAAAGACAACTTTTCCTTCTGTGCCCTCCTCATAGCTCGCAATGCAAACGAAACTTTGGTCTTCATCAGGGTCAAAGGGAAATTCATCCCACAACGGTTCTCTTTCATTCCTTGGTGCCAACATACCCGGATCCCAAATGCTAGTGGGTTGATTAGGATCATCAACCGGGAAAAACTTATCATCAAAAATATTTCTTTCCCATGGTTCGGTTGGCTGATCAAACCCAAGTCCAATAACGCCACCCCGGAAATGGAGTGAAGAACCTTCTATACTTGCTGTTTTGAAAACTTCACCATCCCTATCTTCTTCAAGCCCTTCATGGAAAAGTATATCGCCAATTTCTTCATGTGGAACTTCTTGGGAAGTTGGGTCAGCAACAAGAAGAAAATCCTTCTTCATCAAATCTTCAAAATGAATATGCATGAACTCATGGGATTCACCTCCAATATCACTAATATGTCCTTCCTTTTCTTCAACGAACTCATCGCAAACAATAGTCCTACCAAGCTGATCTTCATTACTTCCTATTACATGCAAGTCAAGGGAAGTATTATGGGACTCTACTCTTAACTCTTCACTTGCTAAGGTATCTTTATCGAGCTCACGTTCATTTTGATGTGATATGTGCACCTTGCTTGTGCCATCTCCACTGCTAGATGACTGATTTTTCTCTTCAACTTGCATATTTGTGGGCTGCAATTTACAAATAGGCACTTCATCTTCTTCCTTCTTTGATTCTTCAACCAAAGCTTGATCTGCTTCCCTTTTTAACATTTTCCTAATGTGGTCCACCCTCTCCGACTTTTCGGGCTTCAGAAACGCCACACAATTCAAATGGGCATCAAACGAAACATTGTACCTATAATCATCTGGCATGTTTTGATATTGCTCACGAAGTTTGGCAGCCTCATGTTCACATTGTCTTTTATACTGATTAGCATATTCAATGAAATCCCTTACGGCATCACTAACCTTTCCTTTCTCAGATACCATAGTTGAATCTGACTTCTCACGATCCCTGGACCTTAGAAAACGCAACATCTTTGAAACTTTTGAAAGCTAAACTGAACTCTGTTCTGACCTCAGGTGTAGAAACTGATTTCTCTGTCATTCAACTGTCAACTGAACCTTGATGGGCACAGGATGGCAGGATGCATGGCTCTGATACCACTGAAATATACCAAGCCAAATTTTTTGCTTTTTCAATTACAACAAGGATAGCAGCAGTACACAATCGTTAGAGTTAGCATTTAAAACCAAAGGATGCTGAAATAACTCGACGTCAAGCATGTGCTTTCCAAACCGAGACGGAGTGGGAGCTACCATATGACGGAGATGTTAAAGATGCTGAATTAACTCGACGTCAAGAATGTGCTTTCCAAACCAAGATGGAATGGGAGCTACCATATGACGGAGATGCTAACTATGCTGAAAGTAAACTCAACACCAAGTATGTGCTACCCAATTCCAGAGTGGAAATGAGGCGACCATATGGCGGAGATATACAAAAATACAATGCAGCTTCAGAATGTAAAGTAAGATTAAGAGAAATGCTGACAGTACTACTGTTCAGCTTACAAAATATCAGAAGATGCCTGCAATAAACAAGATTAGAAGCTCTCCACTGCTGCAATAATAGATATGATCATTCCAAAGTTAATTATGACCTTCCAGATACAACTCTTCACCAAAATACAGATTACTCAAGACTGATATAACAGAACAGCAACGTAATATGCATAACCAGCAACCCTAGAATCCACTAAAATGCTCACAACTCACTCAATACTTGCCAGAATGACATGAGACCTGATGCAAACGAAAGCTATAATGATGGCAATGAGGACTAGACCAAGAAACAGCTAACAAATCGAAGTATTCTTTTTTCTAAACATTTGCCAGGCAGACCAGAATGGTGCGGCCAATAGAGAGAAGCGATTTTGCTTTTAAAAAATAAACACTCAATATTAAAATCTGAATCTTTGCAAGAAGGGTCGCCCCTATCAAGGAAACTCAATGAATCAATACCCAGAATGACTGTATTTTTATTTTCAGATTTATGAGTGAAACTACAGATTCAGCTTAACTTCAACAACTTCAAAATGAGACTGAAATGCAAATCTAGAACTCCAAAAATGCAAGATACTCAACTGAAATGCAAGACAAACCTATTACAAACTATCTCTCAACTAGTTGCTATCTTTCAAGCAAGAAGAAGAGCCAAGCTAGGAGGCATTCATTCCTCGAAGCAATCCCAAAGCCATTCCGGCAACATAACAATATCATAAAACATAAGATGATCAAATGAAGACCCAAGGCTCCCTTTTATAATTTTGAGATGACACTTCCAGATGCTTCTAGAAGGTGCGCCCACTCCACAAGATGCTTTTAGGGTTTTGACTTGACCAAGTCTTCCTTCAAGATGGCGTCCCTTTTCATAAAGGCAATTTTCCTTTAATTTAAAATTATCTTTTCTCCAAAAGTTGGCGTCCAATTCCATTTGAGCAATTAACTTTACGAAAAATCGCAATATGTTCCTCATGAGAGAATAACCCTCAAAGTCCCCTTCTTTAAAATGACTTAAAGTCATATTACTAGGACAAGGGGTTATTTTATAAAACAAAACATTATTGACTTTAAATAACTTATTTCTCCAAAATGAACCTCTTAAGCCAAAAATCAGGATCACCCAATGAACTGCAAGTGAAGGAAAGTTGACTGAGCTGGCGCTGACTAGACCACTGCTAAATATAGAATTTACTAAGAATAGTAAATTCAAGAAGTTGCTCAGAATGCAATGCATGAGCCACCATTGCGAAGCTCTCTGAAAACCCAGAAAGAATCCGCAATCCAAAATCCCAAACTCCAGGATGTAGCCGTCATAACTTACTAAAAATAGTAAGTCCGGAAAGGTTGCCCGATGCGATTGCAAGTCATACCTGTGCGAAGCTTTCTAAAAACCCAGAAGGAATCCAGAATCCAAACGCCCAAACTCCAACAAGCAAAACCCTGAATCCTCAAGAGAACCCACCAAACAGTCGGAAACCCTAATTCTGCCTCTGACTAGCCGACTGCACCCCGAGGATAGGCCATCGATCACTGAGAAGTGCAGTGCTAAAAATGGGGACATTACAGGACCTCTGCAGCCATTAATGGCAGAATGGCCAGTTTCAGGTGGTGAAATGTAAGCTTCAATGATGAATCCATGGTGAAAATGCTCGAAAAGATGCTCTGCGACGGAGGGGATTTTCAAAACTGAAAAATACTAAAAATTGACTGTTTGGAAAATGCATGCCTTGCTACTAAGGAGGTTGTGTAGTTGAATGCCTTAGTCATTTTTCCAAACACCCATGCTTGCAGCATGATGAAGGTTATCACTAGGATGCACGTGTCTACGTCATCAATGACAAAGCTCAAATCAGTCACGATGCACGACGAGCGCGAAGCATGAAGAGATGAAGATTTTCAATGAAAATGATGAAACCATAGCTAAAAGCGCCCCTGCTGGCCAGAGGCACCCTTGAATTCCAAAGGTCAAAGGCAATCATCAACTTTCACCAAGGTAGTCATCTTCTTCATGTTTCTATTGGTTTTTGCACGCATCGTCAAGCTAAGTCATCTGATTCATCAATCAACGGCAAATGCAAACAAAGTCAGGAGATGTTGCAATGCAAGTGCTATCAAAATGACAATTAAACATGAGAAAAAGCACCCTTGCTGACCAAGGGCGCCCTTGAATTAGATGGTCCAAATGTCAATTGTTAAACTAGCCTTTCTTCGGGTGATCTCACCGGCATCAGCTCATCTTTGCAACAAACCTATCCAGCAGCCTATGAGACACATCAAACGACAGCAACTGTTGATCGTTAGAACATGCGAAATGAAAGGAAAATCAATGCACATCAAGGAAAAAGCGCCCCTACAGGCCAGAGGCACCCTTCATTTCGAGTCACCTAATGAGGTAGGTTTTCAACAACTGCTTTTTACAAGGCATCTATTCAGCTATCTCTCAACTTTGCGATCAATCCAACTGCACATTCACAAGACCTGTCAAGCATTCAGAGTTAGAGATCAAGCAGAAAACACCAAAGGTAAAGGCTAAATGAAGAACATGGAGAAACAAGTGTTAAAGAAACTGCACTTTCCTAGAAATAGGCACCCAGCTTTTTGGGCAACCAAATGCAGTCTGCAAGCTCAATCACCTCCAGGATGACCTCCTCTGTTTTGATCCATCTCAACAATGACACCATCAGTAAAGGAAACAGACAAGTCGAACAACAGACGACAGAGACCAAGCTAGGGCGGTTCATGAAAGTTTGCAAGTTGAAAATCATAGGTCAAAAGCACCCCTACAAGCCAAGGGCACCCAAGCTTTTAAGGCATCCAAATCAACTTTCAAGATTTGTGAAGTCAGTCATCCTTTCTGAGGCTGAGCTGGCATTCCATCCCACGTTCCAGCAAGATCATCAGACTCATCAGTCAACGGTGATCTCAAATCAGAACACAGATGGTCAAACTCAAGGAATAAAAAAACACTCAAGAAAATTGACTAAGTCTGGTGAAAAATGCACCTTCTTGGGAAAAGGCTCCCAAGAATCAGAGGCATCAAACTCAAGTTTTGAGCTTTGCAGCTCCCAAGCACACTTCATCAGAGTTGTTTCATCTCAGCAGTGGATCTATCAGCTACACTTCAAGATCAACTGAGCAACCAGGATCAGGGATCAAACGGAGGCATTTCATCATAGAAAAATGATAAAAAATGTTCAACTCTTCAAAAGGACGCCTAAAGTCATAATAAGGTACAGTTGATTGAAGTTGACTATTTTGAAGGCCTTTACATGGCTACAACGTCCCAAAATTGGTGGAATTTGCTCTAGTGAACTCCTGATCAGGCAGATTAACTCCCCAATCAGGTTTTGGATGCCCAATTGATGCTTGCAACTCCAAATTGATATTATCAAAGCCTAGGCGTCCATTTCTTCATTATTTCTTTGCAGGTTGAAGCCAAGAAAAAGCATTTTTCTTCTCTAACGGTTTTTTGAAGATTTGACGGAGGGTTTTTCAGTTTTCTTAATATTTTCAAGAATAAAGTTACACAGAGGTATAGTTCATCAAGGTCTACATTTCCAAGCATAATTTTCCTGAAGATCCAGAGAGGCAGTTAATAACTTCTAAATTTCTTCTTGTCTTTTTCCTCTATTCTTGTCTTAGATCTTCTTGCATGTCCAAGAAAATAGTAGATAATCACATATCTGACCAACTGGGTATGACTTGCACAGCTTTTTCAACGAAACCCACACATTAGATTTTTCCAGAAAAAGTAGCCTTGCTGCCCCTATTTTTTAGGGTTTCTGGAAAAAGTCATAATTTTCAAAAACAGACAAACTGGGTTTGTTCAGCAATGAAGCATGAATAAAACCCATGTGTTAGATTTTTCCGAGAAAAATAAGTTTTTGGTGCCTTGTTGCCTCTGCCACTGAAGGGCTCTTGCATGTCATAGAAAAATACATATTATCGAATTTCTGATGATTTGAGTTTGTTTAGAAAATTATTCCCAACAAAACCCACGTCTCAAAAAATTTCGTAAAAATTACCTCCAGCAAAGCTATTTTTAGCAATTCAAGAAAAAGTTGTCCGAACAATATCGTGTGCACAGCCAATCTTCAAGGTTTTTAGAATACAATTCTCCCAAGCCCAAGAACAAGGCTAAGACGGTCTTATTCCATGACTTCCTGAATATGATTGACACCGATCTACGTCAGACACACCCAGAGGTCAATTTGGACAGATTGACAAGCATAGACACACAAGTCCACAGGTTCCATAATGGTTTCACCTCGTATATCTGATAGCCTTCCAAGGCCAGTTTAGAGGATTGTTACCATTGGAATTTTATGTGTGTAGCGAGTTCATGTGCATTTCTCATGGTTGGAGTGTCCACAGTCAAAATTCACGGTTTCATCATACAACACTCTTCCATTGAGAAAGATCAAGGAAAACGTCAATAATGTAAAGTTGCAAAAGAACAAAGAAGGTAGTCACTCCCAACACAGAGCTGGCACCGGTTAATACTACACTACCTTCTACGTTAAAATGGAAACACAAACAAAAAGACAAGGAGTAACCCTCCTAAAGGAAGCAGAATGAAGGATATACATACATCAAGTTGCTGACAAGCAGTAAGCTGACAACTGAGGCATGTGATGATCTCCATATGAAGTCAATGACTCATCAGAAGGATTGTTGACTAGAGGTGATGAGGTGTAAAACACCCAGTTAGGACGTCCTACCCTCCAAAATAGCATTTATGGCAATAGGAGTTAACTTGATGCTTCTTTCCAAGTTAACTCACTATCCCACTGATCATGCATATCAGATCCCACTAATTGTGGATCTCTATTTTTGAGGCACTTTGTACATTGGAGTTCACTTTTAGTTTAGTTTCAGTTAACTGAAGTAGCTTTCCAGTTAACTGCTAGGTCACCTACATTTAGACATAGGAATAAATTTTGCAGATTAGCAAGAACTAATTGTTAGCTAAAGGAGATTTTAGGGTTGCCTACTCCTTTGAGCTTCTATAAATAAGAGCCTTTGCTCATTATTTTGTAACTTTTATTCACTACACAAAATTGTTGCGTCGTTGTGCGAACAAGCTTGCAAGTCTATATTTGTTCACTCTTGGATGAGAGTTGTTTGGTTTGATTCCAATTGTGTATGATTTTCATACCTTTGCTGTCGCAAATCTTTGTAATTCGTTGAGAAGGTTTGAAGAAATAAATCAGAAGGCACATGCAATTTGATTCAAAGTTTCAAGTTCTTTCAATGTCTTGTTCTTACAATCTATTGTTTCGATCTCCCCCTTGGACACGTGTCATCGCCTCCTTGGATATTTTGATGTTAATGATTGTCGTTTGATGTTGTTTAATGATCTGTATTTCACCCTACACTTTGGACAAGTGTCATCAAATCCTCAGGAATCCGATTAGCCATTTCATCGTCATTTGTTGTTTCTAGTAAGTTGCTTCCCAGCCTATACCTTGGACAGGGGTTCCTCCTCCTTGGCAATCCTAAGATTCGACTTACTGTAATGTAATGTCCCCTTTTTATCAGTGATCCTATCAGTTGCTCATCAGCCTATTCCGGAGTCCCGTAGGCTCGTTGAGGTGAATCAAAGGGTTCCGTGTTTGGAGGTTTTGTGGTCTTTTCTCAGTATTTACTATTTATAGTAAATACTATTTTTGGCAGTTAGCAGTTGTCAATCTTTAGCACATTATGGCCTATGGAGCAGTTGTTATGAGTTGAGCTCTGGCCTTTTAAAAGCATTATCTTGATGAAATTCTTCATTTAAAGGCAAATTGTTCTAATTTTAAGTTGACCCCTTGGCCTAAGGTGATAATTTAAGTTGTGTTAAAAGAGGGACTTGAAGGGGGACGCCTTCATGAAGAAAATTAATGACTTTTATTAAAAAGTCTCCCTTGCCTTTAAAATTGACGCCTTTTTGAGAAGTTTATTTCTTTTTTGAAATTAAAGTATGTGAAGTCTTTTGGCATCCCATCTGAGGCAATTGAAGAGTCATCCCATCTTCTTTGAAAGTATGGCTTTGCTCCAGCATTGTTTAACTCATGTTTAAGCCAAACTTATGCTGGCAAAATGACTACTCATTTTGCACTTCGAGGAATGCTGACCTCCTAGTACCATTCTCAATTTCGTGTTTGCAAGATAACACCAAATTGAATTAATGTTGCTTCTCAAACTAGACTAGCAAATAGAGTTTCAAAGATGAATTTTGGAGTGTTTTACTAGATTTACAATTGCTGATTTTCACACAGCTGAAAGTCGATTTTGTTCATGGTTGATTGTATGAATTTAGTTTTGTTCTGGGCATTTGATAAATCCTTCCCTAAGGTCTTGGCGACCATACTCAGCAAGTTTCAGATTTTATTTCGAAATGTGGATTTTTATGTTGCAAAATCGGCCCTCTCAAGGGTCGTAACTTTTTGTGTGCATTGGGAATTGTGCCATTAATGATTGCTGGCTTTTTCAAGCCGTTTCTTCGTCACAACATGGGCACCTATCTTCCAATTGACCATTGCACTTCACTTCATGCAATTCGGAGGTATTTTGCTTAAGTTATGAGCATTTGATTGTTTCTGCAGTTGCTGATGTCTCATTTCTAGAATTGCAGATTTTTAAATCAGAATTAATTCAGTTGTTGTTTCTATCTTTTTTCATCATTTCTCATTATATTCTAACATGGAAACATTGTATAGCCTGGTGCTTGAAATATGGTGAAAAAACATTGTAATTTCCCACTCTCTATATTTGTACAAACTGCTAACAGTAGTATTGTTTCAGTTTAACATTGCTGCATTATCTATTTAATTTCACATTAAGCACCCCTAGATGGTATACCGCCAATGAGGATAATTTGAATTGTATAATCTATCATACCCACTATTAAATGGTGAATCCCCACTCATAAGTGGATGTCTGCCGCAGCAAAAGAAGTGTTTTAAATTGTAATCTTTTCCCCCCACTGTTTGGTGGTAGCGTGGAAAGTTCCTCTTGGCTGGTTATCCGCCTTTTTCATTTCAATTCAGCAATTAGCACTCCACCATATGTTAGCACCTCGCCTGTCAAAGGATCTTGAGTGCACATTCTTGGTGTAGAGTTTAGTCTCTCTCTCTTTCAGTTGTAATCTTTGTAATCTTTGATTCAGTAGATCCTAGGGATCCTCTGACCATATGCCCGCCCCTCCTCCTTAAGTGGTTTTAGGGCGCATTCTTGGTTAGAGTTCTTTCATGCAATGTTTTGGGTTATGCTAACCTTAACGGGTGCTTGGTTACATTGTAAATATTCATTAAAAATCAAAAATTTAAGAGAGTATATTTCAGTGGTATCAGAGCAGAAATTCTTGCCAGCCTGTGACTTTCAGCCTATCAGTTGACAGATGAGTGACAGAGAAACCAGATACTTCATCAAAAACCAGGCCAGATCTCAGATACAATTTCCTCTAGTGCCAGAAGCAGATACATTGTCAGAAGCCCTGAGAGAAACGGGTAGATGTAATGTCCCTTTCTCGAGCATGATCTTTTCAGTTGACTGTTGGCCTATTCCGAAGACCCATAGGCTACTCGGAAGGTGAAATTAGGGTTTCGTGTTCCGGGGGTTGCTATTGCTCGTGAATCGATGATTGAATGGCGGATTCTTTCTGGGTTTTCAGAGAGCTTCGCAGTGGTGTGTTTTCTTGGCATTCCAAGCACCTTCGGAAATTTACTATTTTTAGTAAATTCTATTTCTGGCAGTAGACCTATCGTTCTCGGCACAGTTGACTTTCCTCTTTGGTCGACTCAGTTGGTTTGTTCAATTTTGGCCTTGGGATGCATTTTGGAGAGATAAGTTCATTTCTCTAAAACAATGATTATATTTTATTGTTGTGATACCCCCTTGGCCTAAGTCTCATAACTTAAGGTTGTGTTAAAAAAGTGGTCTTTATGGGGTGGCGCCTCATTGAGGTAATTTTATATTTATTAAAGTCAAAATTAAAGCCTTAAGTGGGACGCCTATCTTGAAGAGATGAATTTCATTAAAAGATTCAAATGAAGCCTTGAGGAAAAAGGACGCCATTATTAGAGGGAAAAGGATTAGGGTTTCTAGAAGCTTCCGGAGAGGTCTTCACAAAATTATAAAAGGGAGTCTGGGCTCTTCATTTGGTATCCGTCATCTTGAGTATTGTTATGCTGCCAAAATGGTTGCTGGACTGCTTCGAGGAATGAATGCCTCCTAGCCTTGGCTCGACTTCATGCTTGAGAGATAGCATCTAGTGGAGATTTAGTTGTTTTTGAGAGTTCTGTAGTGAGGTTTGCATTGTAGCTCGAGTTTTGCATTGTAGTTCAGTTTATTGCATTTTATGTCATTTTCTGGAGTTGCTGATAACAGGGCTGAATCTGTAGTTTCATTCATAAATTAGAAAATCAAAAGATATTCGTTCTAGGTATTGCATACTTCCTTTTGTCTATGCTAGGCGCCCCTTTGTGTCAATTTTCAGATTTTATTATGCAGAATTGGGTTTTATTTTCCAGAAGTCGCCCCTCTTGAGGCTGTTCTTCCTCGTCATGCCTGACAAATGTTTAGATAATTCATTGAGTGGGTTTTGTAGCTGTTTCTTTGTCATAAATCGATCGCCATCTTCTTAGGAGTCCATTGCACTTGGTCTCATGTCATCCGAAGTAGTTATGAGAGAGTTATGAGCATTATTGTGAGTTTATGAGTTGCTGGTCTGTAGTTTCAGCTTGCTGGTTTGTCATATCAGTTTTCAATAGTTGGAGTTTTGGAGCTTGTTTTTCATGGTTGAGGGTCTCTTGGAGTTAGAGAAACAATTGATATCATTCGCAGCATTTGGAGAATTCTAATACAGTGTTACTTGCAGGATTATTCTCATTGTAAAGTTGTTCAGTAGTACTGTTCAACTATTTTAATTATCTTGCCTATTTCATTGTATTCCCATGTTTGTGGAAGAGGCTGGCCTACTACCTATTTACATTTAATTGCATTGTAGTTTAAACTACCTCCGCCATATGGTAGCTCCATTCCCTCCCTAGGATTGAAAGCACATGCTTGGCGTTGAGTTTACTTTCAGCAATTGTAGTTGGTAGGGATCCTCTGACCACATGCTCGTCGTTCTCCGACGCATTCTTGGTTAGAGTTCTTTGTATCATCATTGCATTAAGACCCTCTGACCATATGCTCGTCGTCTTCCGGCACATTCTTGGTTAGAGTTCCTTTATCAGCATTGCATTGAGATCCTCTGACCATATGTTCACACCTTGCCCAACTCGGGATCCTGGTGTACATTCTTGGTTAGAGTTGAATTCTGCATCATTTGGTTTACGTACTAACCCTAACGATTGTGTATTGCTTTGCTCGTTGTAATTGAAAAACTGAAAAAATTGGTTTGGTATCTTTAAGTAGAACAGTTGAAAGAATTTCAAAAGAACCCCGACTTTCAATGAAAGAAAAAGATGCTCGAGCAAAAAAGAAGTTTGACAAAGACATGATGGAACGTTTGCTAGCTAAATTGGATCAACAAGCTAGTCAGAACAATATTCAGCCCCAACAGAATCAAGTTGGTGAAAACAATGGTAACAGTGGTGTTAATGGAACTTATGGTCTTGATGGTCATAATGGTTCAGCGGTAAATGGAAGGGATAGAACTGTTGGACAGCATGTTACAATCACAAGAGGATTTTCATCTAGACCTCTTCTCCCTACATTCACGCCGAGAGAAGAACCACCACCAGAAGTTGGGTTACCTTTTGTTGATGATGCTAGGCAAACATATATGGAGTACATCTCTTTACCCCCCGATATGAGAGATGCATGGACCTTTGATCAATTCAAGAATCAAAGGAGTAGAAGAAATGGTGGAAGGAATGAACATCGTCCTCCAATGAATCATAGAAATGATTTTCAACAAGCATTGGGAAAGATCACCTTGGACCACTTTGATGGAAGTAATAAGTGTGCAGCCAGGGCGTGGGTACAGATATTGCATAACTATCTTTCACTTAGACCAATGCCGGAGGAAGATGCAATAAGGTTTGCCACATTACACTTAGATGGAGTGGCTCACGAATGGTGGACTCACGGTTTGGTCACTCTTGGCCATAAACTTATCCGTACCTATGAGGAGTTTACCAACAAACTGATTGAAAGATTTGATACCAAAGATTATGAACTGAGTTTCCAAGAATAGGCACAATTGAAACAACAAGGATCTTTAGAAAATTATGTAGCTGATTTTCAAAGGTTGTCAGTAACGGTGCCCAACATTACTGAAAGAAGACTTGTCGTATTATTTGTTGACAATAGAGCCTTTGAAGGGACGAGTCAAAGCCTTTGATCCACCAACCTTGGATCAAGCAATCAAGAAGGCAAGGAGCATGGAGTTGGCTGGTCCAAGGCCGAAATTTCAGTCCAAGCCTTTCAAAAAGGATAAGAAGAAGTTCCTTCCAAGTCAGCCCAATAAGTATCCCCAAAGGATATCAAATGAACTTCGTGATCAGCTTAGAAAAGAAGGAGTTTGCTATACTTGTCGTGAACCTTGGTCAAAGGGTCACAGTTGTTATGGGAAAGGTAAAGCACATCAAATGGAGGGCTATTCTGATTATGGATCAAAATCTAATCCGTATGATCAGCAATACGAAACAGCAAGTAGTGAAGGAGAAGAAGCTCCAGAAGATGAGCCAGAGGTTGGAGATGCTAGTGCCTTTGCCCAATTATCTAGTTTCCAAAAGAATGAATCCTTTCGAGTTCGTGGAGTGGTTAGTTCTCAAAGGATTGTTGCTCTAATTAACACAGGAGCAACTCATAATTTCATTCACGAAGGCCTAGTTACCAAAAGGGGATTGAAGACTGAAGAGTTCGAAGGATTCAAGGTAATGGTAGCAAATGGTTTTACCATATCTTGCACAAGGAAAATTCTCAATCTTTCCATGCAATTGGGAAATTACGAGGTAAAAGATGACTTTTATGTTGTTGGCATTGGTGATAGTGATGCTGTTTGGGAATACAATGGTTGCAATCTCTTAGAGAGATCACCTTGAATTTACAAACTATGAAATTGAAACTCCAAGCTGATGGAAAGAAGGTTGTTTTGAGAGGGATGTCCAATGGAGGCCCTCGAATAGTATCTTTGAAAATAATGGAGAGGCTGATCCGTCATGATCAAGTTGAATGGGCAGCAGAATGTATGATCTTACCGGCTGATCCAATTGAAGAGAAAAGGCAGTATCCCCCTGATATTCAAGCTCTACTTTCTAAGAAGAGAAACGTTTTTGGTGATTTACCTCCGGGAAGACCACCTAAAAGGGGGTGTGAGCATGTGATTAAGCTAGAAGAGGGTGCAAAGCCAATCATCACTACTCCTTCCCGCTATCCAAAAAAGCAGAAAGATGAGATAGAAAAGACCATCAAAGAACTCTTGGAGGTAGGGTTCACTCGGCCAAGCAAAAACTCTTTTGCTTCGGCAGTAGTGTTCGTCAAAAAGAAAGATGGTACAATGCGTATGTGTGTTGATTATCGCGCATTGAATCAAAAGACCATTAAGAATAAATATCATATCCCTAGCATAGATGAGCTTATTGATGAGCTTCATGGGGCTATGTACTTCTCGAAGATTGATCTTTGATCCGGTTAATCAAGATGAGAGAAGGGGATGTTGAAAAAACTGCTTTTAGATGTCACTATGGGCATTTTGAATTCCTTGTCATACCATTCGGTTTGACAAACACTCCAGCAATCCAATCTTGTATGAACAAGAATTTCAGGCAGCAGTTGAAGAAGTTTGTGCTTATCTTCTTTGACGATATTCTCATTTTCAGCAAGTCTTGGGAGGAGCACCTTCAGCACTTGGAAGAAGTGCTTAGCATTTTTGAGGCCGAATGTATGTTTGCTAAAGAATCAAAATGTGAGTTCGGGATGACAGAGCTTCTCTATCTCGGCCATATTATCAATTCTAAGGGGGTCAAAGTTGATCCTGAGAAGATTAGAGCCATCATTGATTGGCCACCTCCAAAGAATGTGACTCACTTGAAGGGATTTTTGGGCTTATATGGTTTTTATAGAAGGTTTGTCATTCTCATATGGCAGCCCCTCTTACAGATCTCACCAAAAAGGGGGCTTTTTTATGGACAGATTAAGCACAAGGAGTGTTTGATAAGTTCAAGCAAATTATGAGCTCATGTCCAGTATTGGCCTTGCCTGACTTCAAAAAGCCCTTTGAATTGCAATGTGACGCTTTAGGTGAAGGAGTGGGAGCTGTTCTCATGCAAGACAAACACCCTATTGTCTTTGAGAGCAGAAAATTGAGAGGAGCAAAAAAATTATATTCAATTTATGACAAAGAAATGTTTGCCATCATGCATGTTTTGTCCAAATTCTGTCAATACTTGGTGGGAAGTAAATTTGTAGTTAAGATTGATCATAATAGTCAACATTTCATGCGCCAAAAAGATTTGAATAAAAGGCAATAAAAATGGGTAAGCAAACTTTAGGCCTATGACTTTGATATTGAGTATGTCAAAGGAAAGAACAACATAGTTGCGGATGCTTTATCCAGAAGACCTCAATTGCAGTCACTTTGTGAGCTTTCAGCAGATTGGAAAGAGTTGATTGCTACTGATTATGCAAAAAATCAGTTCACAACCAGCATTATAGAAGGTCATTTGAATGATAAGAGGTATAAATTGGTTGATGGTTTGATTATGTACAAGGGTAGGATCTGTTTGGTACCCGAATCCAAGCTTAAGAAGAAGATTTTTCAGTCTTTTCATGATGTTCCTCTTGCTGGTCATCAAGGCATGTTCAAAACTTATAAGCAGATAAGAGAAAGGTTTGCTTGGAAAGGGATGAAGGAAGAGGTCATGAATTACATAAGGGAATGTTCTACTTGTCAAAAGAATAAAAATGAACATTCTTTTCCAGCTGGTTTATTGCAGCCCTTACCAATCCCAAATCAGAAATGGGAAAGTATTGCTATGGATTTCATCACTGGTTTACCCAAGGTGCAAGGTCGTGATTGTATTTATGTTGTGGTGGATAGATTAACTAAATTTGTCCATTTCTATGCTATCACTACTTCATTTACAGCAGCTCAAGTAGCTGAGTTGTTCTTTAGAGAGGTTTTCCATTTGCATGGTTTGCTTAAGACCATCATCAACGATAGAGACAGCAAGTTTCTAAGTGTTTTTCGGCAAGAGATATTCAGGTTGAGTGGTACAGTGCTCACTCCAAGCACTAGTTATCACCCGCAAAAGGATGGGCAATCTGAGATTGTCAACAAATGGTTAGAAGGCTACCTCAGAAATAATGTTTCGGGGCAGCAAAGAGCTTGGGTTAAGTGGCTTCATTTGGGGGAGTTTTTTTATAATTCTTCTTATCACATGTCAATTAAGATGTCTCCTTTTATGGCTCTCTATGGATATGATGCTCCTAACTTTTTAGACTTGGTGTTTGATGATAGTAGAGCTCTCCAGGCGAAGGATATGCTTCAGCACAATCAAGACATCTTGAAGTCATTAAAAGAAAATCTACAACAAGCTCAAAATCAGCAGAACTTATACGCTGATCAGCAGCGTGTTGAACGTTCTTTTGAAGTGGGAGACATGGTCTATTTCAGACTCCAACCCTACAGGCAGTCTTCCCTCAAAAAGAATGGTGCCGAAAAGTTAAAGCCACGTTTCTATGGTCCGTTTAAAGTCACCAAAAGGATTGGTGAAGTGGCGTATGAGTTAGAGCTTCCGACGGATAGCAAAGTTCACAATGTTTTTCATGTGTCTCGCCTCAAGAAGGCACTTGGGCACAATGTGGTGGCTACTTCAAAGTTACCTCCATTAGATGAAGAAGGGCAATTGGTGTTGCTTCCAGAAGAAATTCTTGACACTAGGGAGAGATCCTTTAGGAGGCGAACAATCAAGGAATATTTGGTGAGATGGAGAAACTTGCCTATTGAAGATGCTACATGGGAGGGTGAACATATTTTGCAGCATCCAGCTTTGCAGTTGCTTGAGGACAAGCAATCTCGAGGGGGGCGGACTGTAATGTCCCCCTTTTATCAGTGATCCTATCAGTTGCTCATCAGCCTATTCTGGAGTCCCATAGGCTCGTTGAGGTGAATCAAAGGGTTTTGTGTTTGGAGGTTTTGTGGTTTTTTCTCAGTATTTACTATTTATAATAAATACTATTTTTGGCAATTAGCAGTTGTCAATCTTCAGCTCATTATGGCCTATGGAGCAGTTGTTTTGAATTGAGCTTTAGCCTTTTAAAAGCATTATCTTGATGAAATTCTTCATTTAAAGGCAAACTATTCTAATTTTAAGTTGACCCCTTGGCCTAAGGTGATAACGTAAGTTGTGTTAAAAGAAGGACTTGAAGGGAGACGACTTCATGAAGAAAATTAATGACTTTTATTAAAAAGTCTCCCTTGCCTTTAAAATGGACGCCTGTTTGAGAAGTTTATTTCTTTTTTGAAATTAAAGTATGTGAAGTCTTTTGGCGTCCCATCTGAGGGAATTGAAGAGTCATCCCATCTTCTTTAAAAGTATGGCTTTGCTCAAATATTGTTTATCTCATGTTTATGCCAAACTTATGCTGTCGAAATGACTACTCATTTTGCACTTCGAGGAATGCTGACCTCCTAGTACCATTCTCAATTTCGTGTTTGCTAGATAACACCTAATTGAATTAATGCTATTTCTCAAACCAAACTAGCAGATAGAGTTTCAAAGATGAATTTTGGACTGTTTTACCAGATTTACAATTTCTGATTTTCACACAGTTGAAAGTCGATTTTGTTCAGAGTTGATTGTATGAATTTAATTTTGTTCTGGGCATTTGATAAATCCTTCCCTAAGGTCTTGGCGACCATACTCAACAAGTTTCAGATTTTATTTCGAAGTGTGGATTTTTATGTTGCAAAATCGGCCCTCTCAAGGGTCGTACCTTTCTGTGTGCATTGGGAACTGTGCCATTAATTATTGCTGGCTTTTTGGAGCTGTTTTTTCGTCACAACATGGGCACCTATCTTCCAATTGACCATTGCACTTGACTTCACGCAATTCGGAGTTATTTTGCTTAAGTTATGAGCATTTGATTGTTTCTACAGTTGCTGATATCTCATTTCCAGAATTGCAGATTTCTAAATCAGAATTAATTCAGTTGTTGTTTCTATCTTTCTTCATCATTTCTCATTATGTTCTAACATGGAAACATTGTATAGCCTGGTGCTTGAAATATGGTGAAAAAACATTGTAATTTGCCACTCTCTATATTTGTACAAACTGCTAACAGTAGTATTGTTTCAGTTTAACATTGCTGCATTATCTATTTAATTTCACATTAAGCACCCCTGGATGGTATACCCCCAGTGAGGATAATTTGAATTGTATAATCTATCATACCCACTGTTAAGTGGTGAATCCCCACTCTTAAGTGGATGTCTGCCGCAACAGAAGAAGAGTTTTAAATTGTAATCTTTTACCCCCACTGTTTGGTGGTAACGTGGAAAGTTCCTCTTGGATGGTTATCCGCCTTTTTCATTTCAATTCAGCAATTAGCACTCCACCATATGTTAGCACCTCGCCTGTCAAAGGATCTTGAGTGCACATTCTTGGTGTAGAGTTTAGTCTCTCTCTTTTAGTTGTAATCTTTGATTCAGTAGATCCTAGGGATCCTCTGACCATATGGCCGCCCCTCCTCCTTAAGTGGTTTTAGGGCGCATTCTTGGTTAGAGTTCTTTCATGCAATGTTGTGCTTGGTTACATTGTAAATGTTCATTAAAAATCAAAAATTTGAGAGAGCATATTTCACGTAAAGAGTGATTGCTTGCATAATGATAATACCTTATCGCAGCATAGATCTGAGAGTTCAGAGCCTCGGACACATTTTGAAGAGAGTTGATCCAAGTGATCCAACCAATCCATTTCCGCTCCTATGCCCTCATGCTCTGTTTATCTTGAGGAGATAGGATAGATTAAAAGTTAGCCTAGTTGTAGTTAGGATTTGCAGAAACCAAAGAAAACCTTAGCTATAGCGCATTGTGTTTATGCACCCTTATGTCTTGCCCGCTAAGTAAATAAGATAGGAACATTTAGTCCATTTTACTTTTATGCAAACATCAGCAAACAAGAGGGAGCTTCCCCTCCATAATTTGAAGAGCAGTCATAACACACTATGCATAGTTGTCGGTTTCCAATAAGCACTTTAGAGGTACTAATTGAAACGCCAACAATAGCAAAGAGGACAAGTATATAAAAAATAGGGAAAATTTAAAACATATAGGGAAATTTCAAATATTCATATGATAACATTATTAAAGCATTCATTATATATATATATATATATATATATATATTATAGATCCTTAATACATATCATTTGCGTTGAATTGAGAGCTCAAAAAAATTAGCAAATTTCAAAAATTAATTGCTTTCATAATTCAGTGTTAATATACATGTGATATAAAAAAATACTATACAAGTTACAACAAAATGCCCAAAAGCTGCAATTTTCACTTACAATTACAATATGAAAATACAAGAACATAAAAAGTATACTATTCTCCCTAATCTACAACTCCCAACACTACTAAAAATCGAAGTCCTTAAAGTCATTTCCACTGTGAGGGTCTGCCTCATCCAACGGAATCCCAACCAATCCCTCCTCTGTTGCCTCCTCATCAACCTAGTTGGTGCCTTCAAAATCAACATCCCATCATAAAGTTAGAGTCGATCAATACTCTAGAATTTGATGATCCTAAAGTCGGAAAGCACTATGTACGACCACTAGCTTCTCTACTCATCTAGAGGTAGGTCTACTGCTCTTGATGGAGTGGATAAAGCCATATGTGGACCAATCCCTTTTTGCATCAAAGGAACTGACAACCTATGAAAGGACACAAATGGCAAGCATCCTCAACTATGGTGTATACTTCCCATGCTATGCCCATCATCCAATAGGGTCAATTTGAGCTAATGTAGCTCTATCTATCTTCAACTTTGGTTCATTGAATGTTGGACCACCAAGATTTGTGAAGGCATGCCATTCTATGCAAAGTATTGTAGACTCCTCAACTAAATACATCTTTCAAAAGGCCTTCATTAGCCCTTCTTTCAACTATTCATCATCACAAGGAGGCAACCTTCCAACCTTTGGTGCATACCATTTGGTCATTAGAGGAAAGGGTACTATATGAAGCAAGGTGTTTATAGTTGGCTGAAAGTGAATTGAACATGTTTTAGTCGGCTAAGATAATAAGTAAATAAATAAATGATTATGTTTAGGGTTTTATGTGTTAAGTCCCTGACGGTTAAGGTTTTTGTAGTCGGCCAAAAGTGAATTGAACATGTTTTAGTCAGCTAAGATAATAACTAAATAAATAAATGATTATGTTTTGGTTTTATGTTTTAAGTCCTCGACAGTTGTTATAGTTCGTTGGTAGTTACCAAGAGTTGGTAGTCTTAACCAACATCGGCCTACTATTTATACGTCCTTGTTGTTCATAGTCAAGGACCGCTGTTATGATTATGATGTACTTATTACATATTTGTGAATGAATGAGAATAAAGCTTTATCTTCTAAAACATGATTGGTATTCATTTGTGTTCTGTAAGTTTGTTACTTTTGCTTACTCTGTAAATCATTCAAGTACGATAAGCGAGTAAACTTTGGCGTTGTTGTTGATACGAACTCTTGTACACAATAGATAGATGGGAATAATGGCGTCATAATGGGTCATCCAATCGAAGAGCCAGTGCAAGCAAATGAGGAAAGAGAAGATGCGTTGACAGAAGACCTCATAAGGTTGTGGGATATCTCACCGAAGGAACACGTATGGAGGGAAGCTCTCAAGCGAGAGGTCCCTCAAGCGGCCATCTGGGACAACCTGATTGTCAATCCAAAGATCGACCGTCTTCTCGACAGATTGTCGAGATTGATAGCACGACACTACATACTGCAAGATCTTTGGGCAAAGAAAGACAAAAAACAGAGAAAATAAATACTGCAATGATATAAAGAAAGAAACAAATAGGAGGAAGGATATGACACTAGTCGTAGACGTACTCTTGAAAATTAATGCCCATATGACCAAATAAAAACAGGAACCGAATTCCAAATGGTCAAGAATCATCAGAAGAACGGGTATGAAGATCCCTAAGAGTGAAGGAACAAGAGGAACGACAAAGACAATTGAGAAGAATCATCAAAGAAACAAACCAAGACCTTGTGGAAAAAACATACCAAAACCCTTGCCAACCAACCAAGACAACTGTCCATAGAGACAATATCGGACAACGAAGAAGAAAAATGCTCTGAAAAATGAATTAAACAAAAAAATTGAAAATAACATATGCCGCATCCGAGAATTATCCATATCGGGAGAACCGAGAAATGGAGGATCTGAACCGAAGACCCCCGGACGGAGGGAGTGCGAGAACAACCTCCAGGATACACAAAGTGCAGAGGACGTTGAGGATAGACAAGTGGAGGACTTGTATGTGGCTGCGAGTGCAGGACAGGCACTGGAATGTACCGACCGAAATAGTCCACACAAGTCCAACACACGGGGAGAACATTAGGGCAGGAAAATGGTGACTTCACCAGCCAATCCGAGTGTGGAAAGGCAGAAATTGCCAAAATTCACAGGGAATAGGTTAGAGGATCCAATAAGACACTGCAAAACTTGTGAGACCATATGGATAGCGAGCAGCCAAGAAGACAGAGATTATTGGCTGAGAGTATTTCGAGTGACTCTCAAAGGCATACTGATCGATTGGTATGCAGAATTAGACATAGCACACAAAGCCACATTGGAGGCATTAAAAAGAGCATTTCAGGAAGAATTTGAAATCCTAAGAGACGACAACAAAATCGTAGCGGAGATATACAACACGAAGTAAGGAAAACATGAAAACGTACAAGCCTACAATCGGAGGCTAAAGGAATTGTTGGTAAAGTTAGAGAACCAACCATCCGACGGATTGAAGAAGCGATGGTTCATCAAAGGACTAATTCCCTCACTAGGCAAGAAAATAAAGGTAGTACCTCCATCATTGTACACTGAGGCTTACAATCGGGCGATGGACATCGAGAGTGAAAATAAAACATCCTCTCAAATAAAACGAAAGAAGAATGACAACGAGAGTACAGACAAGAGCAGTGACGAAGAATCTAAAATTGTTCAGGCCCTCTGACGAGATATGATGCGCATGAAGAAAGAACTAAAGGCTGACAAAGATACCCCAAAAGAAACTAAAGAACTACAGTGCATCGATTGTAAAATAGATCACACAAAAAATAATTGTCCAAAGAAATCATTCTATGACATTTGTCAGGTACTAGGACATTCCATCAAGGAATTCCTGTACAATTTAAAAAGAAGAAGCACCCAGGTTCTCTTCACCCAAGGGGAATAGTGAACCCTTCTAACCACACCTCCTAAACCTCAAAATAATAGCAACAATAATCCATCTTCTGATGGGTACCGGCGACCGCAACAAAAGAGGAAATAATGATTGGTACAAGAACAATGGGACGAGAAGCCGAATCTGGTACGATTCTAAAGGAAGATCCATGATCCAGTGTCGAAAGTGCAATGAATGGGGTCATTTCACCAGAGTATGCTAGAACAATCGATGCAACGGAGGAATGTTATGTAAGTGGTGCGGACCGGGTGACCACGAAGACACCAACTACTCGAAGCAGAAACATATCAACATGTTGGAAGTGGAGGACGAGGAGGTTTTGGCAATTACCAGAGCACAAACAAAGAAGGTCATGTACCCAAACCCTCATACGGAGAAGGAAAGACTCTGGGAAGCCAAGGCGGAAGTAGAACAAGCAATGGACAAGGAAAGGAAAACCTCCAATGAAGCAGCTAGTACGTCATTACGGTCGGAATCGAAGAACATCATACGACAAATGTTGCGAAAAACCGTACCTATAAAGGTAACAGATCTTTTACAAACAATGCCACAATTGAGAATGGCAATCATGAACATAGTCGGTGACAACCAAGTTCAACTAGGAACTCCAAGCAAAGACGTAGTAGTACAGCTACCAAAAGGAAAACAAGCCCCTGATCCAATGTTACTCACCGTGAACATCGAGAGGAAGCCAACCATCGTATAGATGGAAATCATGGGAAACACACACATGAACACCATCGTCAAGGAGGCTCGAGAGTGAACATACTACCGAAAGAGACTTGGAAGTGTCTCAAGAAACCAACTCTCTGGCCACCAACATTTCAATTGGTAAGCATCAATCAGCATGGTATCAAACCACTGGGTACACTCATGACAAAAAAGGTGACAATTGGCACACAAAAAAATTTGTTGAACTTTGTCATCATCCCACTACAGAAGAAGTCATACGATGCACTCCTTGGGATAGGATGGTTGATTGCAGCCAAGGTGGATCACAACTGGAAACGAAACACACTCTCCATCAAGAGCGGCAAGAGGAAGTATGTCATCGACTTGAAGAATCAAGTTGTGAGTGACGAATTTGTGTCCTCTGAGTCAGAATCCAACAAAGGAGAATCAAAGCAAATGAAGGAAGTTTATGAAACCTAATGACAAAGGAGTACTTGATCTCGAGAGTTGCTCTAAGGATGAGACAAGTTCTCTCAACAGTCTATTCCATTGGCAAATGGAAGACTACGAGGTGTTCCACCCGGAATGCAACATGCTACAGATCAAGGAGATCGAGGAAGAAGACAAAGCCTCGACTAGTCAGGCGTTTCTTGTCGAGTATAGAGAATACAAGGAGGGAGTAGCAAAATTGGATGATACGCCAGCCACAAGTTCAAACAAGAAAATATAATCAAGTACAAGGAACCAAGGATGAAAAGGGTGAAGCTGTGGGATGAAGATAAACCAAAGACAATCTTGGTCAGAGATGATTGGGACCCCGTACTGAAGGCGGCAGCGTTCAAGATATTCACATAGTACAAAGATGCATTCACCTAGACATATAAAGCTCTCAAAGGGATACCGCCAAAGATGTGTGTACATACGATCCCCCTCGTACCAAGAGCACAACCCATACATAAGAGACCATATCGGATGAATAAAAACTACGCTAAGAAAGTACAAGTAGAAATCAAGAAACTGTTAGAAGTGGGAATCATTTTCAAAGTGGAAGTTAGTGACTGGGTTTCACCAATCATCATATCACTAAAGAAAGAATCCGAACAGATTTGGATATGCATAGATTTCAAAAGCTTGAATACGGTGACAATCAAGGATCCATTCCCACTCCCTTTTACCGACACAATCCTTGAAGAAGTGGCTAGTCGTGAAATGTACTCATTCATGGATGGATTCTCAGACTACAATTAGATAAGCATCATTGAAGAAGACAAGTTCAAGAAAACATTTGTAGTCGAGGATGGAGTATATGCATACAGTCGAATGTCATTCGGGTTATGCAATGCTCCAACAACCTTCAAGAGTATCATCCTACACATTTTTGATTAAATTTTGGTGGGGAATTTCAAGGCATTCCTTGACGATTGGTCAATCTATAGTGACCAGAAGAAACATTTGAAGTCACTCGAATGGTGTATGGAGCGGTGCAAAGCACCACGACTACTATTGAACCCAAAAAAGTGTTGATTCATGGTGCCACAATGCAAGTTGTTAGGCCACATCGTCTACAAAGCAGGACTCAAGACAGACCTCGACAAGATAAGGGTAATCATACAAATGGAAGCCCCACAGAACATCACTGGCATGAAGTCATTTTTCGAGCAAGTCAGTTGTTGTCGAAGGCAAAAAAGAATTATAGTACGACGGAGAGGGAAGCCCTCGGGATGTACGTCATACAGAAATTTACGCACTGTTGTAGTCGATCATACCGTAAGTAATTAAATATATTAGTCGGCCAAATAATAAATATATAAATACATAAAATTGTGCACAACAAAAGGAATTAGTATATGTTGTAATCAGGAAATTGATCCCCAATGATTGGGTAGTTGTAATGAGTCGTTGCCAACAGTTGGTGTCCTCAACCAACATCGGCCGACTATATATTTGATGATTCACTTATAGTCAGGGATTAGACATTCTTGATGTATGATGTCGTGATGTCCCATTATAAGTTTATCCTAACTTTGCTTTAGGTCTTCCAAATCAAGATCTTCAAATAAGGCTAGAATCAATAATTAATGATAACTTCAATCTTATTAAGACTAACTTTCAAGGCTATGGTTCACTTTAGTTATTAATCTTATAAATATTGATAATAATTGAAGATATGTAAATAAGAGTAAGTAGTTCTCTTCTATAATTTATGACATATATAGTTTGTAATTCTGCTTATGTAAAGATGCAAATTAGACACCAACAACTGTATGCGATTTCTAATATTTTCTTATAGGTTACATGCATGTGCAGGTCGGCCAGTTGGTGAATATAATATTCGTTGCCTCTATTATACATACTCCTCAAATCATGTGAATTTCTAATGGTTGTGTGTCTGATTTAATGCTGATTAATTCCCAGCTTGGGTCTGTTGATGTGTGTTTTATGACAACGCCAGCACAGAATAAAATGTCCAACGGTCACTCTATTCTCTCTTGATCAAAATATCCCGCATGCTAAGATTGCGTGAAAGATCATGTGTTCAACTCCAAGGTTCCTTTTATTGCGAATAGACTCAGTTGGTTGATGTGAATATGTTGGGTATTCCAAGGGGACTTACGTAATTGTTCGATTTTATTGGCTCAAGCAAATGAAAGGTTTTGGCTATGATGCTCTGGTATTTGAACAGACCGGGAAATACTGAATTTAAAGGAGGTAGGGGTAGGGATCCTACAATCTAACTCTAAGGGTGGAAGGCAAAGACTAGCTTCAACAATCTCCAAACCAAACTTTGTTTCGTCTCCTCTTTGGACAACTCTGACAAAGCTGATGCAATCTTCAAAGGATGGATAAGATATTCAGATTGAGATTTAACATGCACACCCCTTCACAACGAAGCAAGTGGACACACAAATCACAACCGAAGTTAGGTGCTGAAATTCCAGTTGACCATGCAGGGCAGACTTACCGTCAGCAAGCCCGCTAGTGGTATGGATATAGGGAGATATGCTCAAACCAACGCTGCATTCCACAATTAACACTACTTGCATGAAAACAAAATCTACCTTAGTCTACTCTACTTGAATTGGAAAGACGAACAAGTCTTGCTAGCTGCTCACAATAGAAGATAGAACCACCAAGCAATGATAAATCTTTATATTATGAGAGTTTTCACAACAACTTCTTACAAAACTTTCAAAGGGAAAGCTTCCTTTCCTTTTCAAACTAAGCTAACTCCTAGCTTTACTCCTATCTCTGATTTATGTTTAGCTCTGATCTATCTCTGATTCTAATTCTAATATTTTACAAATGAGGGGGGGATGCCCCTTTTATAATAGGCCCAGTCCAGTGGACGGTTCAGATCTTATTACAATAAAGGGCTCAGATTGAGCCACCCATGCCCTAATTAGGGTTTTTGCCCTAAAAACCGCCACTGAGAGGAGTGGGGCAATGAATGCATTGCAGATTCTCCACTCCTCGTCACGAACCACTAACTACCATCAATGCACGTCGTCACCCTCCAGAAGGTCATCGTCCAAAAGGGTGTTTCCCTTCTCCTTCTCGCTGGCTGCAAATCTGATGAATTTGTCTAATACTGCCTCAATTTCCTGATCCGAAATGGGAGGAATGTGATCCAACTGAAACTCTAAAACTGTAACTGTTTGCCCATGCCAAGCACATGATTTCTTCTAGGCAACAAGGGCGTCCTGGGTGTTCTGTATGATACTGGAGAACATAGCAGTGTTCTCGAAGTCATCCTGTGTGAAGGTCTTCACCTCAGAGAAGAATGGCGTTAATCTGCTCTTCAAACCATCTGCAGTTACCTCTTCAGAAGTCAACCTCCTGGCAAAGATTGCCTCCAACGTGTTGAGGATTCCATCTAAGATGTTCGTCATGGCCTTTCTGACCCTGACAAAATCTGTCTGTAATGCATCGTAGAATCCCCGGCCTGTGACTACTGAAGAGTACCATCTGGCGAAGTCGTATCTATCCCCCTGCTGAATAACACCTCCCTCAACCAAAGTGTGTTGAGGTATGCTCATCAAAGCCCCTAAACAAAGAACAACTCTTGTCTGATAGATGCGGGCCTCACCCCAAGCATGGATAACTGCCTCCACCCTAGCGATAATATCGGAAGCTTGCCCATAGGCATGTGCAAGATCCTCCATGAACTTTCTTGTTTATGTACGCACACTGGCAACCCACTTGTCTACCTGCTGTGCCATTCTCTTCAAATCCTCTAACCCACTGATTGACTCCCTAGAAAATTTAGTTGGAAGTTCAATTGCCGGATTCTCTTGCCCACAAGGATGGGACAAGTGTTGCACGTAGCCAATCAGTGTCTTGTGCTCTACCTTCAACCTTTTGTATTTGCCCTCAACATGGGACAATCTATCCTTGAGTGCTCGATAGGAATTATCGCACTCCTCTACCACTTGTGCTCCAGTAGGGCGGCCAAGTTCCATGGTTGTGATCACATAGTTTTCTGGAACGGCCTCGTCTCTATCACACTCTATCCGAGGTATTGCCATATGCAAAATTTGGGATCCATCCTCATCCGTGGATATTTTAGAGAACTTCCTAGCCCTCTTCTTCGCTGGAGGTGCACTGATTCTTTGTAATAATTCCTCCATCTCGACCGCGGGATCGGTCTCATGTACAGGATCACGCCTCATCCTATCCCTTAGCCATTCTGGCACCTCCTTCCACTCATCTGATATAATAAAAGGCTGCTCCACCTCGGCCTCTACCTCGTGAACCTCTCCTTTGCCATCGTTTTGACGAGGCTCACCGTCATCAACAGGCTCAGTGTCTCCTAAGCTCTGGGCATCCTGATCTGAAGTAGCATCACCCTCGAGAGCTGCCTCAATTTCCTGCTGAAACTGAGTATCAGTGGCCGTCCCCTCATCTGTCTCTTGCTGATTTGCTTGCGGGTTACCTTCTCAGGGCATGTTGATGCTCTGGCCCACCGATTCTCTACAAGGTGGCTGACTCTCCACTCGCACCGTCTGCTCTACATCCAATCTCTCCCTCTGATCAACAAACAATGACACCTCTTGTAAGCTTGGAGAATGTGCCCGAGATGGCGTATGCATGGACTCCTCAACTACCACAGGCTCAGGTCGAACTAGCTCCTTTCCTCTAGGCTCTGGAGTTGGATTACTCCATCTCCTCTGATTAGTTGCCGGTAATCTGCTGTCTCCCATCAAATTGTACGTGAGGGGAATTGACCTTCCCTTAAGTCGGCTGACATGCCTCTCTATCCAACTCCGTGTAAATGTTAAGACTGGGATACAAAGTGTATCCAAGTCAGTGATCTCTAGCTCAGACCAATCTGGGAGTGGCAGAGGCGTATCTCTTACTGTCTCGTAGTCAGCATGTACAACGTTTATGTCTTCCTCAATCTGATCTGGTACTGGGATAATCTCACACTCTCTGACCATCACCAACGGTATCCGAGAGAACATTCTCTTTCTGACTTCGATCTCATCCACTGCACTTGCCCAAAAGTCTTCGATCTGCACCTTGTGCCTAAACTCTTCTGTCAATATCCATCTGATGTTTCGGTGGGGATCGTAGTAGTGCCTGCTAGTGTGATAGGAAAGGTGAAAGAATTGGAGCTCTGCTTCTGCCTCTCTTGCTGCTTGCAGCGATGGACAAATTTCATTTGAATTCCCCATGGTAATTGGGAATCCAAGACCACCTTTCTTCTTCTTCTTCTGAATCTTATCATAGGCAATCAGTTGCCTAGATACTTCCAGCATCACTATCCTGTTTGTGGGATACCAAGGCAATCTGTATGGATAGGAGGAAAATCCTTGCAGCCTTATGTAGGTGAATTTTGGAAATTGGATAAACCAACATCCGAATTTCTCAATCTCTTGTGCCTCCCTTGATATTCTGTGATGGGTTCTTTGTTGCAGGGTCCTCGTTATTATCATAGTAAAGGCATCATTGACCCTCTATAATTAGTTGTGCTTGTCAAGTGCAACTGTGGACAAGCCTCATATATTTTAAACTGATGGGAACCGCAACCGATTGGTTCCTTGTAAGAGATACCCCTATATCTCGTCATGCGAGCCAGCATATAGACAAGGTAGGAGACCATATGAAATGTTTTTGTTCTCCTCACGCCACGAAGCTGCTCATGTATGCTATCACTGATCATCAGTGCCCAATCCATGTAATCCTTTCCCTCTAACACCAAGTTGACAAAATAAAACATCCAAGGTTCAAAGATGAACGCTTGGGGACATCCTCCAACTCTGCTTAACATCATGATCAGATCACCAAACTCCTGCCTAAAATCCTCCGAGACTATCTGCTTGGGCAATTTTGTGCGAGTTGGCTTGGGTTTAATCATCCACCTAGTATTTATCAAATCAGCACACCAGTCTGTGGTGGATGAGTACATCTTTCCAGCTCTTTCCTTTGTCTTGTAGATCATCCTCTCATGGACTGGAATCCCGAATGCCTCTCCGATTGCTTTAGGTGTCAGGTTGGCCAATACCTTGCCATCTAGCGAAGTGATCATTCTTTGCTCTGTATTGTAATGGAGGGCGCATTCC
Source organism: Sequoiadendron giganteum (assembly GCA_007115665.2). Taxonomy (NCBI): domain Eukaryota; kingdom Viridiplantae; phylum Streptophyta; class Pinopsida; order Cupressales; family Cupressaceae; genus Sequoiadendron; species Sequoiadendron giganteum. The sequence continues at coordinate 303,310,532 of CM021104.1, read as the reverse complement.
ATGATGAGTTCTGGGCACCGGATAGCTGGCAGAAAGTTGGCAGCTGCATACAGTCCACTTCTGACAATACTGTGCGAAGTCACTGATGGGTGATGGCCTCCAGTCCCCATTATCCTTCTTCTAAATGCCTCCAAGTTGAATGAGCCTAAGTTCGTGTCAGCTAGCCTGCCGAGCTTTGATGAAAATTTTGACTCTAGCAAGAATGACTTGCCCAGTTTCTTGATCAACGCCTGTCTGGACTTGGTGTGGTTGTTTTTGCCTGCAGCTCTTCTACTTGATTCAGCCATTCTGCAAAAAGGCAAGAGAGTTAGAAAACAAGATTTAAAATAATAAAATAACCATCATCGAGGGTGTCAGCAGATTTTTAAATAAAAAGGCTGCAACACTTCTGCCATTTCCAACTGCAAACCTCAATTGTCTTGTTCACTTCAGCTGTGAAATTTTTGTATTTGCAGCAGCTCTTGAGACCTCTCTCAAACTCGTATTTCTCTTCTAAAATGTACTTCAGCAACTTGAGACTTCTCCTAAATGTGTTTTCAGCAACCTTGTGAAGTTTCTTCTTAAATTTGTACTTCTCAGCAACTGCAGCCCTTTCAACTTCAGATTTCTCAGCAACTTCAAAAAAGTCCAGACTTAACCTCGTTTATCTCAGCAGTCGGATAAAACTTCTTCACAAAGTCGTACCTTCTTAGAAACTGCAGCAACTGGCAACTGGGAAATTCACACCTCTTCACCAAATGTAGTCTCAGCAAGCTAAGTCGTACTTCTTCAGCAACTTCAACTTATGCAAATTTGCACTCCAGCAACCTCCAGCTATCTCACAATTTCGAACTCTTCAGCAACTTCAGCCTCTTCAAAAATTTGTACTTTTCACTTTAGCAACTTTTTTTGCTCTTAGCAACTAGTGAGAGGAATGAAGAGGACTTCAAAAACTTATAGCCAGGTCGAATTCCTGCAGAGGCTATACTTAGCAAATTTTTTGAATTCGTTTTCCCTCTCTTTCCTAGTCGTAACACTTGTCATCTGAGGCATCGGAATCTCAAGTTTCTAGAATTATGATTTCATCATCTCCGCACAGGCCTGCCTCGTTGCATTGGATTCTTTAAAATATTAAATCACTCACTCCGTTGAACAACTTCGAATTGTTTGGCTAAGTCGTTTGATCTCTCCTTCGTTTTGGCAAAATCATCCAACTCAAACCTCTAGCGAAATGCTTCTTATTCATTTTATTTGTTTGCCTTAGAGAAATTCCTCAAATTTGCCTTAGGAAATTTATTTGAAATAAGCACTGGGCAAAATATCCACCGAAACGATATGAGCGAGGCATGGAGTAAGTTTGAATCACCTCTGAATTGCAAACGTTCAATACCCAGAAGAAAAAACTTTCCAGAATCCATCATTTTCATGTGTATCCAGACGAAGGGGTACTTTTAATTTTTATTATTTAAAAATAATAAAAATGGCTAATGTTTATTTCTTCTTCACATCTGGATGTCTTCCACTCCTGCAGTTTCGAGTTTCTCTGCCTTGGCAAATTTTCTTGATTTCTCTATGAAGAATTTTCTCTCCGGAATTCTAGCATCATCCTCCAGACGTATTACCCATTTTCTCTTTTAGAAAATGCCTTAAGAATAATTTTTTTTTAAATTTAAATTTCACCATTTTACCCTCTGAAGGGCACATTTAGCATGCCATGCTTCCATCCCATTCCTTAGGCAATTCCACGCCTAGACCCTCTTTTCATACTTAGCAATTTTCATTTTTCAAGTCCCAACTCCCTGGGCGCATTCCACATGGTGAGGAGGAAAAATATCAACCCTTAGTCTTTTAAGATCACGCCACCCTTAGTATTTCTTTCCCCCCCTTGGCGCATGGTGACCCTTCACCTTCCTTGAACGCACTTCACATAGTGGACTTCCACTTTCAAGCGTATTTCACATGTTGAGGAGAAAACTTCCTTTACCCTTGGCGCTTTTCCCTTTGTGTGAGAGAATTTACTCAATGCCTAGCGCATTTCTTCAAACTCTCTAATGTTTTTCCCTTTCACCTTTTACCTTTACCTTAAGCGCATTTGCCATAGGGAAGGGGAACTTCTTGAGCGCATTTCACCATGTGAGAGGGAAATCCCACGCCTTAGGTGACCTTTCACCTTCCTCTAGCGCATATAAGCATGTAGACTTCCATGTTGGGCGCATATTGGGGTGTGAGAAGAAATTCCGCCCATGGTGACTCTTCATCTCCCTTGGGCGCATTTGACCCATGCAACTTCCTTGCCTTAGACGCATATGCTAGTGTTAGAAGGAAAATTCCACGCCTATCAAGTGGCTCTTCATCTCCTTTAGGCGCATTTTGGCTAGGCAACCTCCATTTCCAAGCGCATTTCACAGTGTTAGAAGGAATTCCGCCTATATGGTGACTCTTCACCTCCCTCTGGCGCATATGGCCTATGCAACCTCCATTTCCAAGCGCATTTGAGGATGCCTCAAGGAATTTTCGTGCCTTAGGAATTTTATCATGCCCTTTTGGTGACCTTTCACCTTCCTTGAGCGCATCTAGGGGTATGAGGAGGAAACTTCATGCCTTGGAAGAATTTCTATGCCTCTGCCATGTGGGTGCATTTGACCTCTGTTCAGGAAATCTTGCACTTGGAGATTTTCATGCCCTTTTTATCTTCTTGGCGCATATCATGTGTTTCTATGCCAGTTGCCTCTTATAAATCTCCAACGCCCTTTATGCCCTAGCTTTCTATTTTTAGTAAACCCGGAGAAGTTAGGGTTTCTTTGTATTTCATCCTGTTCTGAGCCATGCTTGCACTGATTTTGCCACCCTGTTTGCCTTCTGCCCATACTGGTATGCTATTTTTAGCAAACCGTAAATTTGATCAATCCATGTATCTCCGTTTGCTTTGAAATTTGTTCCACTTGTTCTTGATGCTGTGAGAGACCTGTTCACACTTTTCTCTGGCAATGACGTGCTATTTTTAGCCATGAGGTGACTTACTAAAAATAGTAAGTATTCAGATCGTGCTCAAATTTTGCCAGTAGGTAGCCTGAAAGATGTTGATCCCGGTGGCGTGCCTCGTTTTTGGCTACTCTGCATTTTACTTCATCTATTTTTAGACATAGCAAGGGAAACCCTAATCTGACTTGTATGCGCTCCCGACTACTCCTGATTGCCTTGATTTCTACTGTTTGTCGTTCTGCTTGCTGGAAGGAAGTAATGGGTAGCCGTCGAACTGAAGCTGCTATTTATAGTAAGTGTCTAGAAAGTGGTCCATCGGATGTCGAACGAGTTTGCATGTCACAGTGCTTGTGGGATCTCAAAAAAACTAGAAAACCCCAAAAAACTGGTCAGCGTTCCAACACTGGCTAAAAATAGTAAGTCCCTGAAAACTGACTCATTCCGCTTGCATGTCATATCACTGCGAAGCTCTCGCAAAACCCACATGGAATATCTGGACATGCATTGAAAATTCCTGCATGCAAACCCTAAATTTAGCCTCGGAAGGCTGAACTCTGAAAGTCCTTGTCTCGGTTTGCATGTTATACCGTTGCGAAGGTCTTAAAAAACCCAGATCCATTCTCCAGTCATTCACCGAAGAATTGTATGTTTAAACCCTGAACATAGCCTCTGAAGGCTGAACTGCTAAAAATAGCCAGTTGTCTGAATCCGTTCAAATTTCACGTGTGGATGCTCTGAAGCTGCCTAAATGTGCTGAAGTAGTTAGAATCCCGAAATCCTGAGGAATAAGCCTCAAATTAGGTACTTACTAAAAATAGTAAGTTGTCAGATTTCAGTAGGATTTCAGTGGGACTCTGCTTTGAGCTTCCTGACTGTGCTGCTGCACTTGGATTTCACCTTGATAACTCAGTTTGACCTAAAACAAGCCTAAAGGATGGAAACCCTAATTTCGTAGACTTGGCAATCATTTCAATCTAGGTCAAAGATGGGACATCCTCGGAAGGACAAAAGATCAGAGACAGAGAGAACCAAAGCCAAAAGACCAGAATGGAGCAAAAATCAAGGGGTCTCCATCTTGGATGGGGTGATGTGTGAAAAAGGTCACAACTGGGTCGATAATCAATGGCTCCCTTGGAGCGACTTGATCTTGCTACTATAAGATATGTTTTGTTCAGATTCCTTCGATGCCTTCTTGCTAATAATTTCTGACCTTTTATACCTTAAAATGTCGAAGTAATACGTCCCTTCTTCAAATAATCGCATCTCTTAACAAATTAATATATGTCGGCCTACTTATTATTATTTCTTTATAGCAAATAGTCACCCCTCTTGGTAATATTTTATAATTATTTATTATTATTTTATGGAGTTCTATAAGCGATTAAGTAGGATTATTACAGATGTACCTATGGCTGATCTGATGAATGAATACAACTCATATATTTTGTGCAATGTTTGTGTAATTGATATGTTATATTCTTGATGTTATACATTATTGTTTACTCTGTATTAATCAGTCAAGTCAATTAGCGAGTAAACACTTGGCACCGTTGTCAATACGAACCCTCACAATACACCAAACACAGATGGATGTCATGGCGCTGTAATGGGTCAGCCAACTGAAGAGTCGGTGCAAGCAAACGAGGAAAGAAAAGACACGTTGATGGAAGATCTGGTAAATTTGTGGGATATCTCAATAAAGGAGCACGTATGAAGGGAAGCTCTCAGGCGAGAGGTACCTAGGCGGTTATCTAGGACAATCTAAGTGTCAACCCAGAGGTCGACCACCTTCTCAACAAACTATCGAGATTGCTTGCACGACACTTCATCATACTCCAAGATCTCCGAGCCAACAAAGACCAAGAACAAAGACAATAGATCTTGCAACAATACAAAGAACAAACCAGACGAGAAGAAGAATAGCATGACACGGATCGACGACACAAGTCAAAGAATTAATGTCGTTAACCTTAAACAAAAAGGGAAAACTAAAACAAAGTGGTCACGAATCTGTTGATTAGAAAATAAGATCCTTAAGGATAAAAGAAAAAACCGAACGTCAACAACGACTAAGGGGTGAAGTTGACAGAGGAAAAGGATTTTTCAAAGAAAGTCCAACTCCACCCGAGAACAGAAGTAGAAGCCGAAGTGCAAGCAGAAGTTGTAGTCGGGAGAGACGAAGAACTGGCAGGACAAGAGAACATACAAGGGGAGATTGGATTGAAATAGCCAAGCATCTACCACTCCCCGATGACGAAACTGAGGCGGATCTCTCCGACCAAGTTATAGAACCGTCTGAACCATTAGCATCGAATGAAGGGGAAACATCAAACGAAGAAGGGTCATTGTCAAAAGACACACCATTAGGCGAGGGGGAAGGCAAGGAAGAAACCGCCAACCCGACCGTCCAAGAGAAATTCACACGAATAGAGTCAGCTAAAGGGGAAGGCCAAAGGAAGTAAACGGACGACCTGACAAAGACCATTCGCCAAATTGAGCAGTAGACAATGAAGGGACATCAGAACATTGAACAACCAAAGCAGAAAACACCAAGATAGAGGGAGCACCGAAAGAACCTCGAAGGCAGCCCGAAGGTGACAAACACTGCCGAAGGACGAGTAAAGGATTGCGACGTGTCCGAGAGTGAAAGTGAAGACAAGACATCTTCCCAAGGAAAGAAGAAGACAAATGATGATGAGAGCACAGACAATAATAGCAATGGTGAATCAAATACCATCCAAGCATTGAGAACACATATGATAAGAATGATGAAATAGTTGAAGGCTAAGATGGAAAATACAAAAGAACACAAAGAGTTGTGCATCGACTGCAAGGGAGACGGTCACACAAAGGCAAACTGCCTGAAAAAGTTATTCTGCAATATCTGCTAAGTTATGGGACATTCCATCAAAGGAATGCCCATACAACCAGAAAACAAGAAGCACACAAGTGCTCTTTACCCAAGGAGAATAGTCAAATCCCCCGACCATACTGCCAAAACCTCAAAACACTAATACCAACGCATCTCCAGGTGGGTATAGGAACCGAAGAGGAAATAACAATCAGTTCAACAACAATGAACCAAGGAGTAGAACTTAGTACGATGCAAAGGGACAACCGATGATCCAATACAGAAAGTGTAATGAATGGGGCCACTTCACTCGAGAATTTCAAAGTAGCCAAGACAAAATGGGAATGCTTTATAAGTGGTGTGGACCGGGTGACCACGTAGACACCAACTACCCCAAACAGAAAAGCATCAATATGATAGACGTAGAGGATAGAAACGAAGAGGCATTGGCGATCACCAAAGCACAAACAAAGAAAGCCATCTACCCAAACCCTCATACAAAAAAGCAACGAATGAGGGAAGCCAAAGCAGAGGTAGAACAAGTGATGGCTAACAAACGAAGAGCCTCTCAAGAGACTACAAGTACCTCATGGCAATCAGAGTCAGAAAAGAACATCGTACGACAGGTACTGAAGACTACTATACCCATCAAAGTGACCGACCTTCTATAAACTATGCCACAATTAGGAATGGCAATCACGAACATAGTCGGTGATGAACAACGCCAGCAACAAGAAGGCCGACGGAAGGAGATGGTAGTAGAACTGCCACTCGAAGGTGAACAACTCATCGACGCAGTGTTGGTGACAGTAACATCGGGAAGAAACCCACGATCATACAAATTGAGATCAGAGAGAAGAACCTAACAAACACGATCGTCAATGGAGGATCGAGAGTCAACGTACTACCCAAAGACACATGGAAGTGACTCGAGAAACCTACACTCTGGCCACTAGCATTCCAATTGGTGGGTGTCCACTAGCATGGCATCAAGCCGCTAGTAACATTGATGGCGCAGAGGGTGACAATTGCGACACAATCATTCTTGTTGAGCTTTGTAGTCATCCCACTGCAAAAAAAGGCGTATGATGCATTGCTCGAAAGAGGGTGGTTGATTGTAGCCAAACCAGACAACAATTGGAATGGAAACACATTGTCCATAAAGAACAATGGAAGGAAATATGTAATCGACTTGAGAAACCAAGCAGTTAGTGAGGGATTGGCATCATCAAACTTAAAGTCTGAAGGAGGATCAGGAATGGATGAAGAAAGGATAACTATAGAACCAAATGATGAAGGTATCCTAGACCTCGAAGAGTACTCAGAGGACGAGACAAGTTCACTCAATGGACTCTTCCGCTAGAAGACGGAGGATTATGAAGTATTCTAGTGAGATTGCAATATGTTACAAATTAAAGAGACTGAAGGGGAAGAAAATGGAGCATCAATGAGCCAAACATTTCCCCTAGAATACGGCGAATACAAAAGAGTGGCCAAGGTAGATGACACACCAGCACACAACTTTGAAAGGGACAAGATGATCAAGTACAAAGAAACGAACATAAAGAAGGTAACTCTGGGAGAACAAGATAGTCCCCGAATGATTCTAGTCGGAGACGACTGGAGTCCAATGTTAAAGGCAACGGCATTTAAAATTTTTACAGAATACAAAGACGCCTTCGCATGCACGTAAAAGGATTTGAAGGGTGTGGTTCCTGATCTGTGCGTACATAGAATTCCCTTGGTACCTGAAGCACAACCCATAGGAAAGAGACCTTACCGAATGAATAAAAACTATGCAGTGAAGGTGCAAGAAGAGATCGAAAAAGATGTTAGAAGCAAGGATCATCGTCAAAGTTGAAGTCAGTGACTGGGTGTCACCAATCGTGATATCATTAAAGAAAGAATCTGAACAGATTCGAATATGCATGGACTTCTAAAGTCTCAATGTTGTAACCATAAAGGATCCCTTCTCGATCCCATTCACCGACTTAATACCAGAAAAAGTGGCAAGCCATGAAATCTACTCATTCATGGATGGGTTCTCGAGCTACAACCAGATAAGTATAGTTGAAGAAGACAAACTGAAGACGACGTTTGTAGTTGAAGATGGAGTGTATGCATACAACCAGGTGCAATTCGATCTGTGCAATGCTTCGACGACCTTCCAAAGGATAATACTACACCTATTCGACAAAATGTCGATAGGGAACTTTAAGGTGTTATTGGACAATTGGTTGATCTATAGCGACGAACAAACACACCTGAAGGCTCTCCAAGAATGCATGGAGTGGTGCAAAGCAACACGACTAGCACTAAACCCAAAGAAGTGTCGGTTCATGGTGCCTCAAGGGAAACTACTAGGGCACATAGTATGTAAGGCAAGATTGAAGACCGACCTAGATAAGATCTAAGTGATCGTACAAATGGAACCGCCCCATAACATCACCAGTGTAAAATCATTCCTCGGCCTTGTCGGGTACCACAAAAGGTTCATCCAGAATTTAGCTCAGATTTCATATCCATTAGACATACTCACCAAGAAGGGAAAACTGTTCGAATGGACAAAAGCACAAGAAGAAGCCTTCAAGGAACTAAAAGTATGACTAATCAATTCGCCAATCTTAGCATACCCAAATTGGAATAAAGAATTCCATGTGCACGTCCACGCTTCAAATTATGCAATCGGAGCGACACTAGTGCAAGTGGGCATGCAAGGGTTGGATCACCTGATGTTCTTTGCTAGTTGGCTATTGTCGAAGGCGGAGAAGAATTATAGTACGACGGAGAGGGAAGCTGTAATGTCCCCTACCCAGTTTGACCTAGAATTCACTTGTTGATTAGGTTTAGGGTTTCATCTTTTCAAATAAATGTTTCCTTTAATGAAGTGATCTTGGATTGAAACCTGCATTCACCATATGAAGCACATTTCCACATATACATGTCTGTTAGCATTAATATCTAGATATCCAAATATAAATAGTCATAAATGTAGTTATGAAGACATGAGGAGTGCCCTGGGTGGATCTGCCCTGAAGCCTTCTTGTTAGGCACGGGAGGTTGTGCACCACAATCCTCCTTTCCCAACGGCTTAGTACCTGCATTCTCCACACATGGCAGTACCTCAGAAAACACTAGCTTTATTAGGAGAGGAGGGAAACCCTAAGGGGCCAAGGGCCTATGACCTACCACCTCCTATTGTAAATCCCATGTCTCGGGCCTATGTAGGACAGAACCCCAGGTGGGACCCCCATCCTTCATGACCAAACCCATGCCTTGGGCCTACGGGCCTAAAGGTGGGTTTTTAGGCAAATCACTTGGCAAATGCTTCCCCCATCCTAATAGGGTACAAACACAGAGCAAACAATCTTTGGACAGTCACTTGTGCATTTACTATTGAATTATCTATATGGATGTATCATGTTTGAGAGTATTATATGGATGCATGAAAATGTAATATAATGCAAAAAAGTACATGGATCTATATTACTACAAGTTACAACAATGCCAATTCTCATCATATTTATTTTGTCTATGATAAATGATACTATCCAATGTAATATTAACAATGATGGAAACTAAATGCAGCTATATCATACCCTTTAGTTTCATTCATGTTCATGATAATGCTAAAGGAACCATCATCAATTCATAAAACTATTATAATATTGATAACATCACAAGAAAACATTACACCAATAATCGGATGAGCAATATTAGTTTCTTATATTCAAAATATGCTAAATATTATTGCTAAGTGAGTACATCACCTGAGTTGCTATATCTCTCCATGTTTCCTTACTCGCCTCCTTCAACCTTATACTGAATTGATCATAGGATGAGGACAATTCATAAATATACATAATCTACTTATGTTTATATTAAAGAATCATCATTACTTATAAGTATCATTATTGCATAATCATGTATATATATATATATAATTATTCTTTTACTTATATCCATTAGTATTCATATATATATGTTTATATAATTATTCTTTCCTTATTCATATATATTCTTTATTCATTGCATATTATTCATTATAAAATTTATCTATATCTATGCATATATACTTGTATGCCTATTAAATAATATATATATTAAATGACTCTATATTCCAGTGCATAACAATCATTGTTGCTGCTGTTTTGAATTGCAGATCATATTTCTCAATGTTTTTCCCTCTTCCTTATTTTCCTTCCTTCTATTTATACCATTCAAGGTAGGTGACTCATGGGGGGAATGTATTGTTTGGTGAAAGAGATGACTTTTCATAAAATATATCCCTTTGTTAGATTTAATTGCTGCCTTTAAAGGCTTATTATCACAATAATATCTATTTTTGAAAATAATATATTATTACTAATAATTATAATATTTCAGATTTATACTTAAAGGCTCTCATGTACTTGGTCACCAAACTCATTATTCAAGGGAGAGTAAGCCGATGGCTTCTGTTGTTACAGGAGTTTACATTCACCATAGTTGTACAACCAAGGAAGAGTCACATCATCGCCAACCAGCTATCAAGAATCCGATCTGGCAAGCCACCCGAAGGAGTGAATGAAGACTTCCCGGATGCGCATTTGTTTCAGATAGCATCACTACCCCCTTGCTAAAAGAAAATTGATGAATACCTATTGACGTCATCATTTCCGAGAGAGATGCCACCTACAGGATGGAGGAAACTAGTGCTCAAAAGTAAAACTTTCCAACTCATCAACAGGCTACTATACAAGATGGGATAAAACCAAGTGCTTCGATGATGTGTCATGGAGGAATAAATTCCTAGCATATTGAAGGAGGCACACAAAGGATTGGGGGAGGACATATGGGGCCAGACGCCACAGCTCAAAAAATCCTACTTGCAGGACTATGGTGTTTGACCGTACATATAGATGCCTAAGAATGGGTGGTGGGATGCAACACATGTCAAAGAGTTGACAAACCTCTGAAGAGGGATTACATGCCACTCTTTCCATCATAGCCACAAGAATTCTCGAACGATGGGGATTGGACTTCATCAGGCCATTGAAGGTCGGCCAATTGCACTAATCTAGATACATAGTCGTTGCCACCGAATACTTAACGAAGTAGGTGGAGGCTAAGGCACTCCTGGGTAATGCTGGACTAAGTACAACAAGATTTATCTATGAACAAATCATCACAAGGTATAGCATCCCAATACAAATTACCAACATCAGAGGACACTTCGTCAATCACGTCATTCGATTGATGACAACAAAGTTTTGAATCCTTCATAACCTGTCCAGCCCGTACTACCCAAGAGCAAACGATCAGGCAAAGTCCACCAACAAGGTACTCATCTCCGTCATCCACAAGTCGTGCAGCTTCGAGGAGGCTGACTGGGAAGAAAAGTTACCTATCATATTATGGGCGTATCGTATGACCTACAAGGTAACCACCGGCCATACACCATTCCAACAAATGTACAGTCAGGAAGCGATAGTGCTAGCCGAGTACATGGTACCGAGCTTGTGAATAGACATGGAAAATAGACTTGGCGATACAAAGAGTTTGAAGGAGCGGTTGTTTCAATTAAACAAGCTTGACGAACGACAAGTACTTGCACAGTGGGCTACGGAGGCAATGCAGAAGAGAAGAAAGTACTGGCATGACAAACACCTCCGACAAGCGAATTTCCAGTCAAGGCAATTAGTCCTCAAGTATAACCGTCATAACAAGCATAAGCCTGGCAAATTCAAACAAGGTGGTTGGGGCCATTTAAAATCAGAGAAGTCGGTGAGAACAAAGCCATTAAATTGGAGACATTACACAAGACACTGCTAAAAGACCCCATTAGCAAATCAAAATTGAAAGTGTACAAGGAGAGGAAGGAATAACCAGTCAGAATCAATATGCTCGAATAGGCAACAAAAGAGGATTGGCCAGTAAGGGGGAATGAAACTATGGAAGAACAAAAGTGGGGGATAACCAAAAGTCAATATGTACTAGAAGAAGACTGGACAACGCCAGGAGTAGAAAGAATGATTGAAGAGAGACTCGTCAAAAAACAGTCGAGGGAATTGCAGTACCCAGGGTACACAAACACTTAACCAACGCCTTGTTCAGAACACCTGGAATCTAGAAAAGAATATGGGGCCACTGGAAGTTCCATGTACCTTATGAAGAAGAACGATGGGGGTACTTGTATGAATTAGATGAAGATGGCGAAAAGTAAAGGCAAGAACAAGTAGAGAAAGAAAGAAAAGAACAAGCAATGCAGAACAAAGAAGATTCATATTCAGATGACAAGCATGAAGATGACTAGTATACAAAAAATGGACCATGTCTGAAAGTTGTGATAATGATGGAGGACATGTTCATCTCCTCATCAGATGGATACAATGAAGAATTAATCAAGTACATGAAATAAAATAATATGAAGCCGCCTACACTGGTGACCTCGGACGGGCTATGGCGAGTCATACTGAACCCAACTAGACCACCGACGGTGAATGGAGACGACATCACTTGGTACCAGCAATATGGCGAAAGGTACGTAGATGGAAGTTTTAAAGGTACAAGACCCGCACAATTAGTTGATAAAAAAAATTATTTGAAACATCCAAGAACCTGTTGTGGGGAGGAATGCTACAAAAAGCCTACTTTTACGTATAAGTAGAGGTATGTTTCAAAGGTAAAGTTTAGAAAAAATGATGAAATAAGAGGTCAAAAGAGAAAAATAAAAAATGAAGGAAAAAAAAAATGACCAAGGAGAAAAACGAAAAAAATCAAAAATCAAAAAAAGTATGAAAATAAAGAAGAGAGAAAAATATTAAAATAAAAGGAAAAAGTATTAAATTAAAAAATGATGAAGTATGGGCGAAGAAAATTAAAGTATTAAAAAAGTTTGGGAGCATTAATAAAGGTCATACGGTCCAAACAAGATCACCAAAATATACAAAGTTCAAATCACATAAGGTTTACTCCGCAACAGGTTAAAATCGCAGTACAAAGGAAAGTTCACAAAGAGCAGCACGAAGATAGCATTGTACGGACCAGGGAAGACAATTGAACATTTTGACCAAGGGAGACTCTATAAAGTGTGGCGACAAGCAAAGACCATACAGTTAATTAAAAACAGCACCGTACAGAGGCAGAAGGATGTAGAAGAACCCGTACGATGTACAACCAGGTCAAATAAAACCTTCACAAGGCATATTGCTGTGACCAAGAGTATTGTGCAAATCGCACACCAAAGAACATATTGTTGGGTTGTACGGCATAAAAAGTACTTGATCGTGTGTCGAGCATATTGTTGGGTCATACATCAACCTAGAGAAGTTAGCCATCAACCTAGAGAAATGTTGGGTTTTGTAGTGTCACAAGGATCATTGAAGATGGATCCAAGCAAGGTGGAAGCTATCATAAATTGGCCTACACCAACCATAGGGACAAAGGTAAGAAGTTTTCATGGATTGGCACAATTTTATCGAAAATTCATAAGAAACTTTAGTGGCATATGTGCACCAGTCCTTGATACAATCAAAGGTGGCTTAAAGACTAAGTTTAAGTGGACTCAAGAAGTTGAGAAAGGTTTTGAGAAACTGAAACAAGAAGTGGCAACTCAACCTATTCTTTTATTACCTAGCTTTGACAACTTGTTTACTGTGGAATGTGATGCCAGTGGAGTTGCAGTAGGAGGGGTGCTAAGTCAAGAAGGCAGGCCTATAGCTTTCTTCAATGAAAAGCTCAATGAAGCTAAGAAGAAGTATTCTACCTATGACCTAGAACTTTATGCTTTAGTTTAGTCACTTAGGAAGTGGAGGCATTATCTTCTACCCAAAGAGTTTGTAGTCTTTACTAACAATCAGGCACTTAGCTATATCAACACTCAAGAGAAGTTGAGCAATAGACATTTGAAATGGATGGAATACATCCAAGCTTTTACTTTCAGCATCAAGCACAAGAAGGGATAGTTGAACAAGGTAGCAGATGCACTAAGTAGAAGATTGTTGACAGTGCAAGAGATACAGATCAAGAGCATTGGAATAGAGAGTTTCAAGGATCTCTATGGGGAAGATGAAGACTTCTCGGAGGCCTACAAGGTATGTTCTGACTTTGAGAATCATTTTCATAGTCAATACTCAGAGTATACATTGCAAAGTGGATTGTTATTCAAGGGGAATCAGTTATGTGTTCCAAGAGGATCAATGAGAGAGAATCTCATCCAAGAGAAGCATAATGGTAGTCTTAGTGGACATTTTGGCATCAACAAGACATTGGAACTAGTGCAAAGGTTCTACTATTGGCCTAAGTTGTCAAGGGATGTCAGGAGGTATGTGGAGCAGTGTGTAGTATGTATGAAAGCCAAGGGAGGAGCTAGTAATGCAGGTTTATATCAACCCCTACCCATTCCTAACAGACCATGGGAGTGTGTTAGCATGGACTTTGTGGTAGGATTCCCTAAGACTAAGACAGGGTTTGATAGTGTCTATGTGGTGGTAGATAGATTCAGTAAGATGAGTCACTTTATCCCTTGCAAAACCACTCATGATGCTAGCTATATTGCTCACCTTTTCTTCAAAGAAATTGTAAGGATCCATGGATTGCCATTGAGCATTGTCTCGGACGGGGATGTGAAGTTCATGAGTCACTTTTGGAAGACTCTATGGAGCAGATTAGGTACCAACCTGTCTTTTGGATCAGTCTACCATCCTCAGACCGATGGTCAAACAGAGGTGGTTAATAGGGTGTTAGGTAACCTTCTAAGATGCCTAACCAAAGAATATGGACAGACATGGGACATGGTCATATCACAGGCTGAGTATGCATATACTGACAGTGTGAACCGGACCACAGGGAAGAGTCCTTTTGAAATAGTGTATGGAATGCACCCAAGAGGTGTGTGTGAGCTCAGGGATCTAGGAGCTATGGAGCATAGGAGTGGACATGCAGAGGATTTCTCTCAGACCATGAAGGAGATTCGGGAGCAGGTGAAGAAGACAGTCACCAAGGCTACTCAAAAGTTGAAAGATACAGTGGATATGTCTAGAAAAGATTTACAATTTGCAGTAGGAGACTATGTCATGGTCCACCTCAACAAATCCAGATTGCAGAAGGGAACATCAACCAAATTGCAGATGAAAAGAGTGGGACCATGCAAGGTGTTAGCCAAATATGGGAAGAATGCCTACAAGGTGGAGCTACCTGCAGATTTAGGCATCTCTCCAGTGTTCAATGTAGCTGATCTGATCAGTTATAAGGGAACAGTCACTGACATGGATCAGAACAGCAAGGATATCTTCAAGGATGTGAGCAACATAGCCTTACCTACTCAAGACAAGCAACAAGCAGAGAGGATCTTGGAGTCGAGAGTGAAGAAATCTACAACGCATAGGGTGTACATGGAGCATCTTATAAAATGGAAGAATAAACATGAATTTGAGGCTACATGGGTGGATGAAGCTCAGTTCAAGAAGCAGGGTATTGACCCATCTTTGATCTCTCCCCACATTCCTTAATGTTTGTGCGGAGGGGGAGAATGGTGCAGGAGCACCCCATAGTTCACCTAGGAAAGTTGACTAGAAGGTCATGATTTGGCAACTTGTTTAGGCCAAATGTAGCAATCTCTTCCTAATTCTTTGAGTTTGTGCCTTAGAGGCATTTGAGATCATGTATTGTGTCGGTAAAGGTCATGTTGACCATTTGTTAGGTTGAGGTTTGACTACAAGGATGGTTTAAGACCTTTGTAGACCTCTCTAGGTGTTAGAATCTCTAAAATTTTGCAAATAAGGCTTATTGGAAGCCACAAGCGGCCATGGAGTAGTTAGGGTGGAGCTTAACTACTTTAGTGACCCTCTATAAGGGAGACCTCGGCATGGAGGCGAGGTTGGAAGCTTTTACATTGTTTTGAAATTTTGAATTCAAAGGGAAAAAACAGTGAGTTTTAATTGTGAATTTCTGATTTTGGTTCAATTTAGAGCTTAGATGGATTGAATCTGGTTCTGTAAGTGGTGTAGAGTGTCATGTGAGTGTTAACTAATCATCGTGTGGTAGTAGTTTGATTCTTAATTCAATTTGAGGTTCTGTTTGTAGGTAGTTGTTTCTTTCTTAGTTGCTGATCTGACAGTTTGGGTAGTTGAAAATGGAGTCTTAGAACACATTCCCCCTGTACATAACGTACGGCCTCTTGGGAATTGTGTCTAGACTCCATGATTGTAAATAAGGTAGGAGTAGGAGTCATGAATAGCTCAAGAAACACTTTGAAAGTCTTCTCCTAGGCGAGCCTGACAGTGTCTGGCTAGGAAAGACATGGAGTGCATGGCACTTGATTTGCAGGGGTGATCATTCCCTCTCAAGTCACGGTGTGGAGAGGGCAGGTAGTTGCCTTGCAAAGACTTGGCAAGAAGGAGGAGGCTCCACTAGTCCATTTGAAGGGAGAACAAATTGACAGTTTGCTGTGTGGTCAGGAAAATCTAAGCAAGAGGCCTAATTTGCCAAAAATGAAGGTACAGTCTGTGTACGGGCAATTGAAGGTTAAGACCACTACAATCTTCAAGTGATAGGCATGAGGATCAGGAGCCCCAAAGAAAGATTCAATGTTCTTTGGAAGACTTTGGAATGTTAGTGTGTTCTCTCGAAGAAGGAGGGCTAATTGGGCTCCTAGGGCTAGTAGCCTTTCTAACCCTAGATGAGGGTTTGGTGAAAGCGATGGTCAAAGGAAGTTAGGTGGACCCTCTAGAACCATGTAGTGATGGTGTGAACCTATTGGAAGCATCTCCACACGTCTGCAAAGATAAAATTTAGTTTTGGGAATAGGTTAGCATTTAGGGTGGATTAAGGGCTAAGGGAAGACTTGCAAAGGAAGCACCAAGGTTGACTTGGTTGGAAGATTATGTGTTGGTAGCTGGGTTGGCAAGGAGAACCAAGGGAGCCTAGTCATGTGGTAGGTCCTATAGGTTCAGGTGGTGAAGTGAAACACCATAGGGGTCTACCCAGGAAGACCTAGAGCAGGAATCATGAAGTGATTCCTCCAACCCTACCCTATCAAATCGCTGCATATAATCTTCTTGGGGCAATTAATATACTTTAATATAGATGCGTCTTTGGCAAAGGTGGTTGACCAGAAATAAAAATGTTTATTTGATTTCATTTCTTACAGTGCAAAGAGAGTCGACTGTCTTTCAATAATAATTGATGTTCTCTTTTGCATTATATCTGCTCCATCTATTAATCACTCCTTAATGATTCATTCCCAATCACTACATTTGAATATAATCTTCTTTGTAAAGATAACCACAATCTTTAAATATGATTTTTCTTGCAAAGATAATCGCTACTATAATAGGCTTGGGTGATTAATCATTTATATGAGCCTTGAATATGCTCGTTGTCTTCCTCCACACATGAGGTCAGCCAACATGAGATAAAGAATTGGTCAGCCAGCTATACAAACTTTGGATGTCAATATATATGCATCTTTATGAGTGTTAATGAAATATAGCTTCGGTCAGAATATAAAAGATGATTGCTGAATAGCATTATCATCTTTTATATCAGCAATCATCTTTTATATATGATCGATATTTAACATATTTCTACAAAAATAAAATAAGTAAAATTGAATTTATAAGTTTGCTTAAATTCGAAATAATAAATAAATGCTCTTTAAATCGGAACTCATGAATATATATTCGCACCACACATATATAAGGTTATATGTGTTAAGATGTTTAAACCGAATGTTAATCGGTTGTAAGTGAAGCCCGCGTGCCCAAAGGGACACGTCCTCTCAAGAGACGCGTCTCTTAGAGGCGGGTCTCCTAAACTTACAAAAGGTGGTTCCATCCTTGATATGCAAAATCGAAATTTATTAATGTTCTGCAATCGGCACATTCAAGTTTAAGGAAATCTGGAAATCGAAACTTGACTTAGAATTTTTGAGTAGAATTCTTACACTTAGAATTTCCCTAGAACCCTTAGGATCTCAATTTGATATAAGATTTGATTACATTTACATGGTATCAAAGCCAAGTTGTGTGAATCCAAATCAAATCTAAAATCAATTTGCTCTAGAAAAATTCGTATTTTCCAAAATCGAATTCACATCACATTCTTCATAATGTCAAGTGTGATCAGATTTGAAGACCGTCTTGCAGGAGCAGACAATTTCACATCATGGAAATTTAGAATCATGATGATACTTAAAGAGAATAAGCTAGACTCACTTGTGAGAGAAAATAAGAAGGAACCAGAGGCTGATCCTGAGAAAACTCAATGGATTGAAAACAACGAAAGAGCCATGAAAATCCTAGTAGATGCAGTTAGGGATCATATAGTGCCTATCTTAGCAAAACATGAAACTGCATATCATATGTTCAAATCTCTTGAGAGCACCTATGAGATCAACAACACCAGTAGGACTCTTGCATTAAAGAGACAAATCAACAATGCTCAAATAAACAAAGGAGAGTCAATTAATGCATACTTCATGAGGATCATTGAACTAAGGGATCAATTATACACAATTGGATATCAGAATGATAGCAAAGAGTTAACCCTAATCACACTAGGAGGCCTACCCAACTCATGGGAGTCATTTGTTCAAAGAATAAGTGCGAGATCTAAACTCCCCAAGTTTGATAGGCTAAGAACTGACTGCCTTCAAGAGGAAACAAGACTCTCCACTAAGGAAAATAAATAGAAGAACATGGATGAAGACATTCATGTACTCAACACAACGTCTACTAAAAGTCTAAAAGGAACAAGAAAAATTCCTACAAGAGAGGATCTTTTAAAAGAAAGAGAAATCCCAATGGAAAGGGATCTTCTAAGAAGAAAGACATCTCCAAATGCAATGCTTTAGATGTGATCAATATGGCCACTATGCAATGAACTGCCTAGATAGATCAAAGCAACAAGCATCTTTTGCCAAAGTAGGAAAGTCAAATTCAGATCATGAATCTGAGAACTTTGTGTTTTATACAGCCTTATCTAGTCAAATATCTAACAACACCCACAACTGGGTAATTGATAGTGGATCTTCTAGACACATCACAGGATTCAGAGAACACCTAGACACTATGATTGAAAAATCTGATGAAGAAGTAACCATTGGGGATGATTCTGCACACCCTGTAAAAGGGGTTGGAACTTGCTCCATCAAACTGAAATCTGGTCTTTCTCTTCAACTCACTGGAGTCTTATTTGTACCTGGAATTAAGAGGAACCTAATATCCATCTCTGCCCTTGAAGACAATGGATATAGAGTTACCTTTATGGATGGGAAAGTTCTAGCATGGCCTAAGAACTCAACAATCAAGAAAGCCCAAACTATAGGTGTAAGACAAGGGTACCTTTACAAACTGTGCACTGAAGTTTAACAAGCCCTTACCCTTGACACCTTTGATTCAAATGAGATTTGGCATAGGAGATTAGGACACCTTCATTTCCGTGCCCTACCTTCTATGGAAAAACTTGTAACAGGTTTACCTAAGTTCAAACCATCTCATGAAGGAACCTACAAAGGTTGTGCCTTAGAAAAGAATACAAAGGGGTCATTTCCCAATAGTTTGAGCAAAACCCTAAATGTGTTAGAACTGGTTCACTCAGACTTATGTGGACCCATGTTTATACCCTCTAAAGCAGGATTTCTATACTATGTCATATTTGTAGATGACTTCTCTAGGAAAACCTGGATCTATTTCCTTAAGTGTAAAGAGTCAATAGAAATCCTCAAAAGGTTCAAAGAGTTTAAAGACCTCACTAAAAACTTCTCCGGAAAGAAAATAAAAACCTTAAGGACAGATAATGGGAAAAAATATACCTCAGATGAGAATCCAAATGACAACAGCAGAAAGAGACCACTTTGGGACAAAAAGATGATCAAAGAAGCCGAGGATCATGCAGCAACCAAAGGAACGTTCAAGGAGAGTAAAAGACCCAAACGTTTCTTTAGCTATGTTGCTCTAATGAACAACATCATAAACTCAAAACCTGTTAGTGTTACAGAAGCTTTCCGACATCAAGCATGGAAGGATGCAATGACAGAGGAATATCAGTCTATTCTAAAAAATGATGTATGGGATATAGTGCCTAGACCAAAAGAGAAATCTATTGTCTCTTCCAAATGGCTCTTCAAAATCAAGCATGCTGCTGATGGCAGTATAGAAAAACATAAAGCACGTTTTGTGGCAAGAGGTTTTTCTCAAAAGGAAGGCATTGATTACGAAGAAACATTTGCACCTGTTGCTCATTACACATCAGTGAGAGCAATGTTAGCCATTGCAACAGCTAAAGGCTGTAAGATCCATCAAATGGATGTGAAAACTGTCTTTCTGAATGGAACCATTGAAGAGGAAGTCTATTTGGAACAGCCTGAAGGTTTTGTGATACATAAACCTGACTCAAATGTATGCAGACTGAAGAAAGCCCTCTATGGACTTAAACATGCTCCCAGGGTCTGGTATGAAAGAATTGACAGCTATCTCTTGGGATTAGGATTTTCCAAGAATGATGTTGACTCCAATCTCTACTTCAAGGTAATCAAAGGTGATATGCTAATAATTATTTTATATGTTGATGACCTGCTGATAACAGGAGAAGATCACCTCATTGCTCAAGGGAAGCAGGATCTAATTTATGAATTTGACATGAAAGACTTGGGCATTCTACACTACTTCCTAGGTTTAGAAGTATGGCAGAAATCAGAGGGCATTATACTAAACCAAGGGAAGTATACTATTGATATTCTGAAAAGATTTGGAATGTTGGACTGTAGACCGATGTCTACACCTATGGAAACCAACCTTCACAAATTGAAAGAAGTAGCAGCAGAATCCAAGTGCGCAGATCCAACCCTTTACAGACAAATGATTGGATCCTTGATGTATCTGGTTAACATCAGACCTGATATTTGCTATGCAGTGAATGTTCTCAGCCAGTTCATGTGTGAGCCAAAGGAAATTCACTTAATGGCTGTGAAACATATTTTGAGATATCTTCAAGGCACTATTGGATATGGTCTTCTTTACAAGAATGATCAACTAGATCTACATGGGTACTCTGATTCAGATTGGGCTGGAAGTGTAACCGATCGGAAAAGCACATCAGGATGTTGCTTCAGTTTAGGATCGGCTATGATCTCCTGGATTTGCAGAAAACAATCTTTAGTTGCACAGAGCTCAACAGAAGCTGAATACATTGCAGCCTCAATGGGAGCAAGAGAAGCAGTTTGGCTTCGTAAATTGCTTGTGGGACTCTCTGGTGAGCCCTTGAATCCTACAATTATTCATTGCGATAATCAGAGTTGCATCAAACTCTCTGTAAATCCTGTCTTTCATGATAGATCTAAGCACATTGAGATCCCCTATCATTATGTAAGAGATATGGTAGGAAGGAAAGTGATTCAGTTGGAGTATATTAGTACAAATGATCAAACTGCAGACATTCTCACCAAGCCTCTCTCCCAAATCAAGGTAGAGCACTTCAGGAAGAAACTTGGTATGGTTGAAATGTAATTTGTTATTTATGTTTGAAATACAAATTGTTTATAAATTGTACTAATATATAAAGATGTTTAATGTGTAAACTCTTTTGTCATGTGTGTGACTCCATGACCTTATGGGCCTACTCCCCCTGTGTACATTATTGAAAGGTGACGATCTTTCTAATAATGAACACTTGTATTTGACATTGTAAAGTGACGACTCTACAATGATAAACTATCATGATAGATATCATGTGACTTGATATCTATGGACATGTCATGATAGTAACTCTTGGACACTTTGATTGATATCATGAGACTTGATATCATCTGTAGATCATTGTGATCCTTAAGAGATAATCATGGTGGATATTTATATCCGTGGATATGCCATGAATTATGGTAGACATCATGTGACTTGATGTCAGTGCACATACCATGATAAAGATGTGTTATGAAGAATGTCATGTGACTTGACAATATTGAGAAATCATACCATATCTTAGATGTCACGTGTTAAGGTGATATCTCTATTTATTTGATTTGAAATATCTTCTCTAGCTAAGAGGGAGTGTTAATGAAATATAGCTTTGGTCTGAATATAAAAGTTGATTGCTGAATAACATTATCATCTTTTATATATGATTGATATTTAACATATTTCTAAAAATATAAAATAAGTAAAATCGAATTTATAAGTTTGCTTAAATTCGAAATAATAAATAAATGCTCTTTAAATCGAAACTCATGAATATATATTTGCACCACACATATATAAGGTTATATGTGTTAAGATGTTTTAACCGAATGTTAATCGGTTGTAAGTGAAGCCCGCGCACCCAAAGGGACACGTCCCTTGAGCGGATGTGTTTCCACATGTGGAGACACGTCCTCTCAAGAGACACATCTCTTAGAGGCGGGTCTCCCGGAATTTATTAATGTTCTGCAATCAGCACATTCGAGTATAAGGAAATCTGGAAATCGAAACTTGACTTAGAATTTTTGAGTAGAATTCTTACACTTGGAATTTCTCTAGAACCCTTAGGATCTCAATTTGTTATAAGATTTGATTACATTTACAATGAGCACCAAGGTAAGGTCGACCAAGTTAGGAAACTAACAAAATTTAAGTTTATTTTCATAAGTCTTAGGCATCAATATGGCGAAGTATAGGCCAGCACAACTAGTATTGTCTTTATTTTATTTTCCATATACTTCAACATTATGTTTAAATCTTTAATTTAAACATATCCGTATCTCTAAATTGGTCACCAATTCCACAATCTCTTCAACAGTAAGGTGTAATGGATGTATTTTCCTTTGCTATCCAATAGGGATGTACAATGGTTATCTTCTTATTGTAACAATCCACTCTTTACCTTGACATAAATGACAACACTTACTTTGACGTTCTCGTTCATACATCTTGGACAACTAATCCAACAATCTCCTCGACAAACTCTTTGACATCAACAATCTTGTTCATGCATCTTGACATCAATGACAACATATTCCATCGATCTCCACATTAAATTCTTTGGCATCAGTGACGATCTTCTCCACCTTTGACATCAATGACAACATTTCCAACACTAAGTCTCAATCGGATAGAAGGAGGAAAGGGGAGAGCAAGGGTCGGATGTAGAGAGTAGACTTGGACCTTAGTCCAAGTGTCCATTCGGGACCCGAATCCTTGACTAGACAAAAGGCAAAAGATAAGAAGGGGGAATCAGGGAAGAACATAGACATTTGGACTTGTCCATTCGGGGCCCAAATCGCTAAAAGTACCTAAAGGAGGAAAGAAAGAAGGGGGAGAAAGACTATCTTTTGGACATTCTACAAAAATAGGTTTTTGACCATAGCTCTACAAAGGGGTAATGCAACCACCGAAGGGACTTGAGCATGATACAACATTGAGATTTCTCATATTGGCCAAAAATGATGGGTAACATAAAGGGACAATACAGAGCATTATAAATTCACTTAAATTTATAGGTGCTAATAGGGCCCATGCTAGGTCTTCAACTCCTATATAAGGTGGCCAATTTCATACATTTGGAGCATTTTTTATCATCACATCAACAAACCCCAACCCTAGTTTGAGCACTTGTGTCTAGCTATTGGATCTAAGGACAAAAACCCTTTGATTTTTGAAAGGCAATTTCATACGAAGGTTGCATCAACATTTCAACCAGGAGGTCTACAACAACGTTTGGGTATTCAAAAACTTGGTCATTTTCAAAATATCTTTGTAATCATTGCAATCTTTGAGTATTAACAAATATTTGTAGCAGCAGATCTATGTAATCATTTGAATGAAATACTTTGTTCCAGCTAATTTGTATGTGCAAATTTGTTTATTTTATTTTGGCCTTTCAAATACAAGCATTTTGTATTAATGTTTTGATGGTTTTTCATCGCCTTATTCCAAATCTGAGTAATTTATATGAATTTTTAGTTAGGGATCATTACAGCACAGCAAGATTATTGTCTGCAAGTTGGAGTGCACTGTTTGATGACTACGGCATGAATAAGATAACTGCAGCACACATGAAAACTTGAAAAGACAAACAAGCAAAAAACAAATATTTTTGGTTGATGCGAGATTTCTTTTAGGCCTAGGATTCTTCTACATCACTTACTGCAGTAGAAATTTTGGGACTCACTATTATGATTATGAATCAAAGAGGCTTTTTCTTCGAAAAATAATGCCATGAATGGGAATTCTCATGTGTTGTTTTCCATTACTTGAGTTTTAAGTTACGTGTAGTTAAGGAGTTTGGGAACGACAGAAAGGCAAATGTGATGAGCCCTGTTGGCTCCCAACTCAAAACCCTGTATTTTGTTTATCTTTTTGTGTTTTTGAGTTTTTTAGAGAAGATTTCTAGACAGAAGAGAAGGGGCGTACAACATATAAATGCTCACAAAACTCAAATCTGAGCTAAAACTTGCAAAATGGAAATGCAGAAGGTATTTAATAACTGAAACAATGAAGATACAAACTACAGACATACCCGAAATGCTCCAGATTATTTAAATAAGAAAATAATTCCAATTGTCAGCCAAGAATGGTGAAACTGACAAAATTGGACGTCAGAGCTATAGATTTGACTTCTCCCCAACAGAAACTGGATACAAACAGATGTGAAGGAGGGACGCCAAGAATTGAACATTGTCTGAATCAAAAAAGAAGGCGTTTTTGCAAGCTACTTCACACGCCTAGCCTCCAGAATGACACATTTCCCAAGGCAAATGGTACGGCCAAGGAAAGAAGTTGAAGAACAAATGCTGAAAGCTGCAGAAGAGATGAAGAAGATGTCTCTGGTGTAGAAACCCTCTTCCTTATTGTAACTGGTAAACAACTCAACAAAAACTTTGATTAAGCTTAATAGAACCTTTGAATGAAGCCCTCACAGATGCACTAATTCGACTGGTCTCTCACAGTCTCAAAAATGCTCAACACTGAAGAAGAACTCGCTCTCCAATGGAAGAAATGCTCAAACCCTTGTCTCAGAGAATAGCACAGAAGAAAACCAAAATGGCAAAGTCAAATAATCATGAATGAGTTTTATTTGCCAAAAATGCCTTATATCCCCAAAAGGCACGAGTTTCAAGAAAAGCACGACTTGGCTCATAAAAAAATACATTTAAAATGTATTCAATTCACTTTTTCATAGTTTGGCAATTAAATAATTGCTTTACCAAGTTGAGCACACTTTTGTACTTTAAGTGATTTAATTTTAATCACTTTATAAAATATTTAAGTGATATAATATTTATAAAGTCAATTTGACTTTATAATAAAGCGTTAAGTTAAATAATTAACTTAAATCACTTAAATATCCATAACTCTCTCCAAACTCCATATATCTTCGTGCCGTCAGAAGCTGGCGAACACTGAACCATAAATGCCTGTACTGAAACCAACACTGGAGTGAAGAAATGGGCAATGACAATACCCACTAAAATGGCTACTGACCCTCTAACCAGATCCTATTAGCCTACAAGAGTCTGAGTAATAGGCTAACCACCATCAAACAAGATCACGCCGAAAAGGGGGACATTACAGCAAATATCCTATTGTTTGCAGCATTATGTCTACTAAGATTCTATCTAAAATGTTTTGCTGATAAGATAGTCTAGTCTTTTATCAATCTCTAGCTAAAAGTGTTGTACTATCATGCCTTGAGACCCCATGTCATGTAGTGTTGTGGTCATGCATGTAACAATTTTGGTGTTTAAGTGGTTTGGATTTTTAAACATTGTTGCATTGCACCAACCAAGAATTGGCTAGGATTTTGGTATTCTCTCGATAACAGGTTCCAGATAAAGTCTGAATCATGACAATGCTTCAACATATGCCATTGTTGAGTCCAGCATACTCATTTTTCTCAACCTGAGAACCTGTGGTATCCTGCAGTATTGAAGACTCACTTTGCAGTTGAGGCTAGCAGCATCGAATAACTCTTATACCAAATGAGCTCATATAAAGATGTTAAACTCTTAGTAGAATTTTGAATCACAAAAGAAAACACAAGAAACTTGAGAAGATGATATGTAAATTCACCAACTATGAAAGTAAAATATCAGTGAAGTTTATATACTTTACAGAGGTACATTTTTGTGATCTCACTATTGCCTTACAGCCTTTTGTAAGTGAAAAGACCCTATGCTAAGGACTTCAGAAATCCAAGAGTTACCAATGTGCTGCAGTCAATGTTAGTCATGGTTGACTCCTGTATCTGTACAATGTGCATACATGACAATAATCTTTCACAAAGAGGTTCGCTGGTCTACGACAAAGTGAAAATGTAGGCATGGTTTAGTTGGTTCACCAAAGGTTTGGCCAAATGTGTTCTGCTGTAATCATGTACCATAAATATTGTAATGAATTAATGGATCGATTGATGATGTAATAAACCGCAAATGATTATTTACTGACTATTGTGAACCTCCTCATACAGGAAACCCTCATGTCTATTTCACTACCTGGTATATCAATCAACAATATGAGCACTATATTTTTCTAACAAAAATAAATGATTAAACAACAAGTTCAAATATCCAATAGTAGACCCATGCCATTTATGACCAGTCAAAAGCATGCAATTGACGAACATAAATTAATCAAATAGTGTGCTACTTATTTTCAATTTTACTTTTTAATACATTAGGATGAAATCATTCATTATTTAAGTGACGTTATAGTTCCCATTTTACCATTTGCTTTTACAAAATGAGTACCAGAAAAGCTGAACTAATACTATAAGGGGAAATGTAAGATAATACGATAAAATACAGCAATGGGCTTATTTCTTTTATATTAATCTTAAAATAAAATCTACTCATACCATGGCTGTTGGAAAAAGCCAGTATAGGCCGATGGTGCTTGTGCTTCCATAGCACCCAAAGTGTCACCGTGATATGATCCCCTAAGAGCAAGCACCTGAAAATTGGACAAGACACTAATCGTTTAACAATTAGAAATGATAAAAATGTGAACTACACCACAAATTCAAACAAATAAAAAGGCATATATGCAAAAAAAATGCCAAAGAAGAGGTTGACTTCAGCACCTCTAGTTATTTTGACAACTTCCCTGATGAACCTTGGTTTAACTCCCAAAATGCTAAATATGTCAATTCACAAAGAAATTAGAACTGGTGTCAACTAAGAGACATAGGTAGGGATCATTCCACTCTGGATAACAACACACTACCCAGAATTACAGATACAGTGTAAAAATATTAGTAGCATCTCAAAAAGAAACTATGAATGGTAAATTCAATATATACAAATGAAAGAGATAAAATCTCTTTGTGGATAATTTACAAAGAGTTTCTAAAATTACAGAATGTTGACTGTTTCTAAAAAGAAACAAAGCAGAACTGAAACGAACTAAAAGAATAGAAACTAACTAATTTACATTATTGACAATTAAATTAAATATCTAAATGTTAATCTAATACCCTCCCTTAATGATCAATCTATCAACTACACCAAGGTGCCCCCTGAATTTGACAAACTTATCCGGGCTCAAAGACTTGGTGAGAATATTAGCAGACTAATCCTCAGTTGGAACATACTGCAATACCACTGATCCATCTTCAACAAGCTGGTGGATGAAATCACTATGAAGTTCAACATACTTTGTCCTTTCATGGAAGACTAGATTTTTGGCGAGTTTCAACACCCCTTGATTGTCACGGTACAAGGGGGAGGGCCCTGCTTGAGACATTTGCATGTCAAAAAGCACCCTTCGAAGCCAAACCGCCCCACAATCTGCTTTAACAGTTCCCCAATATTCAGCTTCAATCGAGGAAAGAGCCATTGCCTGCTGCTTCTTGCTAGTCCATGTAACTGCACCTATACCCAAACTGAATACATACCCAGAAGTAGACTTCCTGTCATCAATAGAACCTGCCCAATCTGAGTCTATATAGCCAATCAGCTTAGGATCTTTACACCTTCGATACAGAATGCCAAAGTCGGAAGTGTCTTTTACATATCGCAGCACACGCTTTGCTACAACCCAATGTTCAGCTTTAGGGGTTGTCATGAAGCGAGAGATGTAGCTCACCACAAAGTTGAGGTCAGGTCTAGTAGCAATGAGATAGATGAGGCTGCCTACTAGTTACCTTAATGCTGATTCATTTGGCACGAGCGAATCTGATTTTGCTGATAGTTTTAGCCCTTTCTCCATAGGTGTAGATGTAAGTTTGCAATCATTCATTCTGAACTTATCAAGCAGACTGCAAGCATACTTGGACTGAGAAATAAATATGCCATCAGTTGTCTTCCAAACCTCAACACCAAGACAGTAATGAAGAAGTCCCAAATCTGTCATGTCGAAGGATTGACTGAGATTGTGTTTTATTTCCTCAATCAGATGTTCTAAGCTATCAGTGATGATAAGGTCATCAACATAGACAACAAGCACAAGAATATCATCACCAAACTGTTTGACATACAAATTAGAATCAGAAGAGCTCCTTTGAAAACCATGATCAACAAGGTACTTATCAATTTTCATGTACCATGCCCATGGAGCCTATTTAAGGCCATAGAGTGCTTTCACTAATCTGCATACCTGGTGTTCTTTACTAACAACCTTGAAACCTAGAGGTTGTGTCATATAGACTTCTTCTTGTAGATCACCATTGAGAAATGTACTCTTAATGTCCATTTGAAGGACTTACCATCCAAACTAGGTTGCAATAGCGAGGACAAGCCTAATAGTACTCATTTTCGCTGTAGGAGCAAAAGTCTCCTCATAATCAATGCCCTCTGTCTGTGAGAACCCTTTGGCTACTAGTCGAGCCTTGTACTTATCAAGAGTTTCGTCAGCCTTGTACTTAACTTTATACACCCATTAGCAGCCAATGGGCTTCTTCCCAAGTGGAAGATCGGAGAGGACCCAAGTATTATTCTTCAAAAGGCTATGATGTTAAGCTTCCATAGCCTGTTCCCACTCAGGTATTCCTTTAGCCTCTGAATATGTTTGAGGCTCAGAGATGCTGTAAAGATTGGCCATAAGAGAAAAATTGACAGTATTTTGCTTCTTGCACTTCTTCCGAGCAATTTTACCCTCAATCAATTCATCATCATGAAGATTGCTTACGATTTTACCATACCATTTCGGCCAGAGAGTAGAAGTAACATCTAAAACAAGAGGAACAACATCACCAGAGGTGGCTAGAACAACATCAGCTAGATTAGGATCCAGATTGTCTTGAGGAGGGGCAGGTGGTAGAATATTCTGTTGAGGTGCCTGTACAACTGCAGAATCCCTCCCATCAGGTGGAGCTAGGGAAAGACAAACACCCAAATCAGAAGCCTACATAGACTATTCCTCAGGGCTCGCAGAAGGAGAAGATTGATAGAAGGGCCCACTATTTTCATCAACCACAACATCACGACTGAAGATGAGACAATCTGTATCTACATCAATCAACCTGTATGCCTTATGATTCTCATTGTAACCAATGAACATGAGTTTTTGGCTTTACGAAACCAGCTTAGTGCGCTTGGCATTTGGAATCCACATATGAACAGTAGAGCCAAAAACTTTCAGGTGGCTAATCTTAGGCTTGCATCCAGACCAGGCTTCTTCAAGAGTCATCTTCTTAACGGCATGAGTAGGAGATTGGTTTAGAAGATAGACTGCAGTGTAAACTGCTTCAGCCCAGTATTTCCTAGGAACATTTCTATGCTCCAACATAGAACGAGCCATTTCAATGATGATGCGATTGCGACACTCAACAACACCATTCTGCTAAGGGGTGTAAGGTGAGGTAAGTTGGCGCTTAATGCCATGTGCAACACAGAAACTTGAGAAGTCATTAGAACAAAACTCCCCCCCACTATCAGACCTAAGAGTGACTATAGGAAAGCTTGACTCTTTCTCAACTAAGGCCTTAAACTATTGAAATATACCGAACACCTCCAATTTGTTTTTAAGAAAGTACACCCACATTCTTCTACTAAAATCATCAACAAATAACAGAAAATACCTGCAACCAGTAACTGGAGTGTTTATTGGGCCACATAAATCAGTGTGAACCAACTGTAATACGTTGGAAGCTCGCCATGAGTCACTATCCAAGAACGGAGTCCAGTGTTGCTTTCCAGCCTGACAAGCCTCCCAAACTCCATGATTATGAATTTGAATCGCAGGTAGACCACCAACCAGATCATCTTGAGATAGCTGAGAGAAATATTGCATGTTCAGGTGCCCATAACACTGATGCCAAAGGTTGTTGATGGAAGTACTCTGGGCTGTCACTGCCATAGCATGCTCTTTAGAATCACCAGAATCAACAAGTTTGTATAGACCATGATCCTCAAGTCCCTGAACAACAATAGTGCGAGTCTCTCTATCAACAATGTTGCAACTATGCATGTTGAAAACAATATCTAGCTGAGGAGAGTGAGTCATGATCTAACTAACTGAAAGTAAATTCAGCTCCATGCCAGGTACAAAGTATACATCGAGAAATATTAAATTTCTTCCTCCAAAACGAATTTGCACGTAACCCTTTCCAACAACAGTATACTCCTCGCCTCCTCCAAAGTTAACAAAATCTTTGAATGGCGTGTACTCAATGAACCAATCCCGACGATGAGTGAAGTGTCGAGATGCACCTAAATCAATATACCAAGTAGAGGATTTAACAGGATCTGTTGGACTCTTGGCCATAAAGGAATAGAACGTAGACTCATTCTACTCAGTATGCTCTGCAACATGGGCTTTGGGTTTAGACTCTCCTTGCTTGTTCTTTTGAGAAGCCAAGCGTTTCCGATAATCTTTCTTCATGTGACCATACTTATGACAATAGTTGCACTAAGCATTCTCCTTTCTGGAAGAATCTTGAGATTGAGCTTGACTGGTTTGCTAAGAGGGTTGATTCTTTCCCTTATTCTTCTAAAATGTCTTGGCAGGAAATGCTTGCTCTGTGGAGGATGAACTATCACCGCTACCGAACTGTTGCTTCCAACGATCCTACTGCAAAAGTATGGTGCAAAGATCTGAAAACTTTAAGTCAACATTAGCTGAGGTAATGTTGAGCTTTTTAGAGTGCTCATAAGATTTTAGCAAACTCTTCAAAGTAATGACTACCATATCTCCCTCCATTTTCCGACCAATAGCCTCTAGTTGATCACAGATGTCCTTTATTTTTGTCAAGTGCGCTTGCAGAGTTGTCTTCTCATCCATCATGATGGAAAACATGTTTTTCAGAAAGAAAGCACAGCTCTTGTCGAATGTTTCATGAAGATCTTTCAGAAGATCCTAAATCTCTTTAGCTGATTTGCCAAACACTACCTGAGGTAGCTGGTCATCAGTGATAGAGAGTTTAATAAGCATTATGACTTCCTAATTTTGCTCATCAAACTTTTCTTGATCTTTATCTGCCATTGGCGATCGTGTCTTGTTGCCCAGAATAATCTGGTCAAGGCATCGATATTCAAAAATGTCATCATTCGTTGCTTCCAGATGTTGCAGTTACGGCCATTGAATTTTTGACTACTCTCGAACATAATATGAGATAAAGAGGCCATTTTTCACAAAAAAATTCTGACAAAAAAGAGGTACACAGCCTCGAACTCATAAATCTGATAGAATAGAAAAGGCTCAAACCCCGAGGTTTCTTGAACTCAAAGATGAGGGTAGAATAGCCATAGTACATACAAAATCGAGTAGGAGCAGCCACAAAATTACGATTTTTATTAGAAAAGTCGTTAAAAATTCCAGAAAAAGGTAGGGTCACAATTTTGACAGCAACACACCCATGATTTTTGAGAAATCAACCAAAACAAAGGTCGCGTGCCTTAAAAGACACACGAATCTTCAAAACAACACAAAACCCTAGACCCAGCAAAAAGTAATGACACCTAGAAAATGTGAAACGACACCCACAAAGTCGCGCTCAAAAAAATGGTCCCAACAGAAAGAAACAACGCCCAAAAAATGTGAAAAAACGCGATTAAAAAATGCCCAGAAAAGTGGGAGGTCAGCCAACAAAAAGACATGAAAAGAAGAGGCACAAAATATGCCGAGTTCAAATAGGAAAACGAAGCCAAAAACGAAATGCATTTTCTACAGAAAAATGCCAAAAAACCTTGAAAAAAATTCCCGCCGCGAAAAAAAACGCTATTTTCTTTCACAAACCTTGCAAAGAATATTCGCGAGTTTCAATACAAGAGCCAGACGCGATTTTTAGAAAATCCAAAAAACAAAAATGAAGAGCCCAGAAAAAATTTCCCGCTCTGATGCCATGTGAATGGTAAATTCAATATATACAAATGAAAGAGATAAAATCTTTTTATAGATAATTTACAAAGAGTATCTAAAATTATAGAATGTCAAAAATTTCTAAAAAGAAACAAAACTGAACTGAAACGAACTAAGAGAATAGAAACTAATTTACATTGTGGACCATTAAATTAAACATCTAAATATTAATCTAATAGAAACCATAGATGTCTTGCACAGAAGATATCGCATATATTAAGTTTTGCAATGATAACTGAAACTCAAGCCTATTCAGAGACAGTGGGAATATCAAAAGCGCCTATATCAAAAGATAAAAAGACAGCTCTTAGCAATTTAGATTTGGACTAGAAAGATTGAAATTGCAACAGCAGATTGCATCAAGGAAAATTGAGAATGGTTTGATTTGGCATTAAGCCAACAAAACTATGGTGAACATGTTGTTTTGGTGCAACAAAGCTTTTAAAGTCTTCTGCAAACCACTTAGAAATAGTTGCAAAGTAGGCATCTAAATTTGGGCAGCCTATTAAATCTTCTAACATTACAATAATAAATCTGATTTAATGATTTATCAAGATGGTGGATCTTTGGAAAAATTTATTAAAGATTTTGAAAAAGGGTGGGCACTAAATTAATATTGCCAATATTTTTCAGGTCTTCATCTTATTTGTACTCAAGATTACCATAAGACTTAAAGAATTTAATGCATGATGGATAAATATTTTGGTGGAAGCTTTAGAGCGAGGACTTTTAAGATGTGAAACATAACATGGCTTATGCAAGAGCTACTAAGATTCGATTCAAACCAAAAAGGACCATCTCAAAAGCCAAATGACCAAAAAGTCTTCAAAAAAATCAACGAGTCAAATAATAACTCCACATCCAAAGCTAGTTGGGTCAAGAAAAAATAAAGTTCCATGAAACAACACCGTAAGTCACAACAAGCTACTTTATAACAAGTCCCCCAAGCCACAAGAAACATAAGTGAGAATTCTATGACATATAAAAACACATAATCAGATACAAAAACATCAATCCCATCACCTTGAACCTCCCAAAAATTTGAACACAAAGAAACAAACTCGAGATAACATACAAGAGCACATAAGCAAACTCCATCCTCCAATCAACAAGAATCAAAGAGCACAAAAGTCGAAGAACATAACCAAACTCCATATGCCCATAAGCAATAACTAAAGTGCTCATAAGTAGGCTATATCCTCCCAAGAACAAGAATGAAAGAACACCAACATCAAAAATCGCAGTAGCAATATTCAAACGTAGAGCTTGTGTTATGAAACTTTTTACCCAAAGTAGAAAGAAAATTATAAAAGCATTAAAGGGATATAGAAAAATAAAAGATAATATGCTCCTTTGGTTAAAATGAAGATTAAAGAAGAATATTTAAGAAAACTCTTTTGAAAGGGAGGAATAATTATATTTATTAAATAATAATTAAAGGCAACCTTTGTGAAACGGTGTGATGGTTTGGAAACCACCCCTTAAGGATTATATAAAGCATTTATTTGAGACTTGGAAAGAGGCATGGAGAACACTCAAGGAAGAATAAAGTGGTTTGGTTAAATTATGGGCATTAGAGAAAGGGCACATGGGAGTCTCCAACTCGAGTTATAGAGTACACCCAAGATTGTCCTGGCTAGGGCTTTGTGCGAGTAGGCACATACTGTGTTTTTACACAGGTCCTCTAAAGTGTGCAATAGAAGGCCAATACCAATGAAATCTTCCTAAGGTGAGAGTTGTTGATGTTATAGCAGCTTTGGGCTCATACTTTTAGCCACAAGTGAAGATATAAATTCATGCAGCCTCTCGGCTATTCATTTATATGTATTGAGGATCGATCAGATTCTATAATTGTCAGAAGCCAATTCTTACAGGTCAAACAACATATTCAATTTGTATTTCTCCTCTTGAAGCCGAATGTGCTGATTGCGAAACATTGTCAGATTTCTATGTTTGCATATCGATTGAGGAACCATCATAAATAAGGGAAGAAGTCTGCCCCTCCTAAGAGGCGCGCCTCATGAGAGGACGTGTCTCCACGAGTGGAGGCACGTCCACTCATGGGATGCGTCCCTTAGGATGCGGCTGGTAATTACTCTCATTTACCATTTGTTAAGTATATAATCTTCAATATGATGGCATATGACTTTCAAGAGAATTTCGATTTCACATGAATACAGAAAATCACAGGAATGATAGAATTTAATATGACTGTTCATAATTTCGATTTTAATTGATTCTTATAGAAATATCATAATCTGTATGATAGTTTCGATCACTCATGAATGACAATGATACTTGCATCACTATCATTCATATCTGACCGAAGCTACCATACATTAACACTCCCTCTTAGCTAGGGAAGATATTTCAAATCAAATAAGTCAAAATATCACCTTCACATGTGATATGATATGTTTTCTCAAAGTTGTCAAGTCACGTGACATTCTTCATAACATTTCTCCACTCCCTCTTTAACTAGGAAGAATAACTTCCAAAAATGATACCACCTAACTCGTGATATCAGAAGATATGATGTGCTTCTGAAAGTGTCAAGTCACATGACATTCTTCATACATATCTTCATTATGGTATGTGCAATGACATCAAGCCACATGATGTCTACCATAGATCATGGCATATCCATGGATATACTCACCCACCATGATCATCTCTTATGGATCACAATGACCTTCAGATATCAAGTCTCATGATATCCATCAAGGTGTCTAAGAGATACTATCATGACATGTCTTATAGATATCAAGCATTATGATATCTATTATGATAGTTTTATCATTGTAGAGTCGTCACTTTACAATGTCAAATACAAGTGTTCATTATCAGAAAGATCGTCACCTTTCGATAATGTACACAGGAGGGGTAGGCCCATAAAGTCATGGAGTCACACACATGACAAAAGAGTTTACACATTAAACATCTTTATATATTAGTACAACTTATAAACAAATTTGAATTTCAAACATAATATCAAATTACATACCAAGTTTTCTTCCCAAAGAGTTCAACCTTAACTCTGGAAAAGTTTTGTTGAGTATGTCTGTTGTTTAAACATTTGAACTAATATACTCCAACTGGATCACATTCCTTTCTACCATGTCTCATAATGGTAGGGGATCTCAATGTGCTTAGATCAAGGAGTCTCACAAGCAATTTGAAAAACTGCTTCTCTTGCCCTCATAAAGGTTGCACTGTATTCAGTTTTTGTCAAGCTTTGTGCCATTGAAGACTATTTTCTGCAGATCCAAAAGATCATAGCCTCTGTGGCCAGCCTATCTTTAGTTCGAGTGTGGCTTATATCCAATACCCCCCTTTAAGCCATACTGCGGGTGCATGGGGCTCTTTGTAGATCCTGGGACCTGTCGTCATGGAGTCTCTCAACATGACGCCTCATCTCAGTCTCAGAGATGAACAAGGCTTTCACCTTATATTTCACTATCTCAAAGCATTACAACAAGTGAAGATGAGACTCCCTTTGAGGCTCTAATTACTTCTTCTTAGAAGGGATGACTTCAGCTATCCACACAGTCTAATGGTTGCAAGCAAAGTCTTCATTTTCTTCTTCTTTTGTAAACAATCTCTTTATGCTTTTGATCCGTCCTGAAAGCATCACAATTTAAGAGAATTCACAAGATAAAAAATAGATGATATAACTAAGCGACCAAAGAATACTTATCTCTTTAAATATTCTGAAGGTACACCATAGAGTTGGATCTGAGGTTGTGTCTCATCTTTGCCACCTTTAGTGTTGCCATCTTTGATTTGCACACCCAGAATTGATTTCTCATAGCCTTTCCTCCATCGAAACATAAGCTAAGTTTAGCTGACTTATTCTTCTTTTCGCAGACCAGACAACATGATGGAGCAATCTTCTTAATATTTGAATGTGGTCTGAAGACCATTCAAATCTTACTCTGACGTTTGTCCTGGGAGAGTGCACTGACCATGATCTGTAGCTTCAAAGTCGTGCTGGCAACTCCAGTAAGCAACTCCAAAAAATATAAAATCTCGGTGAAGACTTCCGCACAGCTAAAGCAAACTTATCCAAGACAGACCCGGTCTTGTGCCCTGATGATGTCGAATTTGGGAGAGAATTACAAGAGTTCCCTCAAAGAATTCAAGGCTCACATCAAAGAACATGACTCCACTACTAAAATCACACCAGGGGGTGGCGATTACATTCGTCGTCCAGGCAGAGCCATAGCCTCTGGCCGGCGCCAAGGAGACAACTTCAGAAAACCAGCGATCACAGATCCATGTCAACTCCACCACCATCATTTGGTATGAAAGATCTGTTGTCGTCAATATTTAGACAACCCATATGGTAAAAAACCAACAATATCGAATATAGGATAACTTGATAAATGTATCAGCGGTTCCGATCTTTGACAAGGTCTATCCACCCCCAGGGTGTCATTCACTTAGTGAGAACAAGGATGTTGAGCTAGCATAAGGTAGATCGCACGCACAGTGAATACCAACCGAAGATCGCATCAACCGGGAGATACACAATTATCCCAGCGTCAACTTCATACTTTTCCGAGACTTAAGTCTGGGTGACTTATAGGATGGTGATAGAGGAGCTCCGCCAAGATGAAATCAATCGATATACACTAATGAATTTACTTGATTCCTGTCATAGAAGAGTGCATGTATTTTTCAAGTCACCCGAGAAGGCAATCGACATGCCAGAGACGTTTAACTGGTTTACCAATAACATTAATGAAAGGTAAGTCACTTCTTGCAAATGACAATCTGTTCTGGTGTTCACCCCAATGACAGTCCGCACTTGCATTTTACTCCATGTGCGCCCAGCTAAGACTCAGAAAATACACTTCCACCAATATTTGAATTTATCTGATAACATTGAATTTTACGGGAATAGAAACTATCTGCTTCTTGATTCTGCAACGGATGTTAAGATTTCTTGTTCAAATGCTCCTACTCTGAGTCCGCCTTCTTCTACTGCAGCGACGCCTCTTGCCCCACCACCGCTTGCCTGGGCACACGTTCAAATAGGGGTGGTGGCGGATCCAGGCCGAAGGTGTCATTATGGCACAGGCCCAGGCCAGGGCCAAGGCCTTCGCTAGAGTCGTCTCCGTCATCAACTTCATCGCAATTCAATGTACTCGATGGGACCTATTCATTTCCCTTCTTTTCTGCACCCACGGCTCCACTGTTGGCTTCAAACATCTTTTCTACTCTCCTTCCCACCGGTGGGTTACAGCCGCAAAATGTTGTTGGTGCGTACTCTGAACTGATAGGTGGCAAGGTGGGCGGTGGCGGTGGTGCTATGTGAAGGGGTGGCCAGAGCCACGTGATCGGGCCTCGGCAGATGCTTCTCGTGATTCCTTTGTGAGTTCGAGAATGCCAAAAAAAAAAAAATGAATCCGATCAATCTCTAAAACTTGGCTCTGATACCATATTCAGGATCGATCAAATTCTATAATTGTCAGAAGCCAATTCTTACAAGTCAAACAACAGATTCAATTTGTATTTCTCCTCTTGAAGCCGAATGTGCTGATTGCAGAACATTGTCAGATTTCTATGTTTGCATATCGATTGAGGAACCATCATAAATAAGGGAAGAAGTCCGACCCTCCTAAGAGGCGCGCCTCATGAGAGGACGTGTCTCCACGAGTGGAGGCACGTCCACTCATGGGACGCGTCCCTTAGGATGCGGCTGGTAATTACTCTCATTTACCATTTGTTAAGTATATACTCACACGTATATAATCTTCAATATGATGGCGTATGACTTTCAAGAGAATTCCGATTTCACATGAATACAGAAAATCACGGGAATGATAGAATTTAATATGACTGTTCATAATTTCGATTTTAATTGATTCTTATAGAAATATCATAATCTGTATGATAGTTTCGATCACTCATGAATGACAGTGATACTTGCATCATTGTCATTCATATCTGACCGAAGCTACCATACATTAACAATATGTGATAACTCAATGTGAAGGGGCGCTTCACAAAAGGATTAATATAACTTCAGTTTGGACCGACCTTCCTTCTTGCTTGTAAATTATGACTTATTAAGGATGGCCGACCTACTTGTAGAGTCACCTTAATTTGTATAAGTACAAGGTGATGTTTGTCCATTATGTGATATGGAATCTATGAAGGATAATTCGCACTCCTTGAAGAAGTTCGCTCTTGGGCAGAAGATCATCATTATGTGGCAGCAGATCATCATTGTGCAGTAGCAGATCTTACTGTAGCAGCAGGCCGATTTCAAGGAGAAACATTTCATTGTACCTTTGCATCTAGGAGAGGTGCTATTATTCATTGTATCAAATTTGGCCATGAGTTGGGCCTGAGTTGTAAGCAGATTTCTGCTCTTATTCCTTCATTATATGAGAGATATATTTGCTGGGTTTTTCCCCTCATGTTGGAGGGTTTTCCCAGGGTATCTATGGTGTTCATTGTCTCATGTGTTGCATTTTCTGAGTGTTTTCCTTCTGCATATCTGATCGTTATAAACACTAACAAGAGTGACCTTTCCTTAAAATGAGTTTATTTTCTATACATCACCAATAGTGTTGACAATTACATGTAAGAAAGGTAGAGGACCTTTCATTCATGTTGCTTTATCCTCAATGGTTTTGACTTGCATTAATCCCATCAATTTTTTCTCCACCATTTCTTGCGAGTTCATTGTGGTGTAAAGCTATTACAATACAATCTATAACTTTAAATTTATTAGAATCATATCTACAATTATCTGTTTCTTTTATTTTCCTTTGATTGTATCTATTTGGAGATGATGACCATGCCTAGAGTATTGACTTTAATGGCTCTTCTTACTAAAGTGACTAAGAAATTTCCAAAGTAAAAAAATGGTTGTGTCAAGAAAAACATGAAATTATTTATTCAAAACTTCAAAGGGTCGTCAAAAAATGTGTGATGTAAATCAAATACATTGGTATTGAACCTGATCATAAGATGGTGGTTGAGCTAAGGTTAACTATGATTGTTAGTGCTAAGTTAATTCCACAACATTTTTCATATGGTTTAACTAGATTATGGAAGATTTATAGGAGAGCGTGCCGAGTTTTGAGTAAGAAAATGGATGTCTAAGCTTGATCCTTTTCAATATCAAGCATCTATTGGAAACTGAGGGCATTCTTCACAGTAATGAGTATGATGGACATTAATGGTGGGTGTTAAATTTGTGGAATCATTCACTTTCATATGACCATGTTAATGATCTACTATGGTAAACAAGAAAGGAATTTATAGATTTTTAATATAAGTATAAATATTAAAGCTAAACATTTATTTCAAAAAAAATTAGTAGAATACAAGATGTAGTGGATAACACTATATTTTGGTACCAGAACATCTTCTTTAACGAAGAATCCCATAAAGTTAGTAACAAGAGAGTATGAATCAACTCATAGCATGTCCATGAAAAAGTCCTTATGTAGATACCATGTGTAGAAGCAACATGCTAACCATTCTATAGAGCTCATAAATAATCGAAGCTTTCCTGCAATCTATTATATAAACTCAAATCAAAGTGACAAGCCCAACCAAAAATGGCATCAACTATTCTCAATCTATTGTTTGGTAATCACTTATCCTTGCGAGATTTTGAGTGCTTAATATTACATTGTAGCTTATTAGAGACATGACTAAGATAACCTCACAAAATTTGGTTGCCCTTCCCAACCACTCATTATTTTCCTTTTCTTGGTAAGTTTCTTCTCTTAAAGTGTCATAACCACCTTTGTATCAATAGCCTAGTTCCCTGTTCTAAACCTACATAATCATTGTTAACAATCAAGGGTTATGTTGCTATTCCACAAGCCTTTGAATATTCACATACCAACACATCATAATCCCAATCTAAATAATCTAATTTCCATTATGTATTAAATATGTAATTCTCTACATATTTATTTTGTATTTTAACTTGATATATAAAAAGTGGTATCAGAGGAAATGATCCTACAACTTGGGGTTCGTAAGTGACTAATTCTAGTAACAGAGTTGTCAGATCTGTAGCATATAATACTAGCTTTTGGCAACAAAACAAAAAATTAAATGAAAAATTAAAACAAAATTATGTAAAAAAAAATTAAAATAGAGTTCATTTAAGTTCAGGTAAAAGTAAAATTCACCTTATTATAGTCAAATGAGATCAGCTCAAGCAATAAAGAATAGGGACTTCCATAGTTGGGACCTATGTTCAAATCCATAAGAAACATATTATAAGTTACATGCTATATGTTATCTACAAATGTTGTGTTTAAACTAGAAACTACTACATCCAATTTAAGGTGTGGTGTACCCCAACATATGAGGCCAAGTTCAACCTTCTATTGAATTTGATAGAAGCGATACTCTTCAGTTGTAAGATCAAAGTTGGAGGACCCAATATGGAAAATTTCATAAAGCCTTGTTTGCAAAGGTATCTCAAGGGTCTGTTTTTTATAACATTAAATTAAAATTGAGCTTGAACTAGGTGGCCTCCATAGTGAAGCTTGTCGATTTGATGTCAAACTACAAAATTATTGTCCACCATCTATGCACCAAAGAAAATAACAATACTCAATATATTATATATTATATTGTTTTGTTTGACAATAGGAAAGGAGTACTTCTAAAATTGGGCGTACGAAAGGAATAGAAACTCAAGAATTGTAAATGAATGGCACTAAATTGTGTTTCTTGTTAAACTGAAATCAAACATAGATTTAAGATTGTACAAAATTATAAATTCAACTAAAGTCTGGTGGAGATTCTAAAATATGTGTGAAGTCAAGTAGAAAAAGATTGTCCTTTATTACATATTACGTATGAAGTGTCAAACGGATGAAGTAGATGACCCTCTTGAACATCAAGAAAATAAAGGAGGAACGACAACAATTTGGGTTGGTACAATGATCAATAATTGTGTCCTTGCTCAAATTTTATGGAGATGTTTCACCTAGGAGAGAAATGGAAGGAGAACGAAATTAATGATTTGATCAAGCCACTCAAAGAAATGTGATCTAATGCTCTACACATGAATTATGTCACCATCCTCACTCAAATTTTATGGAGATGTTTCACCTAGGAGAGAAATGGAAAGAGAACGAAATTAATGATTTGATCAAGCCACTCAAAGAATATGATCTAATGCTCTCCTAGATAATTATGTCACCTCTTTCCATATGCTTATAGGTGGTTCAAATAGAGAACAAGGAAAAAACGGTGATTTTATAGACCTAGGCAAGATTCTCAACAATGGGACAAAAAACAAATGGTAGGCTGTGTTGGTTAACAGATTTGCCACTATTTAAATTTGTAACCTAAACTTTGTATGCCTGCCTATAGAAGCAATCTTCACCAACAATTGGGTAAGCTATTTGTTCAAGGAAACAACTTCCCTCTGAATTTTAGAGGTACAGCTCCTTCATAAGACAAAATTTTGTTTCTTCTTTTTCTTTTTAGATTAATATTTCCAAACGTATGCTTTTAAACAGAAAACAAGGAAAGGCCAAAAACAGTATTGACACTTTTGTAAGATTGAAAGAGAAAACTATGCCACAAATATTCATAAAATCATATACGGCTAAAAAAAATAAACTTTTAAAGACAATAATCAGAACACAGGCTAATTCATTATCTCAAGAAATGTAACCAATAATTTTTCCTACTACAAAATGATTGCTAATGAAAGAAAATCAAACACTTAAAACAGTTCTTACACCCACACAGCGTATAACTCTGAAAACCAATTATAGTTCATAGACCATAATAGACTTTTTTATTTTAAATGTCCAATTTGTATGTTCACAGACTTGCATCATCTCCAAAATTAGCAAAAACCTGTTTTTAACCAGTGTTACAAGACTCGCCTAAACTCGGCGAGTACTCGTGAGTCCCGAGGCGGGTGAGGCTGGGCGAGTCAAAATGACTCGGATGCCGAGTACTCGCCGAGACTCGCCGGACTCGCTGGACTCGGCAGACTCGCCGAACTCGCCGAGTCTCGTGCCTCAGACTCGGGCATTTTAATTAATTTTTTTAAAAATCTTTTATTTACAATTTTTTTAATTAAATGGTGTGCGCCATGGAGGTTTGTGTGGTTTTGAAGGTCTTCATTTGGGCTTGGTGGCGGGGGCTCCGCCCCTCGACCCTACGAGGGGCGCTGCTCCTCGACCCCGTTGGGGGCACTGCCCCCAGACCCCTGCAAGGGGCGTTGCCCCTTGACCCCACTGGGGGCGCTACCCCCAGACCCCCGTGAGGGGCACTGCCCCTCGACCCCATTGGGGTGTTTCCCCCAAACCCTCATCAAACTATAGGTCTAAGCATGTTATAGGCCAATGATGAATCATGATCATAAAACCTACAAAATACATATCCCCTGTTGCAAATCTTTGCATCTTTCACAGTCAAAGCCATAATCAAGGATTATCTTGTTCCATACATTAGACAACAAAACATGCAATCTTGAAGGCTACAATAAAATTTTAATAATAAATTCCTCACTTGAATATACATACCAATCATTGAGACGCAAGCAAATATCATGGCTACATCATCATCTAGGACCTATCTTAGACACTAGCGCATGACTTGTCGTGATGTTGGGATGAGTAATCCAAGCTCTTCTGAGCCATAGACTTATATTTTTAGTTTTGATATTTGTTTTGATGCCACAGATTTCATATTCCATGTGTTTTGTATACATTTGACAATATTTATATATCTGAATGTGTTATTTCCTTCAGCTAAAATTTGCGTTTATACTTATGTGATCGATAGATGTTTGTGTATAGGATCATAGTAGTTTCTATTTCATGATGTTATTGTGTATTTGAGGTTTATTTACTAAAGGGTGCATGAAACAAGCTTTAAATCCTTAAAAATCTCTAAATTTCTTGGGTTTTTCTATTTGCCGAGTCTTTGCCGAGTCTTGGGCGAGTCTGGGCTCCGAGTCCGAGTCCGAGTCAAAAATCGGCTTGCCGAGTCCAAGGCGAGTCCGAGTCTTGCAACACTGTTTTTAACTGTTCTCAACTACTTTGCTTTATATTTAGGGAAAAACCCCTAAAGAGAGATAGAGACAGAGAGAAAAAATTCAACGTAGCATCTTATTACATAACATGCAAGTGTAACCGAATCTTTGAAGTAATTGTTTCTTGATGGTTAAAGAGTTTACTTTTAAAGCATAAGAAATTACATTGTTTCAAAACAATTGAACAACAAAGAAATTAAGGCTGAGGTAGCACATCTATTGGATCCACATCATTTCCACCACTGCGTGGTGACTGGGACAACCATGTAATTGACCTAGCCTTGTATACTTGGATGGCTTTGATGACGGGTGGCATTTCACTATGCTGAAGAATGATGACATTCTTAGTTCTCAACTTCCACAGTGCTTTGTTCCCTCGGATTAAATCCAATTTGCTAGAGGAAGTTGCTAGATTCCCAATGTATTGAACTAAAGCAGAATCAATAGCACTTAATTTTCTCATACTATCAACACAAAAAGACTGCTACTAAACATTATAATCATAAATTTGGGTTGATTCATCAAGCATCCCCACAGGACGAACCCCTAGCCAAAGTCTTGTGCTAGCAATCGCATAGAACAGGTAAGAGGACATATAGAATAACCTATTGAGCTAGAAATGAATTATCTATGAATGAATTTGATCACTAATGAGGCTAACCTAGTCAATAAACTATTGACCATGAATGATTACAACAATGAAGAGATACGTCCATTCTTCAAAGTCATTGGCATTTTCATTACCTCTCAATCTATGGAAAAGGACTATGATATCTGAAATTTCTTCTGCGAAGTGAGATCGATGTAATCTCTTTGGTAGTTGAGATTTCCCCTTTTTTGGTACTGCCAACCATTGTCGAGCAATTGTATTTCTACATTGGTTTTTCTTTTCTATGCATTGCTAGTAAGCTATTGTGAAATCAGTACCTGTGAATTCATCCCTTTGGGATAGCCGAAGGCATGTGTTGAAGGTTTCATTGCTCAACTTAACAACCAGTTTGTTATTGTTAGTTTCTACTTCTCTAGTTTGAGAGTCATAATGATTTATACAT
Organism: Sequoiadendron giganteum; assembly: GCA_007115665.2. Lineage (NCBI taxonomy): Eukaryota > Viridiplantae > Streptophyta > Pinopsida > Cupressales > Cupressaceae > Sequoiadendron > Sequoiadendron giganteum. Next base: position 303,266,375 of record CM021104.1, on the reverse strand, counting down.
TCCAGGACCAAATTTAAACATTGGACTACTACTGGGAAGGTAGTTGCTTGCAATAACCCGCTTTCTATCAATCTTTGTGTAATTGGGGGCCTATCTTCTTTATCTATGATTTCACAAAACTGTTTCAAATTTACATGCCCTAATTCAATATCGCCAATCTCGAAGAGGGTGCTAGATAGACCAAATAAGTGCTTGTAGCCTAGGTACTTATACTTCATTATGATTGAGAAAAGATATGAACAATTTGCACCAGAGGATGACCAAATGTGTCTAAAGAATTCTAATTTTTCCCAAAAATCCTGTATCACATTTGCACCCCGTGAGATTACTCAAACTATTCAATTCACCTTTTAGAGAGTAATGACATGTAGGGGAATATAGAATGATATGTACCTTTAAATTAGTTGACTATCTTGTTGTCGTAATTTTCTCATGCTAGCTCTACAATTTCCTCTTCTTTGTTTCTGCTAATTCTCTGTTGGCTACTTGTTGAAATGATTCTCTTTGACAACCAACTGTGCTTATATTTAATGTCCTTTGGCTCCGGGAGAGTATTAATGGTGTGCCTTAATGTTGGTGCATGTGAGTTTTCAAATACAATAATAATTCAAAAAGGCTTCATCAAAGATTTGAATGGTTTCGAGAACCTCGTCGAGTCCCAACAAAGGTTTCAAAACCTCTTGATTTCTCCAAAAGATGGGTTTTCCTTTGAAACTATTCCTTTGATAACTCGTCAATGTTTAACCATTTTTCATTCCTTTAAAACTTGAAGTTGGCTCTGGACGAAGCTCTTGTGAGAAGCCCATTTTTCGAATTGGCGAGTTTGTCGGCTTCTCAAGAGGTTGTGAAAATGTAATGTCCCCATTTTTAACCATACACTCTTCAGTATCTGATAGCCTATTCCCAGAAGCAAGTAGGCTCGTCAGAGGTGAAATTAGGGTTTCCTATTTTTTAGGGTTTCTGAAGAAGGGTTGCATGAATGAGGATTGTGGATTCCTTCTGGGTTTTCAGAGAGCTTCGCAGTGATATAACATGCAAAGTCATCGGGTAACTTTTCTGAATTTACTATTTTTAGTAAGTTCTATTTCTGGCAGTGCCATCTTGGGCAGTAGCATTAGTAGTCAGCTCAATTTCCATTTCGGGCAGAGCAGTTTGGAGCATATTTGGCCTTCAGCATTTTGAGGCTCATTTTGGGTAAAATGATTTATTCTAAGTCATTAATGTTATAATTTCTTATTGACCCCCTTGGCCTAGTATGAATGACTTAAAGTTGTTTTAAAAGGTGGCCTTTGAGGGTGGACGCCTCATTGGGAGATTATTTAAATATTTCTAAAGTAAATATTTCTCCTCGAGTTTTGGATGCCTAGAAAGGTGAATATAACGTTTTAAAAATTAAAATATTTCAAAAGTGAAATGGGCATCTCTTTTGGAGGGAAAAAGAAATGGAAGCTGAAGAGCCAACAGTCTCCTTCAATTCTATAAAAGAAAGCCTTTGCTCTCTCATTTGGTATCTTTGGAAAATATTGTAAAGTTATGCTGTTGGTTTGAAACCCAGAATCCAGCTAAGGGAAAGCTTAGCAATTCTTCTCCATTCTTCGGGCCTGAAACTATGGTTCCCTAGATGGTCGATTGAGAGTGTGCTTCATTCAAAAGTGCATATTGTGCATCAAAGTTGAAGAATTTGGTGATAATTTCAGTTTGTATTTTGCTGGTTAATGTCATTGTTGAAAGTAGTTTTCATTTGCAGCTCACTAAATAAATTTATTTTTATTCTGGGCATTGAAGCAATCTATTCTGAGGCTAAGGGCGACCCTCTTGGCAAGGTTTCAGAATTTATTTTGTAGATCTCAATTTTATATGCAAGGTCGAGCCTCTTAGAAGGCCGTACCCTTGCTGGAGGTGCTTTGGAGTTTGTGCTAAATCATTTGGAGAGTTTTGATGCAATTTCAGTGATTGATTTTGGGCACCATCCTTCTAGAGATCTCTTGCAATTCATTTCAGCTCATTCGGAGGTATCTTTGGATTGTTTTGATGCATTTTGGAAATGATACAGCTTGCTGGTTAACAATTTCAGTCTGCTGTTTATGCATATCAGATTGTTAAACATTCAGATTTTGGCTTATATCTTGGTGATTGAGATGATTATATATTGTAATAAACATTCTTCAGAAGTTTGCATTGATTATATCATTGTAACACATGTAAATTGCAGATTTATTTTATTGTAAGGCTGAGATTTAGTAGTACTAATCCAGTCATTGTTCTTACTGCATTTACTTGTGATTTCCTAATGCAAACACTTTAACCCCTGGCTGGTTTACCGCCAGTGTGGAGAATAAACATTTGTATCTCTCTTTCTCACCCATTGTCAAGTGGAGAATTCCCACTGTTCAGTGGATGCCCGCTGCAACGGATGAATTAGTTTTGAATTGTAATGCTTTTTCCCCCCACTGATTAAGTGGTAGCGTGGAAATCTCTAATGGCTGGTTCACCGCCTATTTACATTCCAGTTTGTTTAATTACTCCACCATATGTTAGCACGTCGCCTTCTAAAGGATCTTCTGTACATATTCTTGGAGTTGAGTTTAGATTCTCTCTCTTTCAGTTGTAATCATTTCAATTATTGAATCAGTTGATCCTAGGGATCCTCTGACCATATACCCTCCCCTCCTCCTTAAGTGGTTTTAGGGCGCATTCTTTGTTAGAGTTATTTTCTGCATCGTTTTGGTTTAAGCTAACCTTAACGGGTGCTTGGTTAAATTGTAATTACTATTGAAAATCAAAAAAAATTGAGAGGGTATCTTTCAGAAAACCTCGTCGAAGTCCGACAAAAGTTTTGAAACCTATTGAAAATTCTGAAAACTTTACCAATGCCTTTTGGATTCTTCAATAACCTTCAATTTTGTCTTCCCAAATGAAAGCTTGTGAAAATCTTTGGATCTGAGCATGAGTTTGAAATCCACATCGGCTCCAAACATGGTTGTGAAAACTTTATCGGGTGTCGAAAGAGTTTCAAGAACTCAAACAAAATCTGATGCAACTTGGCAAAGAATAACTTGGAATGACTTCTAAAATCAACATAGACGAAGCAAAGGAAACTTGTGCAATTTCGAATATGGCTCCACCCAAAAGGATAGTCAAATTTTAATAAGGTTAGGATAACTCGTCGGGTGCCAAAATATTTTTGAGAACCTTCTTAAAACCCAACAAAGGTTTCAAAACCTCTTATGCCTACTAACAAGACTTGAGCGACAGGTAAAAGAGGCCACTAGATATCAAATTACGATGTAAGGTTGACGAAAACTAAGGCAACATGAAGAACACTATTCATGAAAGTTCAAAGGCATCTTCACCTGGAAAAGGCAAAGAGAAAAGAAGATAATCTATTAGAAAAGTTAGAGATAACCTCCATCTTCAAGATTGCAGTGTTTCCTTTGAGCATCTCAAGGAGAATATGCAAATATATCTTTGCGTTGTGTTTACTCTCCTATCTGATAAAATGAATACTTGAAATAGTGAACAAAATTAATAATGCATACCAAATAGAGGAGTAAAAGTATATCTTTATTTGCACATAAACTAAATATGAAAGTAGACCAAAGATGGTCTGCCAAGGATCCAAGTTGATTCGACTAGATAAGACTACTTTCTTGACAATACAAAGTCTATTAAAAGAACCAGACAATTGCCAAGAACAACTGTCAACTAACTCTTATAACCACCTAAAGTTGACAAATAATTAATACTTAGTTGGATAAATCATATTATCAAAACATAACAATAGGCATTGCACACTAACTACAGACTGGAATCTAATCCATGTTGTAGACCATTAAGGATTTGCATAATTAATTAATAGATATGTGCCAGAAACCATTTTTTATGTCCTTATAAATATATAAAATAGGGCTTATATACATCCCACATATTCTTGTTCCAGCAAGTTGAATTGATGCTTATGGATTGAAGTCTTCCTTGGATGGTATGAGCAGTGAATAAATGCATGAAAATTGCAATATAGCCCATTGGTGAGACTTTGGCTACTCTGAAGGAGGCTCCAAAAGTAGTAGTTGATGTACAGTAGACAAGGCATTGGAACCCTTCTTACAACAACTTCAAGTTTTTGTTTCTAGTTTCTACTGTAGAAGATGTGCAACTAAACAATTTTCTAAAGTAACACAACAACCAACAAGTTATAGAAATCAACATCAAATAGACATGTTGGTGTAATTAAAAGTGTTGAACCTTGTCCTAGGTCATGATTACACCTTAGTTAAGTTTACTTAGGGACCACATAGGAGTTAGTTGGAGCATTTCCACCTTTGGTGGACTTATCATGTTATTACTTTATCACATCCACCTTTCGTGGACATATCATGTGATTACCTCTCCACCTTTTGTGGCTGATCCACCATTTGTGGTGATTATCACATTATCACTTTTCCACTTTAAGTGGAGTGATCGCTATTCACAGTTCTCTCATGTCATAGTCATAATCTTATGCCCTTCTATGTACTCACCTTGGCTATATAAGCAAGGGGTCTCCTATGTACTTTAACAAATTCTATTTGCATCATTAGCAGAATACAGTTCATTCTTGTCATATTGTTTCTATCTCTCTTATGCTTGTGCTTTCTATTAGGCCTCTTGATCCTGGGTGGCTACCTTCCTAGCCAATTCTTACATGGTATCAGAGCTATTAGAGTGCCTTTGGATTGTCATTTTGGGGAGATCTTAAGTGCAATCTTGTATTTTCTTGATAGAAATACCAGATTTTGGGGGGGGTTCCATTTTTGGCCTTGTATTGCAGGTACATTGTGAGAGCTTGTTGCATCAGATTTGAGCTCACCATTGCATCTAGAATGTTTGAGATAGACAGATTTGCCTTTTGTTTCATCCCAATTGGACATTGGAGGCCAAATCTACAAGGGTTTGAAGATTGGAGGTGGTTGTCAGATCCAAGAGCTAGCTACCATTTCGGAGCATTTTCAGTCAAAAAGGACATCGCCATCACCTTCAGAAGGGCCAAAAACCCCTAAATCGACAGCTAAATCGTCAAATTTGGACAAAGTTGTCTACTGAGGCAAAAAAAAATTGTTGGCCGAACCATACGACCCAACCATTACGACAGTTGGTACGATTTTTATTTTTTGAAAAAAAAAAATCATTTTCTGCGAAATTCTTTTTAAAAATATACATATATATTATTTCGCAAATTATTTTTTGGATTTGTATAGTTTTTTAAGAAATCAAAAAAATTTAAGTCCGTTCTGCAGACTGTAAGTACCTGCAAAGGTACTTCGTACCCTTGCAAAGTACCGCGGGGTACAGTGGTACCCATGGGTTGCACCTCGGCCGCCAGGCGGCGCCACATGGCAAGAGCCCTGTAACAACCCGACCCTTCGGTAAAACAAAAAAAAATTCAAATTTACATCAACGAGCAAATAAACGTGCTAACAAGTCATTGAAATATAATTTTTCTTTCCTTTATTGATAATATACGAACATGATATCATATTACAGTTACAAAAAAGATTCCATTTCATTACAATAACTTCACAAGTACAAGTAATGAGAAAAACATACCTTAACTATCATAGCTCCAATGAGCTTTAGAACAAATAGTAGTAAGAAGGTCTAGGAATCCGTCCTTTCAAATCTTGGTGCGCCAGTAGACTTCAGAGGAGGAGAAGCATCACTTGGGCGCTTTTCCACCAACCACAGACTTATAATGCGGTCCCCCGCACATCTATCATTTGATAGATGGCCCTCCCTTCAACGAAGAGATTGGTAGGGTAACCAATACTGTAAACCAACTGAGCATAGTGTTGTGTCCTACACAACTAGAACCTTGCTATTTCACAATCTCATATTAGTACAAGGATCATGATGAACTGACAGTGTAGTCTCAAGCATCACACAGTCTAAGTGGATGTCGTACATTTCACTACTTTGATCAAAGAGTTCTCATTCAGTACTTCGAATGAAGGTCATCTATCATATACACTACTCAGAGCCGATTTGACTTAGGGCTATCTTACACTACGCGTAGGTCTTTGTCCTTCACTGGGTAATCCGTACCCCAGACATCCTACAACAAACTAAACTACTAGAAATGAAACAGCATAACAAGTAATCACAAATTCCCCTCCTTAACTGGACATCTTCATCCTAGGAGTACCTCAAGTTGTCTAAGTTAACCTATTAACTTAAGCTGTGGTTTATTACTTGACTTAATGCCTTCATTTCCGTCCTAGTATTTAGTAACTAATTACAACCATATTCTCCTTATATAGAAATCATACAAGTAATGCAGTAACACAGAATGCATTATCTAACCTTTCAAGACAAATAAATACTCTTCTCGACAAACATGCATCATTTATGACATATTCACTAAATGCAAGCTATTGGACAGTCTATTGCAAACATCATACAATAGCAAATAGCCTTATTTATCTAAACAAAGATATTGAACATGACTTCATAAAAGATCAAAGATGAAATGTATAGAGAATAGTTAACCATGCCTGGTTTAAGTTTTCCTCTGATGATGATGATGTGGTTTGTACTTGCAGCACTTCCAGACTACAGAATTCCTTTGTCCTTACTATATTTCTCTCACACAAAATGCTCTCTCAAAGATTACTACACAGTTGGTCAGCTTCTTGACTAACGCTCAGAATTATGATGATTCAAACTTCCAGAAAAACAGTGACTTCTCACTAAGATTGACTTCTCAATGATGGCTTCTCACTCTAAATGAACTCCCTATAAATTCTCACTCAATAATAAACTCACAACTAATTTCTTACTCAATAATGAAATCACAATGATTTCACTCTCAATTGTATTGGGATTATTCACTGTCTGTGGCAAATTGCTAGTAAAATCTCTATATCTTCTACTCAGAAAAATAGAGTATGTAAACAGAATTAAGAAGTGGAAATGAAAGCTCAAATAAATGCTAAACTCAGATTCCACCAGTGGTGCAATATAGAATGGCAAGGCTTCTAGATATATAGGGCCTGAAATGCAACGTTTTCCACTTATGAAGGCATGATAAATGACAACACAATGCCCAAAAACATTCAAAGAGAAACATGGTGGGTTTCTAACCCCTTACTCATCAAAATTAGAAGTGATTCGACTTCATTTTGAGCCAGCAAAACAAGAATAAATCAACTCAGTAAGAGAAATCGCCACCTACAGGAAACTCACCATTAATGGTGCCAACAAGAAAATGATTCATCTTTTTAGGAAATGGTCATGGCTAAACTCAAAACACCTAATCTCCTCACAAGCTGAGTCGCCCTTGTTTCTCAACTGGGTTGATTTCTTCTCCAAGGCAAAGCGTACTTCACAGGCGCGTGTTCTTCTTCGAGCACCATTTTCACGAAAAAACACTTTTTCAATAGTTTGAAACAAATATTTTGTTTTTCAAATGTTTCGATTTTCCTTTGGTAAGAAAAATGATTTAATTTCCATCAAATGAGAATAGCCCGATTTTCTTATTTTTAACTGAAAGATATTTATTGATTTTCCATAGTTTTAACATTAATATTTACTTCAAGTGAATTATAATCTTTTTAAATTCACTTTAGAGATTTAAAATATTTTTAACTATATATTTATATATATATATATATATATTATCTTACTATAATATATATATAAATATATTCATCTGTTATATAATATATATAAATATATATTTACAAATATATTTTATGTATCTATGTATATATCATTTAATATCCATAAACCATCGATATATACATATATACATACATATACATGTAAATTACCAGGAAACAATATCACAATATTATTTATATCCACAAATAATAGGTAGCGTGTGTATGTATATACATGTGTTTTACCGTACATACCTCTGTGTATACGTATGTGTATGTATATCCATGTCAACACATACGTATGAGCATATCCATTTGCCTATCATACGTTTGTATCGATATGTTTATACATATAGATATGTGTACATAATGTATACATGTGTATACATACCCACTCATCCTATACACATATTATTCACATTTTCCACAAAATGATCACAATATAGTAAGCCTGATAGACAAATAAACATCACTCACAAAGCACAAAGAAGTAAACTAGACTCCTAAAGCCTATGGATGACTTATCAAGACCAACTTATCTGACTTGGTTCACTCAATCTAGGGTGTGTATGCTCAGATAGTTCACATTATCGGTTAACCGACCAAGCTCCTCTCCTGAGTGATACTTCCCCTCCCCCTGAAGATTGAATGCTTTCCTACAACCACTAGCACATACCTTAGCAGTCCTTTGTTTACAACAATAAGCATCATATATATAAACATCTTTAAAGTTAGAATAACTATACTACAATAACCATCTATTCATATTTGTAGTATTTTACCATGAATACATCATCAAATGAAACAACATCAAATGAGATAACATACATATTGATAACAAGGTACAAGCATCTCCAAATTCCACATTACATTCATATTTACCTTGTATAGTAGTGGTAAAAAGTAACCTCACAATTTGGGATGTAACAAGGCCACTGGCCCGCCTTCCCCACACGGTCTCACCACCAGCAACGACCGGATAATAAAATTCGGTGTACATTGTAAAACCGACAGCCAATCTTCAAAAATCCAGTGACGCCTAGAAAACCGGCGGTCATAGATTTCAGTGACCAGAATATTCCGTTAGCGGCAAATATTCTGATAGCATATTCCGGCAAAGGCGACAACAACGGTGACAAGCATCTGACCGTCAAATTTAAATTGGTACAAGCGTGCGACAGCCAACGACCGTCAAATTTAAGCTCGTGATTTGCTAACGTCAGCACTGCATCAGCAATTTTTTTAAAATTGGCAAACCCCTCTCCATTGGCCTTTTTGAATTTGCAATTCATTTTCAAAGGCCCATATCTTGGTCATTCTAACTCCTTTTTTGGTGCAATTTTTTTTATTTGGGCTAATTTTTCGCGCTCTACGCGTTGGTGTGATCGGTTTTTTGTTTTGATTCTTGGATTTTTCAGAAAATTCAATTTGTCACAAGTGTTGCTGAGTTGTCACCATTTTTGCAACTTCCGAGGCTCCGTTCAAACTCATACGAACTCCTATCAGTTTGTAGTAATTGTGATCAAAAATTGTACTTTCAGCACTTAGTCATTTTTGGCCTATTTTGGCATTTGTAAAGCTAAGATCTCAATTTGGTCTTTTGTATCAGTCATTCGAGTCTGTTGTAGCCTACTTAAGGCTGTTGTAAAACATTGAAAATCAGAAGCCCAATTTGCTTGGATTGCAAGTGGCCATTGTACATGCACTAAGTATTCAATGCCAAACCATCTTTTTGGGGGGGATTCTTTGATTGAGTGAATTTGGGGGGGTGTCTTGTGTGATTGTGTCTCTCTCTCTATCTTGTTCTCTTTCATTTTGCTGGTATGGGTTCTCCTAAGTTTCCTTTGTTAACTGCACATAACTATGCTTCTTGGAAAATTGATGCTTGGAGTAAGTTAATAGAAAAAGGATTAATTCATTATATTCATGGAACTATTGTTGCACCATCTAATCCTAAAACTGATCTGAATGCTCATATGGATTGGCTCATTAAAAATACTATGGCTCTTGGAACTTTAAGCAAATATGTATCAAAAGATCTAATCTTTCAAATTGAAAAGCGTAAAACAATCAAAGAGGCTTGGGAAAAGTTTGGTCAATTGTATGGCCAAGTTGATGAGATTAGAGGTTATCAACTTGACAATGATCTCACAATGTTAGATCCCAAGAATTTTGATACAATCCAAGACTATGTCACTAAGGAAAATGAGCTAAGAGCACAACTTAAGGATTGTGGCATTGACAAAAAGGATGCACAATTGGTCTACAATTTGTTGGGAAAGCTTCCATCAGAATATGCAGCATTTGTTTCTAGCTTCCAAACCCATCACTTGATAGTGGGTAGTTCTTTCACTATGCCATCATTTGATACATTTACAGAAATGTTGATGCTAGAGCAAGCAAAGTTGATAAACATGGGGGTTCTCAAGTCTTCAAAGTCCAAAGCTTTGGTGGCTAATCAAGGGAATCAAGGGACTCAAGGAAAGGGTTCTAACAAGAAGCAAAAGCAGTTTAAGGAAAAGACACAACAAGATAAAGCACAATCATCCTCTCCACAACAAGGGATTTCTTCATCTTCTCCCAAGAAGGGAAATTCAAGCAAGAAGGAGAGACCAACTTGTTCATATTGCAAGAGATTTGGTCATGATGAGCATCATTGCCACACTAAGCAAATTGATGAGTTGACAAACATCATCAAGAAGAACATCAATTTGCCATCCGCCTACAAGAAGAAGGATTCATCTCCTTCCATTTCCTCACAATCAAAAGGAAAAGGGAAAGAATTTGTGGCTACTACAGGTTCTTCACAACAATCGATACTTGACTCGGGTGCCACTCATCACATGGGTTCTACAAGGGAGCAGTTTTCTTCTTTGGAGCCATCTAAGGTACCTCACATCTTCATAGCTGATGATACTCAAGTGGAAGTTGAAGGAAAAGGTTCGGTTGTCATGGATGATGGAACATTTGAGAATGTTTTCGATGTTCCTAACTTGAGCGCCCATCTTCTTTCAATCTACCAAATCACTCACTTTGGAGATGGCAAGAAAGTTGAGTTTCTACCAGATTCAGTTGTGGTAAAAGAACTTAAGGATGATGCCTTGGTTGCAATGGAACAAGCCAATCACAACACACGGCTTTATTCATTCTCCCACTTTGTGCCTAAGTCTCCTTCTACAGCCTTGCTCACTCATTCAAATTCAGAAAGTAAGCTATGGAATGAGCGGTTTGGACATCTCAATTACCGCTATCTTCAGTAGCTTAGCTCCAAGGATATGGTTACAAGACTCCCTCAAATCAGCTTTTTAGAAGGTGTATGTTCAGGTTGTTCCATGGGTAAGCATCCAAAAGAGAAGTTTGACAAAGGGAAGTCTTGGAGACCTTTGGAAGTTCTTCAATTGGTTCATAGTGATGTAGCAAGTCCCTTTCTAGTGCCATCATTTAGCAAGGCCCGCTATGTCCTCACCTTCATTGATGACTACTCCCGCTTCACTTGGGTCTATTTTCTTGTTCACAAGAGTGAAGTGTTTGAAAGATTTCTAGCCTTCAAGGCTCATATTGAGAAGCAATCAGGGAAGCAAGTCAAGATTCTCCACACAAACAATGGAAGGGAATATGCGAACAATAGACTTGAGGAATTTTGTACTCTTGAGGGGATTGATCTTCAACATTTAGTTGCCTACACTCCACAGCAAAATGGTGTTGTTGAAAGGAAGAATTGAACCCTTAAGGAGATGGTTAGCTGCATGATTCATGCTCGTTCTCTTGGTCCTCAATTTTGGGCAAAAGCTACCAGTTGTGCCACTCACATCCAAAATCGAGTTCCCCATAAGGCTTTGAAGGGTATGACTCCTTTTGAGGCTTGGTGTGGTAGAAAACCAGTTGTGAGACACTTCAGAGTTTTTGGTTGTCCATCTCGGGCACGCATACCTCCAGAGAAGCGCAAGGCATTGGAACCTCAAAGTAGGCCTTGCATCTTTGTTGGATATCCTGAAGGTGTTAAGGCATATAGACTTTTGGATCCAGAGACACATGAGATATTCATTGAGAGGAGTGTTCACTTTGAGGAAAGCTCTCCTAGCTTGGCCTCTAATCCGCCTCTTCCTTCCTCCATAGTGGAAAGTGATGATAGTGATTCAGATGATGATTCTCCCTCAACTCCGACTCGTAGGATCACACCTTCGCAAGGTCCACTTGCAGTTGAGGAGCCTCGTCCTTCATCTCCTACTAGACCTCGTTAGGCTTGACAGACTCTTGAGTCAGCAGGTTCTCTTGTTGGGGATCCTTCAGATACTCGAAGGACTCGATCACAACATCAGGATTTTCCACATGCTTTTATTGCTAGTGCTTCCGATCAACAGCCCTTCAAGGAAGCATCAAGAGTTCCAAAGTGGGATTCAGCAATGGAGGAAGAGTATAGTTCCTTGATGAGGAGCCACACATGGGATTTAGTTCCACTCCCTAAGGGGAGAAAGATGGTTCGATGTAAGTGGATCTATCGGACCAAGTATACAACAGATGGAAGTGTGGATAAATACAAGGCTCAGCTTGTGGCAAAAGGTTTCTCACAGGTTCCAGGTGTTGATTATACAGAGACCTTTGCACCCATTGCTAAGATGAACTTCATTCGCTTGACACTTGCTATTGTTGCAGCTCATGGTTGGGTTGTACATCAGATGGATATGAAGAGTGCATTTCTTCACAGGAATCTTCATGAGGAGATTTACATGGAGCAGCCGCAAGGATTCATACAGGATTCTTCTTTGGTTTGCAGATTGAGGTAATCTATCTATGGCCTCAAACAGTCCCCTAGGGCTTGGTATGCCAAGATGGATTCCTTTCTTCTCTCAGCAGAATTCACCAGGTGTCATTCAAATCCGAATGTCTACATTTTGTGACAGGATGACTCTCATTTGCTACTTGTGCTCTATGTTGATGACTTGATCATCACAGGGAGTACCTCATCCATCATTGGCAGTGTCAAATTTGCTTTGCAAGACAGATTTTCTATGACTGACTTGGGCCTTTTGCACTATTTTTTTGGGATTGAGATCACTCAATCAACTTCTAGGATCTCTCTTTCTCAGCCCAAGTATGCTCTTGATCTTCTAGCTCGGTTTCACATGGTTGATTATAAGCATGCTCTGACTCCCTTTCTTTCAGGAGTCAAGCTTGAGGCTAAGTGCTCTACTCCACTTGTTGATGCCACTTTGTATCGTCAGCTTGTTGGGAATCTCATCTACTTGACTCACACACGCCCTGATATCTCCTTTGCAGTTGGCATGGTTTCACTCACACATGAGCTCCATTGGAAAGAAGCCAAGCGTATCTTGCATTACATACAGGGTACACATCATTATGGGATTCACTATGCAGCAGGTACAGGACTTACCTTGGTGGGATATACAAATTCTAATTGGGCGGCAATCTTGATGATCGTAAGTCCACTTTTGGCTACAGCTTTCATCTTGGTTTTGGCCCCATTTGTTGGTAGAGTAAGAAGCAGCATGCTATTGCTCTTTCTTCAATTGAGGCTGAGTATCGAGGGGCTGTTAATGTCGCTACTGAGGCCATTTGGTTTCAAAATATTCTCACTGAGTTTGGCTTCACTATTCCATGTCCTACAGTCATTCATTGTGACAATCAAAGTGCGATCTAGATCTCAAAGAATCCGGTTCACCATTAGAGGACCAAACACATCAACATTCATATGCACTACATTTGGGATCTGATACAAGATCAGGTCATTGATTTGCAATATTGTCCTACAACACAACAGGTTGCAGATATCTCCACCAAAGCCTTCACTTAGAGTATATATCATCATTTGCGAGCTCTCTTGGGGGTGCGGGATGTTTCATCTGAGGAGGTCTCTTGACTTCTTCATTCTCTCTTATGGGGGGGGCATTTTCCTCTTCTAGGGGTTTTGTCCTTCTCATACATTTGAGAGCTTTTTCTCTTGTTTTTCATCTCTCTTTTGGGGGGAGTTTTTTTCCCACGTGGTTTTCTCCTTTTCTCCACTTTATGAGAGATTGCATTGCATTTGTACATGGGTACCTAACATGGCCTAGTTATCGAGACCCATCTTGCATTGTTTGTTTTGTGTAAATTCTCCCTAAGTTGCACTTAAAGGGGTGTTGGTGTAATTAAAAGTGTTGAACCTTGTCCTAGGTCATGATTACACCTTAGTTAAGTTTACTTAGGGACCACATAGGAGGTAGTTGGAGCATTTTCACCTTTGGTGGACTTATCATGTTATTACTTTATCACATCTACCTTTCGTGGACATCTCATGTGATTACCTCTCCACCTTTTGTGGCTGATCCACCATTTGTGGTGATTATCACATTATCACTTTTCCACTTTAGGTGGAGTGATAGTTTTTCATAGTTGTCTCATGTCATAAGATTATGACACTTGTCATAATCTTATGCCCTTCTATGTACTCACCTTGCCTATATAACCAAGGGGTCTCCTATGTACTTTAACACATTCTATTTGCATCATTGGCAGAATACAGTTCATTCTTGTCATATTGTTTCTATCTCTCTTATGCTTGTGCTTTTTATTAGGCCTCTTGATCTTGGGTGGCTACCTTCATAGCCAATTCTTACAAGACATCCCAGGCCTTATCAAACTTGGTGATTGTCCTAGTGCATATATATTATTACTAAGCATTAATAGCCAAAGAAGCTGAAAGAATTCTTCCTTTTCCATGGACCTTCAAAAAACTCTATATTTTATGTGTTGATGCCGGTAGGGGCTTGTCTCACACAACTTCACAGAATAAAGCTCCTTTGTTGATGCTTTTACATTACCAGCAGAATGACATCTCTAATTAAACACAAGGGGGATGAATATGATATATACTTGTGTTAATTTTACCAATTTGGTTCAACCATAGTAACGAGACTCGAACTCGGCTAGGGTGACTCGACTCGGGACTCGGTGCCCGGACTCGACACAAACTCGGCAAAATGGAAAAACCCTACAAAATTAAGCAGCGTCCTATTTCTCCTATCGGTCCAACCATCAGTCATGATGGTGCAACCCAAACTCCTCCACTACAAGCGTTGCTCCTCTAATTGTACTTTTACATCTGCTACCTTTTGAGTGAAAAGTGGGCACTTTAATTCATTTTCGGTAGGGGGCTTTGAACCCCGCCCCACATATGGCTATGGTATCAACCATATTTTGCCAAAAAGGAGACCTAAAACATGTCATAAATAAATTAATAAGTTACTTAGATAAGTATTGTAAAATAAAAAGTTTTAAGTTTTTAACTTTAAATTTGAATTCGATAATAAGATACATCTAGATTCTAAAATTTAAATATAAATTTTAAAACAATTAAACGAAAAATAATTACCTAGCTACATGGAAGGGAATGGTGCAATAGTACCAGAAGTCTGCAATTGTTTTTTTCGTTGCATCATGTGCGTCCTTGTTCCAACTAATGCTCTCAAGCGACAGTTGGGAACCAAGAGTAGTGCGTGGAACAAAATATGAATCCACCCTAGATTTACGAACTCTAGGGCTAATGCTAACACTCCCACTACCACTAGCAGTAGCAATAGCACTAGGAGTGTGCATAGCTGGTGCAATAGCATAAGTACTAGCACTAGGACAATACGAAGGCATGGAAGAAGCATCTCCAACACCACCAATGCTCGCCAACTACTCCCTCTGCCTCTTTTTCATTTATTTTTGCAATTCAAATGTTTATAATTGCACTTGCACTTCACGAACAGCCTCAAGAGGTGCTTCAAGGCAAACCATTGCATCATGGATGGGAATGCGTGCAATATGGTATGTCAATCTGTTTATGCCTCCATGATATATTGTTTTGCAATATTTACATTTTGCCTCTCCTTTTTTCTACCTGGCAAATATTTCAGCATGTTTCTAAGCAAGGTCTTTTATGCCTGGGGTTTGAGACATTGTGAAAATATGGTTTGATTTGCAAATGAATGTGGCTGCAATAACAAGTAGGGTTTCTAAAATTATTTAAGTTGCAAGTAGAGTTTGTCAAAAAAAATGCAAACTCAAAAAAACAATGATTTTACAAATTACAATGAATTATTTGTTAAAAAAACACCAAAAAACCAATTAAAATCAAACTTACCTCTTAGATTAGGCTTGAAATGCAATGTAAACTCCTCCCAATCGCTGGTAGTGAGCTCTCAATGCACCTCCTTGCTGGTATGAAGCCTCCCAAATGATATTTGAGCCTAGATTTGTCTTCAACTTCTTGTTGGTTGCCCTACAATGAACTCTTCTTTTTCTTCACAGCTCTCTTTTCTCCTCCTATTTTGCCAAGTGAATGAAATGAAGTTGCTTTTAGGGTTGGGGAGATGATATAAGTGAAAAAAAAAAAACAACTAAAACAAGTATTTTATATTTATTTTTTTTGCTTTTTAGCTTTTGCTGTGCCGGCCGCGTCTAGCGGTCGGGACTCTCCTAGAAGTGGCAAGTCTGACGAGTCCTGAGGACTTGGCGAGTCCTGCTAGGACTTGGCTGAACTCGGCCGCATCCGAGTCTGGGCTCCTAGAACTCGGCTAGAGTCACTCGGCTCGGGACTCGCTGAGTTCTGGCAAGTTCGGACAAGTCCCGTTACAATGGGTTCAACCATTATGCATTGTAGAGTTTTTTGTTCGCAATTGAAACTTATTTATACATATAATGGAATAGGTTATGATAAGAGAAAGAAACATGACTTAAATTTAAAAATTTATTGCTGGTTGACAAATCACCTTATTATCAGATTCATGCAATGAAAAGATTTGCAAAGATAGTCAAAGGTAGTTTAGACAAATTAATATACCTCCGTAGTAAGTTAAAAGAGCTTAGAAACAAATTAATATACAAGTGTAGTAAGTTAAAAGAGCAAAGGAAAGAAAATAAGCTCCCTCTAATTCCTAATTTGTATGTTTTATTGGCTATGCAATCCCCTTTAAATCAGAAACATGTTTATTTATGAGAAAATATTAACAAGCTAATAAGTCACCATTGTATGCTTGATAAACATAATGATCATGGCCATGTCCCCTAGGAACATTCAGTTGAGAAAATTTTGCAGTTATATGACACAATGCTTAATGGACTCCAACTACCATGATTATGACATATCTATCATTAAATGAACAAATAAGTTCCATTACAAGGAAAATAATTTCAAAGGCAAATAAATGTCAAGACATAGATCAATATGAAGATGAGGGTATTTTTTGCTATGACCTGTACTTTATATAAGATGCACACATTGATGAACTTGCTGACCTCTCATAAAGGTAAACAATAAAAATATATTTCAGAAAAGAATTATAATTTATTCAAACAACTTCTCATACTAGTAGTTTTTATACATAGAGAGCACATGAGTATATTCTATGGACATGAAAATCATTGACTACTGACAAGGAAGTCATTGTAAGACCCTTAAGGACATAATTCTTGTAAACTTTATAGTTTATACCAACCGATTGATGGCTGATGCTCTTTCTTGAGACTTTAGTGATATTTAAAAAATGTCATTAAGAGACTAGCACCTAGAGGACTGACGTTGCTTCCTATAACTGATTTTATAAAGTGGCTGCGAGCACAACATTTGATGTTATTGAAAATATTTTGTATTGACAAGTATTATTATGTATCTGATTTCTTACAATGATACTTAATAAATATCAACCACAAGTCTGGCCAATTTTTGTGGGTAGATGGTGTAGACCATAGATATAAAGCTCAGACTTGGCAATCCAAAATTTTGATTTGGACTCACAAAAAGCTGTTAAAAAGCATAAAAAATGAAGTTCAAGAATGCATAGCTATATTTTCTATTACTTTTAAACCAACAGTCTGTTCAAAAATGTGTAAAATCTACATCATATTGATTATCATGATGGAATATAACAAGTCAATAAAATATTTTACAAATTTCCCTCCCCCTAAAGCTTTTCATAGTCATTAGCTGCACACTCAAACTGGAATGGAAAGATTCCTTTTTGGGAATGAATTCATCCTCAAGCATGTCCAACCACTCTTGATGCTTCTGCTGCCAATGCCCCTTCTATTGCTTCCCTCTCAAAATCACTGATCTCCTCGTTTAACAGGGGCTCCAAATCTTTAGTAGTCCAGTCAGAATACAGATTTGACAACATGTATTCATCAATTTTGCCAGAATTTTACCTGATTTTATTACAATTTTACATATATTGAGTACATCTAAGGATCCACAAAAAGATCAACGATCATGTCAGAATGTAGATTTGAGTATGTATTCATCAAATTTATCCAAAATTTTACTTGATGTTATTATAGTTTTATATATTTTGAGTACATCTAGTGATCCATAAAAAATCAGTTTTATATTCCAAATTTCATGGCAAGACATAACTCAGTTTTGCATTACAAATCAATTTTGAGTGCAGAAAAATGGAGGTTTCGGGAACTTTAAATCAAACCACTGGTTTTCGATACATAGATTACAGAACCTAGACCTCATCCACAGCTGTGTGAGATAAAATCTCTCCTCTCAGAAAGGGGAGGCGCCCTTCTTACTGCTAACAGAAGCTACGGTAAAAAAACTAATAAAGTATTTACACAATGTACACTATACTTATGAAATGGGGGGGGTGTGTCACATTCATGCTTCTCTCTTTTTCAAAGAAGATGTTTTACAATGCTTCACGGTTGGAAGTCTTCAGTCAAGATAACTTTAAACTAACAATGAGCAGTAATGCCAATACCTCTATCTTGTCAAAGCAAAGCATAGAGATACCAAATATGATTAATGATAAACATAAAAGAAAAGGGAAAGCTCACGAAGGCACAAAGTCGTTCCGTAGCTTTTTCACTGATGGATCTGTGAAAGATGTACCGTTTGTTGCATTAGAAGCACAAAGTCTTCTTAGATGCAGCAATTCCTCAAACAGCATGAACAATTACAAGCACAAAGTCTTGTAGATCTTTCAACAAAAGTATCCAAACATAGACATAAATCCAAATAAGGAATGTAACGCAAAGTCTACATAAATTTCTTGAAGCCCTTCAGATATCATCTACTAATCACTACCAATAAGATCAATTCACAAGATTATCGAATCCAACACAAAGTCTGGTTTGCAATTCTCTTCTTTATTGATCAGATTTCATTCACAAAGTATGAACACAAAGTTACACAAATCTGCTTCAAAAAGGGCAGCACTTCGTTGCAAAATACTAAAGGTAAATATTACAATAGAGATCCCTCATATTTATAGAAGAGAGGGAAGAGCTAATCTAGGAAATTAGTTGAGTAAAATTAGGAAAGTTAGGTGAGCAAAAATAGGAAACCCTAGCTTTGACTAAGTCAACATATAATTCATATATGTGAAATTACATCTCATATTTTCGGTGCAATTACATTTGACAAAAAGACATTTAAGATGTCGTAAATTATTTGCAAGATACATAAAGGGAAGCATCAAAATGTTCAACACTGGGAGATCGGGAATCTTCATGGTTCTTTGTTTGAGCGCGGAAGTCTTCATACTTCTACCTGGTCTCCTGCATGAACTTTTCATCCGAACCAACGGTGTAATCCACAATGGTGTGAATCCTCATGAATGATTTCCTGAAGGATGAGTGAACCTTTTTGCACCTGTCAAGATGCATCTTGAGGTTGTCAAGAGTGAGCCTTGTATCACAAAGAACATGCATAGAGGCTTCTGAAAAGTCCGCACTCTCTACTTGATTCATGATGGCTTCTTTGAAAGTCTTGAAAAGTTCTGTGGCCGGAGGGAAGATACGGTTCTCTTAAAGGAGCTCGCCTGGCAACTCCTTGATTCTTTTTTCAAGGATAGCACGATGTAGTTCGACATTTTCCTGTACTTGGCGCAGATCTTTTGTAAGAGATTTGATTGTCTGAATACGATGCTACAATGATTCTCTTAATTCAACGCATTTCTCCTTGTCGGGGATCACCTCGGCTTCCACCAATTTGTTGAGCTTTACCTGTTTCATTTGTGACCACAACAACAGGCATTTTCCCATTTCTCTAAGCTCTTGGGTGTTGATGAAGGGTAGCTTCGGTCAGATATAAATGATGATTGCATTTATGCATCATCATCATTTATATGTGATCGAAATTACCTATCAAATAAATAATTCTGAAAATAAGAAATTCGAATTTATGAGCATGAATAAAATTCGAAATATAAATAATGTTCAAACTTTGCATTATATAAATCGCAGGGTGTTAAATGCTTTTATGTTTATGTTAGCCACCGATTAGTATCGGTTGGCTAAGAGAGACCCGCACCCTCAAGGGACACGTCCTCTCATGGGACACGTCTCTCCCTGGAGGCGCTTATCTTCTTGGAGGTGTGTCTCCTCCTTCAAGTACAAAGCATGATGACAATCTTTGATTGTAGATATCGAAATTAATAAATGTTCTGCAATCAGCACATTCAAAATACAAGATATAATATCTGACTTAGAATTCTTACACAGAATTTCAGACTTAGAATTTCCATAGGTCCTTCTTAAGATTCAATTTAAACTAGATTTGATTAACATTTACATGGTATTAGAGCCAAGTCGAATGAATCCAAAACAAATCTAGATATCAGATTGCTTAGGAAAATTCGTATTTTTTAAATCGAATTCACATCACATTCTTCATAATGTCAAGTGTGATCAGATTTGAAGATCGTCTTGCAAGAGCAAACAACTTCACATCATGGAAATTTAGAATCATGATGATCCTTAAAGAGAATAAGTTAGACTCATTTGTGAGAGAAAACAAAAGGGAACTTGAGGCTGATCCTGAGAAAACTCAATGGATTGAGAACAATCAAAAGGCCATGAAAATCTTAGTACATGCAATTAGGAATCATATAGTGCCCATTCTAGCAAAACATGAAACTGCATATCTAATGTTCAAATCCCTTCAGAGTAAACAACACCAGTAGGACTCTTGCATTAAAGAGGCAAATCAACATTGTCCAAATAAACAAAGGAGAAACTATTAATGCATACTTCATGAGGATCATTGAACTAAGGGATCAATTATCCACAATTGGATATCAAATTGATAGCAAAGAGTTAACTCTAATTGCACTATGAGGCCTACCAAACTCATGGGAGTCATTTGTTCAAGGAATAAGTGCGAGATCTAAACTCCCCAAGTTTGATAGGCTAAGAACAGATTGCCTACAAGAGGAAACAAGACTCTCAACAAAAGAAAACAAGCAAAAGAACATAGATGAAGACATTCATGTGCTCAACACAACATCTAATAAAAGGAGTAAGAAAAACTCCTACAGGAAAGGATCTTTTAAAGGAAAGAGAAATTCCTATGGAAAAAAATCTTCCAAGAAGAAAGACATCTCTCAAGTACAATGTTTTAGATATGATCAATATGGCCACTATGCAATGAAGTGCCTTGACAGATCAAAACAACAAGCATCCTTTGCTAAAGTAGGAAAGTCAAATTCAGACCATGAATCTGAGAAATTTGTATTCTATTCAGCCTTATCTAGTCAAATATCTAACAACACCCACAACTGGGTAATTGATAGTGGTTCTTCAAAGCATATCACAGGGTTCAGAGAACACTTAGACACTGGCTGAAGAGACTGATGAAGAAGTAACCATTGGGGATGATTCTGCACACCTTGTAAAGGGAGTTGGAACTTGCTCCATCAAATTGAAATCTGGTCTCTCCATTCAACTCACTGGAGTTTTATTTGTACCTGGAATAAAAAGGAATCTAATATCCATCTCTACTCTTGAAGACAATGGATATAGAGTTACCTTTATGGAAGGCACTATTGGATATGGTCTTCTTTACAGAAATGACCAACTAGATCTACATGGATACTCTGATTCAAATTGGGCTGGAAGTGTAACCGATCGGAAAAGGATATCAGGATGTTGCTTCAGTTTAGGATCAGCTATGATCTCTTGGATCTACAGAAAACAGTCTTCAGTAGCACAAAGCTCGACAGAAGTTGAATACATTGCAACCTCTATGGGGGCAAGAGAAGCAGTTTGGCTTCGAAAATTGCTTGTGGGACTCTTTGGTGAGCCCTTGCATCCTACAATCATTCATTGTGATAATCAGAGTTGCATCAAACTCTCTGTAAATCCTATATTCCATGATAGATCTAAGCACATTGAGATCCACTACCATTATGTAAGAAACATGGTAGAAAGGAATGTGATCCAGTTGGAGTATATTAGTACAAATGATCAAACAGCAGACATTCTCACCAAACCTCTCTCCCGAATCAAGGTAGAACACTTCAGGAAAAAGCTTGGTATGGTTGAAATGTAGTTTAATATTATGTTTGAAATTCAAAATTGTTTAGAAGTTGTACTAATATATTTAAAGATGTTTAATGTGTAAACTCTTTTGTTATGTGTGTGACTCCATGACCTTATGGGCTCGCTCCCCCTGTGTACATTATTGAAAGGTGACGATCTTTCTAATAATGAACACTTGTATGTGACATTGTAAAGTGACGACTCTACAATGATGAGTTGAACTATCATGATAGATATCATGTGACTTGATGTTTGTGGATATGTAATGATAGTATCTCTTGGACACTTTGATGGATATCATGGGACTTGATGGTCATTTGAAGATCATTGTGATCCTTAAGAGATAATCATGGTGGATAATTATATATCCGTGGATATGCCATTAATTATCATGGTAGACATCATGTGACTTGATGTCAGTGCACATACCATAATGAAGATGTGATTATGAAGAATGTCATGTGACTTGACAATATTGAGAAATCATATCATATCTTCGATATCACGTGTGAAGGTGATATCTCTACTTATTTTAGAGTTATCTTCCCTAGCTAAGAGGGAGTGTTGATCAAGGGTAGCTTCAGTCAGATATAAATGATGATTGCATTTATGCATCATCATCATTTATATGTGATCGAAATTACTTATCAAATAAATAATTCTAAAAATAAGAAATTCGAATTTATGAGCATGAATAAAATTCAAAATATAAATAATGTTCAAACTTTGCATTATATAAATCGCAGGGTGTTAAATGCTTATATATTTATGTTAGCCACCGATTAGTATCGGTTGGCTAAGAGAGACTCGCGCCCTCAAGGGACACGTCCTCTCATGGGGCGCGTCTCTCCTTGGAGGCGCGTATCTTCTTGGAGGTGTGTCTCCTCCTTCAAGTACAAAGCATGATGACAATCTTTGATTGTAGATATCGAAATTAATAATTGTTCTACAATCAGCACATTCGAAATACAAGATATAAAATCTGACTTAGAATTCTTACACAGAATTTCAGACTTAGAATTTCCATAGGTCCTTCTTAGGATTCAATTTAAACTAGATTTGATTAACATTTACATTGGGAAAGAACACCTTCGTCCTTATCCAGCTCTAATTTGAGCTGGACCATCTAAGTAGCTTTTTCATCCGTAGCAACTATAATCTGAGAACCATGTTCTATAATTTTATTAATAAAATCATATAACACTCTGCCTTTGGAGGCAAACTTCCCAGCCTTCTTAACAGTTGGGTCCTCAGCGCTTACCATTGCCAACGGTTGTGCATTACTTGAAGATCCTGCAAGCCTCCTTACAACAGTAGCATAATGCTCCGCCCTTTGTTTGTACAAGTTTCGAGCTTGCTCCATTTTGTCCAATCTTCCTGCTAGTATATTCAAAGTCACTTGCGCATCTACCTTGGCACTTTCATTTGTGACCTTGCCAAGTTGGACTCTTGTCACTGTGTAGTCCTCCATATTGACATCTCCTTCCTCTTGAGGTGGTACGCCAATCTCTGCATACTTTTGACCGGCTTTGTCAACATGAAGCCATGAATACACTTTTGCCTTTTTCTTCCCCTTGGATTTTGGAGGGGCTATCTCTTCAAGATCGAGCTCTTCAAGAGAGATAATTTGCTTTTTCCGCTTCGATACCTGACATACCAACCAGGGGGGAAGAGAGGAGATATGAGCTTCTTGGTTGACTGTCAACTCCCTTGTCACTGCCACTTCTGAAGGAATGACTGGTATAGTGATAATTGGCTTAGTGTATGTCATTACTGCCCTAGTAACTTGCACATTGAGTTAATTATGCATGGATTCATTCATGAACCTGTGAAACTCAGCTTCTGAAGTCAGATCATAGGATGGAGATGACAAGCTAGGAATGGAGGACTAAGGGCTTGACAAGATGTCAATCGTTTGTATACTTGTCATTGAAGGATTATCCAATGCGGTTGATGTTGCAGGGGGTGGTGCAATGTCCATTGTGGGTATGGTAGATGTAGGAATAGGCGATGTAAGAAAAGGTGGTAGAGGAGTGTTTGGAATAGGAGATGTGCGAGGAACGTTTGAAGTTACGGGCGATGATGTCTGGGGAAGATCTTCAACAACATTCTCTGGTGGAGACATAATTCCTTCTTCATCATGCCCGAGATCCTGTTGATTACCCTCTTGATCTTCTAACTCTTGTCCAACTTCTTGATCACCTTCAAACTCTTGTTCACCTTCGGAATCTTCTTCCTTATCAGATTTTGTCTCTTCTGAAACTTCTTCAACAAATTGGTCACTTGAATTTTCTTCTTCATTGGAATCTGTCTCTTGGGAAACAGACCTCTTTCCTTTCGAGCGGGATGTTTCAAATTCTGTTGTTTCTTCTTCTTGGACAATTTGAGCATCCTTTTTGCCAACAGTGAACTTAATCCTAGGGCCTCTTCGAGAAGAAGTGGGAAGAGTCGTGGGTTTATCTTTCATGCGGGGTTCCTGTTGTCAACTGGCTTATGCTCTAGATTCTTCTCCTTCAGATTTTGTCCTGAAAGTTTTCATCTCAAAGCCATGCTTGTGTAACCACTCTGCAGTGTTAGCCAGTATTGGTGCTAACCTCTCTCTAATGGAAACATTTTCCTTCTTGGACCATTGGATTGCAGGCAATGGTTTCTTGGAGATTTCTTGTTCATCATAAGCAGCGTTCATAATGTCACCAAGATCTGTGAAATCCTCTGGTAGGTCAGCAACACCAAGGTCTCTCATTTGATGTCCGGCTAGTCTGCAAAAATCCATCTTACGGCTAGCCTCTTCATCTCTGCAATCAGCCCAGATGTCCTCAAAGTGGTACCTATGCTTGTGACCCTTTTTTAGCCTCTTCTTTACATTTCGGTAATCAAAATCAAGTTTGTATCTATAGGTCCTGATTGTCATGACCTGCATCTTTCCGTAGACTAATTTGGCTTTTTGTACACTTTTGATGGTATACCTATCGATTGTCAATGGAAACTTAAATCCCGGCTTGTGGATCCTTTGACGTTCCTTGTGCACCGAAATCAATTGTCTGCATAACTCCATGAGTATCCACTTGTCTGAAGGATATCTGGGCAACATGTAAGGGCACCCAGAGTAGCATCCGACCCTTATGTAAGTAAAAGTTGGGAATTATAGGAATATGCATTTGACTTTACTTACCACTTTGTAGGCCTCATCGGACACTCTCTTCTTCTCGAAAGTCGAGTCAAAGCTGAAAAAGCAGAGGCGCGAAGAAAGCATCGATAACCCTCTTGAAATGGTGAAGGTTTTCCTTCAGTTCCAGTTGATAGCAATATTTGTACACGGGTGTAGAAAGTCGGTTCCCTTTTCTAGATAAACCTAGGAATTGCCTCATCACGGTTGCAGCATACACCAGGTAAGAAGTCATATAGAACTTCAAGGTGGTTGGCACATTTATCAGTTGTTCATGGATTGCATCACTGATCTGTTTACCCCAATCAATATGAGCTTTCTATCTTCTTATGATCCGAATGTACTTGTACATCCAATCCTGAAAATGAGACGTTTCAGGCAATCCCTTAACTCTGCTCAAGAGTGTTATCATGTCCCTGACATCTTCTTTGAAGTCACTTCGCGGAAGTCCCTTCGGCCATCTTGAGATAGTATGCCTGGGTTCTTTCAACCATTGGCTATTGATCAAGTACTTAGCCTTATTTGGATCAGAGTCATAGACTTCCTGCGCTTGTTGTATTGAAATTTCAGTGTATTTTTCCATCTGGGGTACTCTGAAAACAATATCAAAGAAATCAAGGTCCAATCTTAATATCTCCTGCCCAAAAGAGTCAATCGCACTTCTGCTTTTTTTGATGTAATGAGATGCAACTTCAAGAACGAACTCTGTATGGTGTGCAGAAGTAGGGAAAGTAGACACCAGGTGTAGATTACTGTGAACAATGGCTCTCAAAGAGTCTTCAAGAGGCTTTTGCTCAATTCTCTTTACGAAATCAACGAGGTCTTCATGACCAACCTCGGTGCCTTTTATCTCATCCACCTTTGAAATTACTATTGTCAGCAGATAAACACCTTGGTATTTGTATTTCATTTTGCCTTCAACCTTTGAAGACGATGGAGGCTTCTTGGCTATCATCTGAGCGCAACTGGATCAAAAGATGCAATCTTTGAGGATCCCTTGACGAGATCTAAAAAGCAACTGTAAAGATGGTGAATTAACAAACGTTAGTCAAAAAAGTAGCATTGGGATGCGTGAGACGAGCAACGATGTTGAGCAAGCATGATACAAGTGACGGGGCACGAAAAACAATGCAAGAGCAAAGAAACGGGCTTTGGAGCGAAGACAAAGCAAGTTTGAAGAGTTTCAAGCAAAAGCTGCCAAAAGTGTAAGGGCGTTGAAAATCAACGCCCTTGCACCTTAACATGCAAGTTTAGTAAAAAGTGCTAGGGCGCTGATTTATGCAAGTTTAGTAAAAAGTGTCAGGGCGCTGATTGGCACTTGGCTTCATACTTAGAGGTTTACAAGAAGTGCAGTGGTGTGATTTTTTAGCGCCATGGCATTTGGAAAAGATGAAAACCATGTAGGAGCGTTGATTTTCAACACTCCTACACTTTTGACTTAGTGTTTGTAAAAAACGTTGAGTGCAGTAACGTGAGGAAACAAAACTTAAACCTTAGCTAATTTCCATCGATCATGCAATTAGAAGAATGAGGAGCATGCATAAGGCAAAGAAAAATGATGACGGAGGTAGACAAAAATGTTCAACTCCAACGACCCAAGGCATAGGCACGCAAAGAAATAATGAGGGTGCACGTAACAAGGAGACTCAACCCAAAGCAAACAAAGCATATAGAAAAAGAGACAAAACGCGATGGAAACCATAAAGCATTTACCACGTTTTTTATCTCAACAATTGAAAAGAGAAAAACGAAAAACGTGGTGAAGAAAGAAAAACGACATACCTTGGAGCAACAAGAAAACCTAAATCGAATGCTTGAAGAGATCTTCTAAAATGCGAGTTTGCTTGAAGAGAGATGGACGCCCAACACGTTGGGAGTGAAAGAAAGGAGACAAGAATGAAATGTAATCAACTTAAAATCACTTTTAAGTGATTCACAAGTGAAATAAAAGAACTGTAGTGGTGCATTTAATTAAGGCATGAAAGGTGGAGAAAACTGGAAAAAGTGCAGTTGGGTCAAAAAACACCGCCCATGGCCTAAAAATGTCTAAGTATGTAGACTTGGTGTAAGCGCACTAAAAATCAGTGCCCTTGCACCAAGTCATCATTTCACTTAAGTGTAATGGCGTTGAAAAAGTCTGCCATTACACTTTTTATACTTAGCCATTTTTCTTCAAAATGTCAGAGCGCTTTTTGCTGGAGCTTTTGCACTTTTCACAATTTCACTAAGTATAAACAATGAGAGTTCGCGAAGATACTCGTTTCGAAGGTCTTCGCGAGACGAATGCAAAGGGACGCTCAAACGGACTGTTTGAGACTTCGGAATGCACTTCGAGGTGAATTGAAAATCGCCTCATATTGTGTGCTTGAATGTAATGTCCCCAGAATTGTGGCATTGAGATATAAAGCCTTCAAATGTAAAATAAATAAAATGAATATTATTATTATCATAATTATAATTATCGAATATAATAATATTAATATCAATAATGCAAAATAAATATCAAAAATATAAATACAAATATCAGCAATTTAGATACTATTATAATTATAAGATAATATTATAATAATAATATAAGTATTAACAATACAAAAAAATAATAAATATTAAACAATCTGATATTACTATAATTATGATTATTATAATATTACAAATATATAAATGAAACTAATATAAAATAAATATATTAATAAAACATATAATAGGGAAGCATTTCCATGAACAAATTAAATTAAGATTAAGAGGGCCGACTACTTCAAGAAATCACCACCCTTGGGATAAGTCATCCCTTTTGGATAAATCACCTCCCTTCATAAAAGGCACGATGGGAGTTTACAAGGTATAAAGAAGGATAAGAAGACATCAAATAGGGGGGGAATAGATTCTGGAAAAAAAGGAATCCTTTAATAAAAGATACTCTCTAAAATCTGCTCACCAAGAAATATAGCAAATCGGAAACACATTGAATGCAAGATTCGGGTTTAAGTGCTTCCCTTAGAAATGGGACATTACAAGTGGTATCAAAGCAACTTTCTTGCCATCCTGTGAAAATAGTGTATGCAAACTTACCAAAAACAAAGGCAATATCAAAGACCATTGTGATCTATCATTCTATTGTAATATAGAATACGAAGGCTGCATCGTTGGCTGGGAAAATAAGAGGTCCTTGCAGACCGAAGTGGTAAGTATAAGGTGCGTACTTTCATAACCCTAAATCAGAAATCATAAACACCTTTATATAATTAGAAAATAATATTTGTTAAATATGTTACGAATGCAAATATTCATGATTGATAAATATATAAGGACTTGGTAATTGATAAATATATTAAGATTTGATATGGATAAAGATATTAATGTAGTTATTAATAATTGATAATTGATAAATATATAAATATAAACATTCAATGTCATAAGGGACTGCTGCACATACATTCATATTGAAAGATACCCTCTCAAAAAGAAATTGATTTTCAATAGCAATTACAATGTAACCAAGCACTCGTTAAGGTTAGCTTTAAACCAAAACGATGCGGAAATGAACTCTAACCAAGAATGCGCCCTAAAACCACTTAAGGAGAAGGGGCGGGCATGTCGTTAGAGGATCCCTAGGATCTACTGAATCAATAATTGAAATGATTACAACTGAAATGAAAGCAATTAAACTCAACACCAAGAATGTGCACACAAGATCTTTTAGAAGGCGAAGTTCTAACCATAGTTACGAGACTCGCCCGGAAGCGCCCAAACTCGGCGAGTCCCGAGCCGAGCACACCTGGCCGGGTCCTGGGAGCCCGGACGCGGCCGAGTCCTAGCCGGACTCGCCGGACTCGCCGCTTCCCGGAGAGTCCCGAGCCCTGGACGCAGTCGGCGACAGCAGAAGCAAAAGTGAATAAAAAACATAAAAGTTGATGTTTAAGTTTTTTTTTTTTTTGTGTTATATTATCTCCCCAACCCTAAAAGCAACCTCATTTCATTCATTTGGCAAAATAGGAGGAGAAGAGAGAGTTGTGAGGAAAAATAGGAGGAGAAGAGAGGGCAACCAGCAAGCTGTTGAAGACAAATACAGGGCCACATACCATTTGGGAAGCTTCATAACAGCAAGGAGGTGCATTGAGAGCTCATTACCAGTGATTGGGAGAGTTTGCATTGCATTCCAAGCCAAATATAAGAGGTAAGTTTGATTTTTATTGGTTTTTTTTGTGTTTTTTTAACAAATAATTCATTGTAATTTGAAAAATCATTGTTTTTTTTAGTTTGCATTTTTTTTTTACAAACCCTACTTGCAATATAAATAATTTTATAAACCCTACTTGTTATTGCAGCCACATTCATTTGCAAATCAAAACATATTATTATTTTCACAATGTCTCAAACCCTAGGCAGAAAAGACCCTGCTTGGAAACATGCTGAAATCTTTCCCGGAATGAAAAAAGGGGAAGCAAAATGTAAATACTGCAAAACAATTTATCATGGAGGCATAAATCGATTAAAATACCATATTGCACGCATACCCATCCATGATGCAGCGGGATGCCCTATAGCACCTCCTGAGGCTATCCGTAAAGTGCAGGTGCAATTAGAAACTTTTGAATTGCAAAAAGAGATGAAAAAAAAACAAAAGCATGAATTGGTGAGTTTGGGAGTTGGACATGGACTTGGTGCTGTTGGAAAAGCTTCTTCCATGCCTCCATACTGTCCTAGTGTTGGTGCTTGTGCTAGTGGTACTGCTTCTGCACCAGCTATCCCTGTGCATACTCCTACTGCTGGTGGCGCTAGTACTGCTAGTGCTAGTGGCAGTGGCAATATTATTGGCCCTAGAGTTCGTAAATCTAGGGTGGACTCATATTTTGTACCACGCACTACTCCTGGTTCCCAACCGTCACTTGAGAGCATGGGTTGGAACAAGGATGTACATGATGCAGCAAAAAAGACAATTGCAGACTTTTGGTACTACTGCACCATTCCCTTCCATGTAGCCAGGTAATTCTTTTTTGTTTAATTGTTTTAAAATTTATTATTTTAGAATCTAGATGTATCTCATTATCGAATTCAAATTTAGTGCAGTTAAAATCTTAAAACTCTTCATTTTACAATACTTATGTAAGTAACTTATTAATTTATTTATGACATGTTTTAGGTCACCTTTTTAGCAAAACATGGTTGATGCCATAACCATATGTGGGCCGGGGTTCAAAGCCCCTTCTGAAGATGAATTAAAGGGCCCACTTTTGACTCAAAAGTGGCAGATGTGAAAGCACAATTAGAGGAGCAGCGTGAGCAGTGGAGGAGGATTGGTTGCACCATCATGACTGATGGTTGGACCGATAGGAGAAATAGGACGCTGCTTAATTTTCTAGTGTCCTCCGGAGGTAATTGTACTTCCCTCAATGCATTGAAATTTGAATTTGATTTAGTGATTAATAATTTAATATGGCTGATTTTTGTTTTTTAATTTATTGAATAACCGGTTTTGCTTATTCTTTCAGGTGACACCGTTTTCATTAAGTCCATTGATGCTTCTGCCCAATTCAAAAATGCCACATATCTATGTGAGGCTATAGAGGAGGTGATAGTTGATGTGGGGGAAGAGAATGTAGTGCAAGTGGTGACAGATAATGCAGCAAACTATGTTGCTGCTGGTAGATTATTGATGGAGAGGCACCCTACTATATTCTGGACTCCATGTGCCGCCCATTGCATTGACCTCATGATGGAGGATCTTGGCAAGCTCCCATTGATCAAAACATGTGTGGATGCAGGTAGAAACATTTGCAAATTTATATACAATCACACATGTGTGCTTAACCTTATGAGGCAATACACGGGGTTGAGAGAGTTGTCTCGTCCTGGCATCACTAGGTTTGCAACTAATTTTATCACATTGCAATCCTTGATTCGGTCAAAGGCAGCCTTAAGGCGCATGTTTGTTGGTGAGGAGTGGTCTTCCTCATCGTTTTCTACAAGCACTGCAGGGATTGGTGTGGCCAATTGCATTTTTGATGAGCAAGGGTTTTGGACACCAGTGGAGGAGATTGTGAAGGTAAAATTTAATTCTTTATTATGTTTTAATTTTTAATCATATCTTTTATTTGTTTATTTTCATTCACACTTATTTGTGAAACATGTTTGCACTTTGCAGTTTATTGAGCCCTTGCTAGTTCTCCTACGAGTTGCAGATGGGGAGAAGCCCGCACTGGGATACATATATGAGGGCATGGATAGGGCCAAAGAGGCCATTAGATCAGTCTATGGTGGAGTTCAGGATAAGTATCGTCCCATTTGGGAGATCATTGATAGGAGATGGCAAAACCAACTTCATAGGCCCATCCATGCAGCCGCATGTTTCCTAAATCCGGCCTTCCAATTCCGCCGTGATATCCGTGGAGATAGAGAAATTCTTAGTGGGCTCTACTCGACGATAGAGCGGATGTTGCCCGCTGTTACTACACAGATAGTGCAGGAGATAGATGCCTTCAGTAAGGCACGAGGAGACTTCTTTGCACGTCAAATGACCATAGACAGTAGGACAACATTACTACCAGGTAAAAATATATTTAAGGGCATAATTGTCATCTTTTTATATTGTATTTTATTATTAAATGTTGAACTTGAAACTTGAAATGAGATTGATTTTGTTTCTTTTTCTCATCTCAGATAGTTGGTGGAGGTTGTTTGGTTCTGATGCACGGAACCTGCAGAATATTGCCATTCGTCTATTGAGCCAACCATGCAGTTCATCTGGTTGTGAGCGCAATTGGAGTATGTTTGAGCACATACACTCCAAGAAGCGCAATAGATTGACAGTGGAGAGGATGAATGACTTGGTCTATGTTCATTACAACCTTCAGCTCAGATATAGGAAGCTTTTTGACCATGACAACACCCCGATCAATCCAAATGAGGTTGATCCACAGTCTGAGTGGACCACTGAGGCTACAGATGCAGTCTTTAGTGACGAGGACCTTGATTGGGTGGACCAGGCAGAGAGAGAGGCTGAGGTTGTAGCCATGGCTGAGGAGGAGGCTAGAGCACGAGGAGACATAGCTGCTGTTGGTGAGAGTGGCATGGAGACTCAGACAGAGGCAGAGACTATGGCTGCAGCTGCAACATCATCCAGGAGCGTTAGACGCCTTCGTAGGAAGGATGTTGGCTCCACTATGCCATAGAGTCATAGAGTCATAGCTATTGTTTTGATATTTCATATTTGTATGGAACATTTGATGTTATGGATTTCATATTCCATGACTTTTGTATACATTTGACTAGTTTTATAATCTATATATCTAAGTATGCTATTTCCTTCAGCAGCGCAACTACAATTTGTGTACTTTATACTTATGTGATCGTTGTATACTTGTGTATGTGATCAAATTTGCTTTTATTTGTGTTGTATTCAATAAAGGGTGCTTGAAACAAGTTTTAAATCCTTAAAAATCTCTAAATTTCTAGGTTTTTTTCAACTTTTTTTCATTTTGCCGAGTCTACGCCGAGTCCGATTCCCGAGTCCCCGAGTCTCGAGTCGAGTCGAGTCGCCCTAGCCGAGTCCGTGCCGAGTCCGAGTCTCGTTACTATGGTTCTAACATATGGTGGAGAGCTAATTAAAAAACTGAAAGAACGTAGGTAGATAACCAACCATGAGAGAATTTCCACTCTTCCACTAAAGCAGTGGGGGGAAAGAAATTACAATTAAACACTTCGTCTGCTGCAGCAGGCATCCACTCTTGAGTGGGGATTCTCCACTTTTCAGTGGGTACAATGAGAGATACAGAATTTATTCTCCACACTGGCGGTAAACCATCTAGGGGTAATTAATGTTGGCTTTAAAAAAGTACGAGTAAATGCAGCAATAACATATGGTTGGATTAGTAATACTAATGCACAACCTTACAAACAAAATAATCTGCAGTTTACTAGCATTACAAAGATAGAACAAGCCAATATGTGAAGAATGATTCTCTCTAATTATAAAGCTCTCAAATACTGAAATAGAAGCCAAAATCTGATCTTTTTGAAGTCTGATAATTAAAACCAGCAAACTGAAACTGTAAATCAGCAACCTGTAAAGCAATGAAATGCTTATAACTTTATCAATTTACCTCTGAAGTGAGTGAAATCAAATGCAATGAACCTTTGGAGGATAGGCGCCCATATCATGATAAAGAAACAGCTTCAAAAAGCAAGCATTAATTTACTTCCACACTTCCCAATGCTCCCAGAATGGTATGGCCCTTAGCAAGGGCGATTTTGCAAGAATAAATCACCAACTTCGAAATAAAATCTGCAAATTGCTAGGAAGGGTCGCCATGACCTTAGCAATAATATTATTAAATGCCCATAACAGAAATAAAATCATCCAAGCAGTGAATAAAATCGACTTTCAGCTGTGTAGGAATCAGCAACTTGAAATCTGGAAAAACACACCAAAATTCACCACTCGAAGCTCTATCTGCTAGTCTGAATTGAGAAGCAGCCTGGAACCATCTTTCAAACACGAAATTGGGTTGATACTAGGAGGTCAGCATCCCTCAAAGTGCAAAATGAGTAGTCATTTCGACAACATAAGTTTAGCATAAACATGAGATACCCAAATGCTAGAGCAAACTCTGTTTTTAAAGAAAAGGATGTGACTTTACAAATTCTGTAACTCCCAAAGAAGGAGGGACGCCCCTTTCACCAATTATGAAATATCAATATTTAAAAAACACTTTATTTCCTCCTTATGGTGTCCCACATTCAAGGCATTAAGTTTTATAAAAATAATAAATGATAGTCCTTCATGAAGCGCCCACCCTTAAGTACCACTTTTCAAAACAACTTAAGTTGATGCACTAGGCCAAGGGGTCAACTGAAAATTAAAACATTAATGCCTTATATTCAAAAACTCATCAAATAATGTTTTCTAAGCCAGAACTGAGAAACACCTTATTGCTCCAACTGAAGAGCTGATAACTGAGATATTGCCAAAAATAGAATTTACTATAAATAGTAAATTCCGAGAAATACCACAAAACCTCCAAGCAAGGAAACCCTTAATTCACCTCAACAAGCCTACGGGCCTCCGGAATAGGTTAATGAGCAACTGATATGATCACTGATGAGAAGGAGACATTACACATATGATAAATAGATTATTTACATTGAACTATTAATATCTTTTTAATTTCATAAATCCCCATAGGATGGTGTAATTACGGGTAAATTGTCAATATGATAATCATTAGATGCAATCGTTTGTATCATCAACAATCATGTAGTTGGTTGAGGGATGGAACCGACAGGTTGAGTAGATACTTGGGTCCCTTCGAGGTAGACCACCCTCACTGGATGACTGCGGTCTGCCATTGGGGGCCAAGGGGGTTGTTTAGCCGCTCTTGGGCTGAGAAGGCCTCCTATGGAAATCCTTCCTCCAAACTATTGCATGGTTAGATCAACTTGAGGACCTCTCCATCATAGTAGGAGATGGGGAATAGGAGATGCAGAAGGGATAGCAGGTGCTAGGGGCCCTTCCGAGTAGGCCACCCACATGGATGACTACGTGTCTACCATTGTTGGGCCAAGAGGGCCTGCGTACCTGCTCTTGGGCTTGGAAGGAACACCTCTTAGGGCATCCCAATGCAGCCACCCTATTCGACCATACCTATGATTGAGAAGACCAATAACTTTAGCAAGGTGTTGTTGAGTCAATATTACGTGTGGCTTACAGATATTCAAGTATATACTTTGAGATAATTTGTGTGTATTCAAGTGTATTCAAATGTTTACCTTGTGACTTATATGTATGCTTTGTAACATATGTTCAGGTGAATAATTTGTGTATTATGTGTATTCACGTGAATGCTTCCTACTCATGTGTATGCTTCCTACTCGTGTATACTTGATGACCTTGGGATAGGGGACGGGTCCACGGTGTAGTATGGGATGCACCAAATCCCCCTTCCCAATTGTCTGACAGTATACTTCATTCGAGTAAATTTGTATTTGAGCATATACTCTATAACTTGTGGTTGTATTTGAGTGTATAGTAGTATACTCTATGATTGTATTTATATTTGAGTATATACTCTATGACTTGTGGTTGTATTTGTATTTGAGTGTATACTTTATGAATTATGATTGTATTTGTATACTCTATGAATTATGATTGAATTTGTATTTTGAGTGTATGCTCTATGACCCTACAATTGTATTCAAGTGTATATCCTATGCTTGTATTTGTATTTGAGTTGACTTGTGATTGTATTTGAGTGTACACAACCTTGTATTTATATTTGAGTGCATACTCTATGACTTGTATTTGAATTCGATATGTATTTGTATTCGAGTATATACCCCCTAACTTTGTATTTGTATACTCTAACTTCAAGTGTGTGCTTCATGACGATGTATTTGAGTGTCTATGACATTGTATTTGTTGTGACTTGTATTCAAGTCTATGTTTTATGACTTACATGTATTCATATGTATGCTTGTGACTTCATGCACTCATGTCATGTATTATTCACATATATGCTTCATGCTTCTTGTGTAAACTCTATGTATGGCATTATTCGTGCCTCATATTTATACTTAATGTATCACGTATATGTTACTTCATGTATCTTCAACAAGATGTGTGCTTATAATTACTCTTGGGAATGTGAGGCACATTGTCTCTCGAATTAATTAAACCAGTTGGTTGTTGCTTGAGCTACTTGCCTAGGTGCTTGAGCTAGTTGTGTGCTTTCTTGAGCTACTTGCCTACTTGCTTGAGCTGGTTGCTTGTATGCTTGAGCTACTTGCTTGTCTACTTAAGCTATTTGCCTACTTTCTTGAGCTGGTTGCTTGCATGCTTGAGCTACCTACTTGCCTACTCGAGCTAGTTGCCTACTTGCTTGAGCTGGTTGCTTGCGTGCTTGAGCTACCTACTTGCCTACTTGAGCTAGTTGCCCACTTGCTTGAGTTGGTTGCTTGCGTGCTTGAGCTACCTACTTGCCTACTTGAACTAGTTGCCTACTTGCTTGAGTTAGTTGCTTGCGTGCTTGAGCTACCTACTTGTCTACTTGAGCTAGTTGCCTACTTGCTTGAGCTACTTACTTGTGTGCTTGAGCTACCCGCTTGTCTACTTGAGATACTTACCTACTTGCTTGAGCTGATTGCTTGTGTGTTTGAGCTAGTTGCCTATGTGCTTGAGCTACTTGCCTGCTTGGTTGAGCTACTTGGTTGTCTGCTTTAATTCCGGATTCATATGGAGTTCATCATTGTCTTTACTTTAAGCTTAAAATTATGAAACTGTTTGGGGTTGGGAGGCACTAACAAATTAACTTATCTAAAACTGAATTATTATTCTAATACAATAATAAAGAATTGTGACTATTTGTGACTCCCTCAAATTTGTGATACAAAAGGAGAACATTTCGATGGGAGAATCCAATTAAGAATAGAACCTTAATTAATTTTGCAAGAAACTTAAAATAGGTCAATGTGTAAAGGGACTTAGATGTTAGGTACCTTGAATAAATTTGATACGAATCAAGTTTTAACGGAATTGATTACATAAGCATAAGTTAAGTTAAATCATGGACCCATAAACCGCAAACCTTAGGATCATTCTCACCTCAAATTGGTTTAAAATGATTGCTTGAGGACAAGCAATCTTGGGTGGGGTGGACTGTAATGTCCCCGGAATTGTGGCATTGAGATATAAAGCCTTGAAATGTAAAATAAATAAAATGCATATTATTATTATCATAATTATAATTATCGAATATAATAATATTAATATCAATAATGCAAAATAAATATCAAAAATATAAATACAAATATCAGCAATTTAGATACTATTATAATTATAAGATAATATTATAATAATAATAATATAAGTATTAACAATACAAAAAAATAATAAATATTAAACAATCTAATATTAATATAATTATGATTATTATAATATTACAAATATATAAATGAAACTAAAATAAAATAAATATATTAATAAAACATATAATAGGGAAGCATTTCCATGAACAAATTAAATTAAGATTAACAGGGCTGACTACTTCAAGAAATTGCCACCCTTGGGATAAGTCATCCCTTTTAGATAAATCACCTCCCTTCATAAAAGGCACGATGGGAGTTTACAAGGTATAAAGAAGGATAAGAAGACATCAAATAGGGGTGGGCGGGGGGAGGGATAGATTCTAGAAAAAAAGGAATCCTTTAATAAAGGATACTCTCTAAAATCTGCTCACCAAGAAATACGGCAAATCGGAAACACATTGAATGCAAGATTTGGGTTTAAGTGCTTCCCTTAGAAATGGGACATTACATTGAACATCACGAACCTAGGAAACGGACAAGTTTCGTAGGGGGGTTATCCGTGGAACAAGCGCTGCTAGATTCCATGATAACATAGTCATTGGGGCAATTTTGTACAGAGGCAAGCAGTGGTTTTGTTAGTGGCAGCTTCACATTCACCAGGGTAGTTCGTCCAAAAAAGAAGCAGTTCTATAATCTCCTCTTCATGACAAGCATTTTGTCTTGACTTCTGAAATGGCCCAAATGTGTCCCAAATGCTTCCAATTCCTTGTTCTTTTGATTTATGCTATTTTCTGATGTTCCTCATGGGTCTGAATAAACATGCTAATCGATAAATTAAGAGCAGAAACATGGGATTGTATCAATTATTGGAGATCTAAGTTGTCCTAGAATGAATTCAAGAGATTTCATTGTGAGCAATTGACTGTGTAGGATAATTATAACTGTAACAGAGGTGATCTTAGGGACTAAATTCATAGTGATTCAGGCTGGTTGTGTGCCCAAGTGGCCTCAGATAGCAACTGCCTTGAAGTTTGTGGATTTAAGTATGTAATTAGCTCACACTTTTGCTGAATATTTCTCCCCCATGTGGGTTTCTCCAGGCTGAATCCTTCATCTTCATTTTGTGGTGACAGTTTGATCTCATCTACGTTTGCAAATTCAGTTTAATTGATTGGCATCATATGCATCGTTGATGATTCCCACTATTGTTGATGAAATATCACAAGGAATAATAATATCGACCGTAGTTTACAGATCATCTAGTGACCCAACGCCTCGTAGGATGTTACATGTTCCAGGTAACTCAAACTTTTCATTCTACCAATTACTTTATCCTACTCTTTAATTGCATACGAAAACATTTAACCTTTATAAATAATGTAAGTATGGACACATTTTTTGCGCATCAGAAGATGCTTAATCTTTTTTATTGTGTATCAATCTATCTTTGATATATTTTCCATTCTGTTTTTCTTTTGTGCATTAACATAGAATACCCTTTCAAGTGATTTCTAAGGGTACATGCATTGACTCTTAACATATCACGATGCAGGGCAATAGTAATTCATGCATTGCAACACAAAGGTTTAAAGTAAGAAAGTTGAAGCTTTAACCTTGCCTGCACCTGTGCTGCGGGCATTTCTGTTGGGACTGAAATTATCGTCGGATGATTATTTCCATGAAACATTTTCAGACTGTTAAATTTAAATTAATGAAAACCGGATGAGATATGGACAAGTTAATTAATTTCTAGATGCATGATCTAGAACCAAGAAGATCAAGCCACCCACATGCAAAGATAAAATGTAAGGAGAAAATGAAAATGAAATTATTTCATCTTTTAGTCTGGAACTAGACTCCACTACTCCCTTATGTTTCTGTTCCTACTTCACAACATGGGATAAAATGATAAATCAATCTGTATTTAAATATGATGCTATAAGTGGACTGTAATCAGTCATTAGCAAGCAAACAAATAAAGTTACTAGTGTCAGTTATCCTGTCATTTCAAGAATCAGCGGAGTTTGTAGCTACCCATTCATTTCAAGAAGCGTGAAAGTACCAACCTTCCCATTGATTTGCTAAAACCTTCCATGGCTACCAAGGTACTTAAATTTTAAGGCATATTGATTGTTTTTTTTATGTTCTAAATCTTCATGGGTATTTATGATTTATCGTGATACAATCTCAGAAACAAAAGATTAAAATATGCAGCTATTATGATTAGTAACACTGGAACAAAGAGCCATAAAAATATGGAATCTATCATCAGTTTATGAAGATGGATGATTCCCTTGTTTAATGGGAATAGATAAGATGGATGAGAGATGTGGAAAGAATCCTATTAAACAGTAGCCTGGGTTCCAGCTACTAGCTTTCTGATACTCCATATGGACATTGACCATTGAACATTTGCATTTCCCCCATATTTTGCAACTTTCCACATGTATTCTTAACCTTGATAAACTTTAGATTTTTCTATTTTTAATCCTAAAGGATTTACCAAATGAACCATCCAAGGCACATTGCATACTCTTATGATTAGACGAAATGATTGCCTAGCTAAATATACTTACTCTAACCATCCATTTTTATGTCCAAAAACAGTCACTTCTAATAGATCCATAAGGCTACCAGTTATATTTTAAAATGCTAAAAAGAATTAATTTTTCAACTTATTTTAAATTTAACAACACCATAGTAGTGATAAAGAAATCTACTGAAATAAAATATTTTCAATCAAACAAATTGCTTGCATATCTAGCTCCCACCCATGAAAGCTATTCAACCAGATATACACACCTTGAATTCAGGGCAAATCTTTCCCAAGTCCCCATTAGAGAGTTCAGGAATAAATCCATGATCAAAAGCAAACTTTCGAAATGCCATCTTAAGAGCAATTTCTATGGCTGTAGACCCATTATCAGAAAAGTATACACGAGAAGCCCAGCCTGGAAATACAGGTATTCAAACTATATATTTGAAAATATCAAGCAAAAAATTTATTATTAAACCTACAGCCACATGACATAGATAACAATTTGAAATAAATGCATGGCAGGATTATTTTTTTTCATTAAGAAAGATAATCTAGAGATTAATGCAGCCGAGTATAGTGAAAAAAGTGGAAGTCACAGTCAATATGCTCACCTTTGCCCACACCTTCAAGCAGTAACTCTGCACAACGTAAAGCAGGCTCATAAACATTTTCAGGGTACATTACATGTCCAAATCTTCCGATAGTGTATCCCACTTCCCTTGCTAGCTCTGACTGAAATCATAGAATCAGAAATGGAATGAAACCAGAAAAGTTGAAATTTTGTTTCAAATAACTCATGTTATGAGACTTATAGTCAGATACAAATGTATAATATTATGGAACCTCAATAATGTATATTATCAACAATTGATTGAAAAAGAGAAATCCTAGAAGCAAAAAAGAATATATATACACATAAATTTACAAGCACAAAACTTAATGTTGCTTGAGAAAAAACAGACTCAATCATATCCCTGATATGGAAAACCAAATATAGTTTCAATAGATAAACACCTTCTGATTATCAATACGTTGTGATCAAATATGTATAAGTATCAAATTTACTCAAATATATTGGTCATTGCATCTTTCTTATAGAAGAAGTTTCACCATGTTACCCATCTCCCAAAGTTCAGGCTCATCAGTGTTAGTAAGGGATTGGAATATGCAATGATATTATATAATTATATCACACTGGTCGCAGGACGGGGCTGAAATGTAATGTCCCCTCTCAAAATATTACGATAAATGTATTAATTAATTTAATGCTAAAGTTCCTAAGTTAAAATTCTTATTTAACTTAGCGTTAATTTTTTTTTTTGCAAAAATGGAGTCATAAGGTGAGTTTCACTAAAAGGTAAATAAAATATTATTTTTGGACAACTTTTAGTGAAATGAATTTTTAAATGAAAAGAACAAAAGAAAAAGGGGATTTTCAAGAAAGGCTGGGCAGTTACATCTGGAAAGGGGGCAAAAAACAAAGTTTGGCTTTCATTTTGTAAAGGCAAGAAATTTTGGTCTGGGAAGGAGTTTTGCAGTTTGTGTTTCAGAACTTATTGGGGACGAAAACCTCCATTAAAATTAACACCTTTGAGGCTGGAAGATGTTTCCTGGGCGTTGAGTTGCGTTTTGAAGATTTGCAGTTTCTCATGGTTGGTCTGTGCATTTCCAAGAAGTGCTAGATTCTTGCATTTTAATTCATAGAGGTTGATTAAGAGCTAGTTTAATTCTGGGTATGAATACACTGTATTTCCTATGACCCAAAGATTGTTATGGAATGTTAAAAACTCATGTTGTTGTCTATTAACATTTTTAAAAAAGGAGTCGTACCATCTAAGCAATCTGTACCAGGCAAAGCCGTACATTCACTTCCTTGCTCGCAAAAATTCTAAGGATTCAAAAATGGTTTTGGGTATGTTTTAAATGGATTGGTTTTGATTTAGCAAATGTTGTATTGCCTTCAATTCATCTTAAAAGGGAACCATTGAATTTATGAATGGAACCATACTCCTAGTTGGCCATACAAGCTCCTGGTCATACCTCATATTTGAATTCTTTTCTAAAGTTTGGGGCAGTGATTGGTTATGAGTAGGAATTCAAACTTTATCTATTCACTGAACAATCATTTCTATACATTAAAATCCAAGTTAATAGTAGAGTTGGAATTGTTTGGGCTGGTCGTACACTTGCAGGCAGCCGT
The DNA here is from genome assembly GCA_007115665.2 of Sequoiadendron giganteum. Taxonomy (NCBI): domain Eukaryota; kingdom Viridiplantae; phylum Streptophyta; class Pinopsida; order Cupressales; family Cupressaceae; genus Sequoiadendron; species Sequoiadendron giganteum. The sequence goes on along the minus strand of CM021104.1, from coordinate 303,224,727 downwards.
ACATGTTTAAAGCTCGGAATTTAGTTGAGAGTTTGAAAAGATAAGCAAGGTGGGGTCATTTACTCTAAACGGTTGATGGTTGCATAGTAATTCACCAATGAAAGATGCAGATGATTTTCCAGTTATAGAGCCATACATCTTAACTAGTACGTGTGAGCCAGACGGGTCAAACCTAAAGGTGTTCGTGGTTGTTATTTGAACTCCTCTGCTGCTGATGAGGTGTCATGTCCCCGCCATTTAGACTTTCATAAAAGCATATTTATATTTACCATGCAGACCGACCTTCCATATTAGCATTTATACAGGGCAAACTTTATGTTGGCCGACTCCTTTTACCCTTGGCGCCTAAGTCGTTGATTAATAAATTTAAATTATTATTTGAGCCGACCACGCATTAATCCAAGCCATATATATACACATTACGGAAAACACCCAAGTGAATGTAACACTAATGATTCATTATGAAAGGCAGAGAATATTTAACAAGGAGCAGCAATTTGTAATGAGCAGTGACTTATGAGGAGCGAATTTATTTAAGGCAGCAATTATCTAAAACAGCGATTTCAATTAAGAGATAATATTAATAAATTAATTACTCTTAATTGCAGCAATTAGTAATTAAGGATCATGTCCCTTGGTAAATGAATGTAATGAAGAGTTATGCCCCTTGCCTATTTGATGGTATTAAAGGAGAGTCTCTCCAAAGCATAAGGCATCGATTGGGTGAAGAGATTAATTCAATCTAGGAATCAGCAAAGAAGAATATCTTCTGAATATTAGACCAGAGATCATCTACAGGAATACATTCATAATTCAGGCATCAAATGAAAGGATTCAGATCTGACATTTATAAGATATTACTACTCAGCAGTTCGTCTGGTTATTGCGGTGTGGTATGAATTTTCTGAGCAACATAATAAGTGCCGTAACAATATATATACATATGATTAACAATATACCGCTGAGATGATTGTTTGTATATGTCATAATACATATAAATCTGTTTAGTGATACTCTGCAGTTAATTTACTTCATGTAAAATGTATACCTTCATATGTTCTGAATGTTTCAGCCATGGTAGAGGTGATAGAGATTACAAGAGGGGTACGGTGATTGGGCACTCTCCTAGGTCCGCCACCTCAAGGTGAGGACCAGATAGTCCCAATGAGGCCAAGGGAGTACAGAGGGTACTGCCTTTGGACTTAGGAGAGATGGGCTTTCGAGGCACCCTGTTGTAACCTCACCCCTCCATCATGGTGAATCAGCACAAGAAGTCCAATCATAGAGAGAGGGAAATGGTTGGCAAGATGAGTGATGGAGATGAAATTTGAAGCCAATGGCAAAAGACATGTTTTGAGGGGAATGTTAGATGGGAGCCTTCGAGTTATCTCACTCCGAAGAATGGAGAGATTGATCAAGCATGATCAAGTGGAGTGAGCGGCTAAGTGTTATACTTTGTCACCACAAGGTGAGCAGCTAAAGCATGAATATGTTCCCGACATACAAGCATATTATAGAGCTTGAGGATTTACCATATGGGAGACCACCTGACAAAGGGTTTGAGCATATTATAGAGCTTGAGGATGGCGCTAAGCCAGTCATCATTACTCCCTACAGGCATCCCAAGAGGATGAAGGACGAGATCGAGAAGACAATAAAGGAACTTTTGGATATGGGTCACATCAAACCGAGTAAAAGTCCCTTTGCATCTTCCATTGTCCTAGTGAAGAAGAAAGATGGCACCTTACGAATGTGTATTGACTACAAAGCCCTAAATAAAAAAACCATTAAGAACAAGTACCCCATTCCGCGCATCGATGAGTTGATAGATGAATTGCATGGAGCCTATTTTTTCTCCAAGATTGATTTTCGATCCGGTTACCATCAAATCCGAGTTAGAGAGGGGGATGTGGAGAAGATGGCATTTCGATGCCACTATGGTCACTATGAGTTCTTGGTTATGCCTTTTGGCCTAACCAATGCACTAGCAACCTTTCAGTCTTGTATGAACAGGATCTTCAGAGACCAGTTGAGGAAGACAGTCCTTGTCTTTTTCGATGATATCCTAGTCTTCAACAAGGCTTGGGAGGATCATTTGGCACATTTGGATTCAGTGTTGGGCATATTGGAGAGTGAATCTCTATTCGCCAAGGAATCAAAATGTGACTTTGGTATGAGGGAGTTACTGTACTTGGGGCATATCATCAGTGTCGAGGGGGTTAAGATGGATCCTGAGAAGGTGAAGTCTATAGTTGATTGGCCTCCACCCACGAATCTCACTCAATTGAAGGGGTTCTTTGGGTTATGTGGTTTCTACCGTTGCTTCGTCAAGGGCTTTTCACAGCAGGCTGCCCCACTTACAAATTTGACGAAGAAAGGGGGCTTTTGATTGGAACTCAGGAGCACAGTAGTGCTTTGAGAAGTTCAAACAGTTGATGAGTTCGTGTTCGGTTCTCATTATTCCCGATTTTACATGGCCATTTGAACTACAATGTGATGCCTCACGAGAGGGCATTGGTGTTGTCTTGATGCAAGATAAGCACCCCATCGCTTTTGAGAGTAGGAAACTTCGGGGTGTTGAGCGAGGTTACAGCATTTACAACAAGGAGATGTTAGCCATCATGCATGTGTTGGTTAAATTCAAGCAGTACTTGGTGGGCAGCAAATTTGTGGTGAAGACAAACCACAACAGTCTGAAACATTTCCTAAGTCAATGTGACCTCAATGATCGGCAACAAAAATGGGTCAGCAAGCTACGGGCTTATGATTTTGACATAGAATATGTCAAAGGTACGAGAAATATAGTTGTCAATGCCCTTTCGAGGAGACCCTACTTGTGTTCTCTAGGTGAAGTAACACAGGATTGGAGGAATCTTATTACAGTTGAGCATGTGAAGGATAAGTGGGCTTTCGAGTTCATTGATGGTACAGTTGCAGATGAAAGGTACACCCTTGTGAATGACCTCATCATTTACAAAGGGAGGATTTTCCTTACACCAGGATCCTCTATGAAAAAGAGGATTTTGAGAGCTCTTCATGACACCCCTATGGTAGGCCACACGGGTTACTTTAAAACCTACAGGCAAGTTAGGGAGTGATTCACTTGGAAGGGGCTCAAATCTGAGGTTCTCAAGTATGTTAGAGAGTGTCCCACTTGTCAGCAGAACAAGCAAGAGCACACTTTTCCAGCAGGACTACTATAGCCTCTACCCATTTCTAGTCGGAAGTGGGAATGCATATCCATGGATTTCATCTCGAGTTTACCCAAAACCCAAGGAAAGGATTGCATTTACGTTGTGGTTGTTAGGCTCACAAATTTTGCACATTTTTTCCTGATTTCAGCTATTTTCACAGCAGTGCAGGTTGCTGATTTGTTTTTCAGAGAGATATTTTGATTACACGAGTTGCCACGGAATATAGTGAGTGATCGGGATGGCAGATTTATGAGTCATTTCTGACAGGAGCTCTTCAAGCTTAGTGGCACGGAACTCACTCCGAGCACGAGCTACGATCCACAAATAGATGGACACATCGAGATAGATAATAAATGGGTGGAGGGTTACTTAAGGAACTATATCACAGGGCAGAAGAAGGCATGGATTAGGTGGTTGCATTTATGTAAGTATTATTATAATACTACGCACCACATGTCTATACAGATGTCACCATTCATGGCACTTTATGGGTATGATGCTCCCAATTTTCTGGATTTACTATTTGGAGATAGTAGAGTGTCAAGTGTGAAGGGTTTGTTACAAGACAGCCAGGATATCATGAGTTCTCTAAAGGAGAACATTCAGAAGGAACAGAACCAACAAAAGCAATATGCAAATCAGCATAGAGTGGAGCGTTCCTTTGAGGAGGGGGATATGGTGTGTCTTATGTTGCAGCCATACAAGCAATCCACTTTGAGGAAGAGTGGTTCTGAGAAGCTCAAGCCACGATACTATGGCCCATTCCGAATTTTCAAACGGATTGGTGAATTGGCTTATGAGCTAAAGTTACCGGCAGAGAGTAGGGTTCACAACGTGTTTCATGTATCTTGCCTCAAAAAGGCGTTGGGACATAATGTGACACCTTCTATAGCATTACCACCCCTGGATGAGGAGGGGAAATTGATTTTGATTCCTAAGGCTATCATTGATACTAGGGAGCGTCGTTTGAGGCGCAAAGTAATTAGGGAATATTTGGTTAAGTGGAAGGACCTCCCTGATGTAGATGCAACTTGGGAGAATGAGGATATATTGCAGCATCCTACAATGAGATTGCTTGAGGACAAGCAATTTCGGGGAGGGCGAACTGTAATGTCCCCTTCCTAGCCAGTGGCTCGAAGAATAGGGTTAGCCTCTTACTATGGTTCCCGTAGGCTAACAGGATGATTAGAGAATCTTTCTGAGGGGTTTCAGGACTTGTCCTTGCTACTTAGTATTTTTAGTAAGTGACATTTCGGGTCAGTGATGGCATGCTTGCAGTTGATCTTGGTCATGGGACTTTGTCGGGGGGGTCATTTGGATATCCGAGCCAGGAGTTATGGATTTATTAAGTCACGTCATTTAATAATATTCTATTATTAAGTGATTTAGTGATTTAGTGTTATAAAGTGAAAAGTGACTTTATTGAAATAATATCTTAAGTCACTTTATAAAGATTTAAGTGAAAATCACTTTGGCAATTGATGTAATGTTTAATTATATGAGCTTTGAAAAGTGGCGTGGATTTCCTTGAGAAGATATTTTGCTTTTGACTTGTCAAAAAGTGGAAACCTAAAAGTGGCGCCCAAACTCCATAAGGCAAGGGTTTGAGTTCATTGTTCATTATCATTGAGAATATTATAATTTTTGGAGCTGCTGCTGCAAGTTTTCTTTCATGGCTGACTGAGGATGGATACCCTCTTTTAGAACAGGTTCTAAAGGCATGCAATACCGTCCAAGGATCCTTCTTGATTGGTCTCACACAGGGATCAACATTTGAGCATCAAATTGATTATTTCTTTGAAGAATAAATCAGGCCTTCAAGATTTCCATGTCAGATCTGGAACAAGAATTTGACATTTTATTTAGTTGCAGATTACCAGTTAATAACCAGCACATTGGGGTTGAAGATTGCATCCTACCAAGCTCAAGGTTTCAAACTACTGGGCCGTACCTCTTCTATTCATTGCATATTCTTTTGGCGTCCCTTTGTCAGTGATTTCCTGAGTTTTTTGAGCAGCACATAGGCACTGCAAATTGGCACGTGTTTCAGCTCACAACAGGCCGTACATTTCCTTGAAGGACGTGTCAAGTGGGAGATAGGGCGATTTGTCCTTGAACCTGCCTTCTCATTTCTATTTGGCGCCCAGCTATATCCTACAGATCTACAATATTCCCAGCTTGAACTTTTGGCAAATCTGCCCTAGGTGTCTAGGAAACCATTCAAATCAAACTGCTGTAATAAAGTCAGAATTATGAAATACGAGTTCAGCAAATGGGTATGTGACATATCTATTTGAAATCAATTATAATCATTTGGGTATTCCTTGCTTTATGCTTTCCCTTTCTGGTTTTTTACATTATTTCCATTATTGCAAAAACTCCAACAAAGAAATTGCAAAAAACTCAAAAACAATCAGAAAATACAAAGACAGGAAGAAAGTCAGATCAAACACCATAGAGGGTTGCTTCATAATATCATTTGAAGATCTTGAACAGTAATAAATTTCCAACTTTCAATATGTGTGATTTTCTAGCCAATGTTTAGGTTTGCATCCTTTTATCAATGTTTTGTCCATGTACCACAAGTGAAATTTGACATGCTAAGTTATTCCAAAAGGTGAAGTAATTATTATCTATCATTTCTGTGATGGAACAACTAAAAAGGTCGAGCCTAATACTTCTGTAAAAAAAAATTATAATGATAGTAATTTGGCTTGCTCTACACACCAGCCATTTGTAAGCAATTTGCAATACTTTTACAGGAGTGACATTTCTTAGTACTGATAAGCTAAAAAACATTGCAAATGAATAAAAACACAAAATTAACTAGATTCACCTATGCCAATATTAAATACTCCAAAAACCACTCTAAGCTGAAAAACGGTACCTGCAAAATAGCATTCGGTCCTTGAGTCCACCAGCTTGCACAGGCATCAAACTGTTGAACAATAGACTCTCTATTCACATCTTTGTGACTCTTACCCTGTAATTTTAGAATCAATATCTATATCAGACATAAGCAGCATCAATTTAGAATGAAACTAAACAATGCATCATTATGACTCTTCCACTGTAAGTAATTGTAATCATCATCAATATGAGGCACAAACAATGACTATTTATAATAAAATGATCAATATCCAACACTAACTATGTCTATTTATAATATAGAAGTAATCAGCAATGTCACAGGCACAAACAATGTCTATATAAAATTAAAAAATAATTCTAGAGTTGTGATAGAATATTTAGCTGGCACCATGTACACATAAACCACTGCCATTATACATTTATAACCACAGGAAGATAGACCATAATAATCCCATTATTTGCAATAGATAATGCAAACAAATAATGGCCAAGCAATACAAAAGACAAAATCCACAAGGATCTTCGCCATTTGACCAACTTTTCGCCATATGAATTTCTTGACATTTTCCCTAAAAATATTAAGTTGTGTTCTTCCCAAAACAAACTATTGGGGATAAATATGTTTCTACAAATAGTAAGGGTTGCCAAAAAATTGCTATGCAAACCTTGTAAACACCAAAATTTTCTCCAAAACGTGAATCAATCAGATTAATGTACTGTTCACGAACAAAAGAATGTTGTGTAAAAGGCCACCAAAGCAGCTGCTTTGCCTTTGTTGGCATCTCATGTAACCGATTTATTCTTTTCAAATACGACGTTTCCAAGGTGTCCTTAACTTCAGAAAAAACTTTGTGGGATTCACTAAACCACTCAAGAAGTGTATTGTTTGTATCTTCTGGAATTTTGGGAAGCAAAAACACAGGTACCCTGGACATCATAAAGTTTAAATAGGTCAGATAATTAAGTTTTTCCATAAAGAATTATGCTCAAACCTGATGTGTCTTTTTATAACAACATCGGAGCACTTACAAAAGAAATCCAAAGGCAATCAGATAAAAATTTGTTCAGATGTTCTTTAAAGATTGGGTTAAGAACTCCAAGTCTAACATAACCAGAGAACTTGAGAAGATGACAGTAGAACAGAGTTTTTACTTAATGGGGCAGCTTAAATGACAAATAATAACAAGTGTGAAAAACAAAGATTGCCTTCAAGTATTCATCTAATGAAATCAACATGTTAAAAACCCACATAAACATAATTCTAAAGGCAATGAAAATATGATCTTGAAGACTTGAACAAAAATGTTCCAAGCATGGTTACCAGAAGATGCGCAACTGTACTGGTACAGGCAATGGGGAAGGGTACTAGAATTGTCATTTTCAAAAAAAATTGGACACAGCTACTTGAAGACAGAAAAGTTTTAAAAATAAAATATATATTTATATTTTAATTTAGCAAAAAAAAAGTCATACAATGGAAATGCAACCTTTAAGAATGTATTAAACTAAAATGCTTTAAAATAGGAAAAAAAACCAGTGTTCCACGGGCGTTGGGGACGGGGAGACGAGGAAACGTGCGGGACGGGTTACCGGGACGGAGGGACAAAGGGCTTAAGTTTGGGGACGGCAGGGGGACGGCAAGGGGACGGCAAGGGGACGGCGGGGTGGTGGTCCGGATATAGTTATACATATACTTATAGTACTTGAAAAACTAGTTTTGAAAAGATGTATAATAGTATAACAGTATAAGAATTACATTTCAAATGAAACTATAGGAGATTAGTAAAATTATAACATAGTAAAATTTGAAATACTAAATCTAAATACGATGATTTCTTGAATCCTAATTGCTAAATAAAATTTGGCAAATGAAATTGTCAAATTGGAGATTTCTATTATAATTTATATCGAAAATATGAATATCTGATGTCATATGAGATATCAAATATCAAAAAGTCTATAAAAATGATTACATGATTCATCATTACAATGAGTAGCAAATGCCAAATAGTAAATATAGATACTAATAGCAATAGCATTACAAATGACAAAATGCCAAAATGTCAAAACTCAAAATGTAGTGAAGGGAGGCCTCTAATCACTGCAAGTGCAAACTCCTCATCACTGGAACTGCTGGACTCCACAAGGTCAAGATCCCTCAAGCTCACACCAACCAGCCCTGCATCTGAAGTGGTAGGATCATCCTCATCAATTTGTGAAGGCTCCTCTGGCTCCACATCCCATCGTGCTGTTGGACTCTCCTTGTACCCAAGTGTCTTGTGGTCTATGAGACGCAAAGCACTGTGTACAGCCACAAGCTTCTCTGCTCTCTTAGAGGTAAGTATGTTCCTCTTAAGAGAGTGGATGAAGCTATATGTACACCAGTTCCTCTCAGCAGCTAAAGAACTGGAAACCTAGGACAGTAGACGGATAGTTAGAGTGGTCTCCCCAGGAGACTTGGAGACTTGGAGACGTCTCCCAAGGAGACTTGGAGGCTTGGAGACATCTCCCCAGGAAACTTGGAGACTTGGAGACGTCTCCCCAGGAAACTTGGAGACGTCTCCCCAGGAAACTTGGAGACTTGGAGACGTCTCCAAGGAGACTTGGAGACGTCTCCATGTCTCCTTGGAGACGCGGAGACGTTTCCCCGTCTCCGGCGGAGCACCGGTGGCGGTGGCGGGACGGCGGGAAACGCCAAGTACCCGTTTCCCCGTCCCCGAAACGTCCCCGTTTCGGAAACTTGGGCAAAAATGGGGGAAACGCGTCCCCGTGGAACACTGAAAAAAACAAAGATTTTAAAGTACATAAATAGATGTCAAGGAAAAAAAAAGATTAATTATATTTATATTGATCATCATTATCCTGATATTAAAAATTATTTTAAACCATAATCATTTGGAGATGGCAGACATAGACTAGGAAGGGGGATGCCATTATTTTGAAAACTTGGTATGGAAAATGACAGTATTTAGAGTTTGATAAGAAATTATTTTTCCACAAAATACTCAAATTTTTTTATGCAAAACATAGAAAATTATGATTCTGTTAACTGTATTTCTTTAGTTATTTTAGCTTTTGTCGACTATATATCAGCACTTTTGGATAACCCAATGTAATTTATATGATATGTCTAAGAAACCTTTTTAAGAAGTTTACCAAGTTTTAGGGGATGCTTCTAAGAGATGTATAGAGACACAAAGAAACTTTATTGGAAGTCTCCTAATGTCTATGGATGTCCCCATATGGGATTTTGAAATAGGGACACAATTCTAGTATGGGGGACAAGTACCACGGGTCATGGTGCAAGTCTCCTGGTAACTACATTCCAAGTGATATAGTTCTTTAAGGATTAAGCAACTACCCATGGCCTTACCACTTTACAATACATAATTTCATTGAATAGTAGAAGATTTGCTGGTATTTGTAGTTCAATATCAATCTTAGCAATTAAGTTGTTTAAATAGCCGAGAGTTAGAGCAAGGCTGTTATTTTCATTTTAGAAAGAGGAAACCATGGCTTGAAAAAGTTTGGCATGCTCTTCTCAACATGGAATATAACCAAAAGATAAGTTGTCATTTGCAACCAAAACAATTTAGTACTTATGAGTTACGTGAGTACATTGACAATTTTTTTAAATATGGTTCAAATACATATCCCTTATGTTTCGACCAAATGGCCAAGCTCGAAAGAAAACCAAGCCTTGTCAATCCAACTACACTAAGGGTAGAATCATTCTAATGTCGTTACCAATAATAACTCAAAGCATGTCATTAGGAAAGCAAATTGTGCTGAGTCAAATTGGAACTGCCTTATGAGGCATTAAAATGTCCCTGACGTGTAGATAAATAAGCCTCATAACATCCACAACTAAAAATCCTGTGAAGTAAAGAAGCTATTTATATCATCCCAATCAAAAGCACTTGATCGAAAAGTGGGAAAATGCATTTGGCACCCTACATTCTTCAATAGATCCATAGTTTTAAAACTCGTGACTCAATAGTGACAATTTTGACTCAAACCCCATGGCCTAGCAAAACTTTGGCAAAGAGTTGACAAATTAAAAAATAGTTAAAATCATTAACTCAATTCCTAGTGATTTATCAACACAGACTCACCAAGTACTTTGTAAGTTCTAGATTGTAACTCACCAAAACTTGCCTATAACTAAACGGGAGAGTTACTATCCAATCCTCATCTCATATGCAGTGAGGATTCCATGTAGCTCATCCATGGTTAATTTATCCAAGTCCTTAATCTCTTCTATAGCAGAAATTTTAGCATCGAATCTCAAGGGAAGAGATCTTAAAACCTTTTGTACTACTGTTGATTCTTCTATTTTTTCACCAAGACCCTTTATGGATTGACCATCTCTACTCGAAGCAAATAGGCAGAAATATTTTCTTCATCTATCATCTTTAGACTTTCAAATTGTCGTTGATGGGTTTGAAGTTTTGCTTTCTTTACTTTGTTGTTTCCTTCATATATATTTTTTAATTTATCCCACATATCCTTAGTAGATTTGCAATGCATTACTTGCACAAGTTTTGATTTTGTTAATCCACACAAGATAGCATTCTTGGCTTTAGCGTTGTTTTCACTTGCCTTCTTTCCTGCTGAATCCGTTGGAGGAGTTGATGGAGCTTTATATCCATTTACCACTGATTGTCAAATATCAAATCCAAGAGCATTTAAATAAGTTTCCATCCTTAAGCTCCAAAAGGCATAATTTGTCCCATCAAACAATGGAGCCTTATTAGAAGAGAATCCTTCTTGTCCGCCCATGTGTGCTCTTTAGATTTAATTTCTAGTTTGTTAGACTAATTTCGAAGGAACCAGCTTTGATACCAATTGATGAGCACACAGTTATACTGAGAGGGGGGGGTGAATCAGTATAACAATATTCTTTTACCTTTTAAAACTTATGTAATCCCTTCAAGATTTAATCAAAATTAACACATGTAAAATCAAAAAATAGAAACACAATAAAAACACAACTTACGTTGAAACCCTTGCAGGAAAAAACCATGGCAAAATTATTGCTTTTATTAATCTTCTTTCTACAAATTTTGTAGGCACCAACCCCTAAGAAACTCCAATTTCTCCAATTTATAGGCACCAACTCCTATAATATGAGGCACCAACCTCAATATAGATAATTTTCTTCTCCAATCTGCTATAATGCTGATCATAAATCTGCCATAAAACTAATTACAATCTCCTCATAAAAACTTATTATAAATCTGCCATAAAACTGATTACAATCTCCTCATAAAAACTTATTATAAATCTGCCATCAAATTTCTCACAATCTCCTCATTCAATCTGCATATGTTCCCCTTGAATTCTGCTCTAATATTCCTCACAATTTCTTCATAAAATCTGCAAGTAAACTCCTTATATAATTGTATGATGTATACTTTACTTCCTTCTTCCCATTAACTTGCTGGTGTATATCTGATATATATTTTATTCTTCACACACACCTTCTACTCATCTCACAAACTTTATTTATAAATGCTTGAAGGAGGGCGACTTTATGAATAGATGCAATAATAAAAACTTATTATAAATCTGCCATCAAATTTCTCACAATCTCCTCATTCAATCTGCATATGTTCCCCTTGAATTCTGCTCTAATATTCCTCACAATTCCTTCATAAAATCTGCAAGTAAACTCCTTATATAATTGTATGATGTATGCTTTGCTTCCTTCTTCCCATTAACTTGTTGGTGTATATCTGATATATATTTTATTCTTCACACACACCTTCTCCTCATCTCACAAACTTTATTTATAAATGCTTGAAGGAGGGCAACTTTATGAATAGATACAATAGTTGACAAAAGGCATGACCCTTCATTATTTTTATCACTTCATGGTAACCCTTCACTCAGATTTTTAAGCACGCCATTTAAGGGGTCGACCCCTATGAATAAATAAATTTAAATTTCTTTTTGTATTCCCTTTTTGGCGCCACTAGGGGGAGCCGACCCTATGACTTAGGATAATATTTTAATTCAAATTACTTTGTAATGAGGGCACCAAAATGCAAAGGAGTCGGTCTCATAAAGCAAATAAAATTTGTTTATTAATACTTCCTTATTAAATAAATATTGTGTTCTTGGAGGCCTTCGATCTGCGTCAGCAATAAACATTTTGTTCTTCTTTGACATCAATGACAATTAATTTAACAATCTCCCCCTTTGTTATTGAAGGCAACCTACTACTCCAACTCACTACTCCCCCTGTCTTGTTGCTTCCCCTATCTTTGTACTTCTCCCCCTTTTAACATCAATGGCAAAGGAGTCCATGGAGCTGTGAGATGGTGCAATGAAGAGCTTCTCAAAAATAGATCTCCTTAATGACTCAAAGGAGAGGATATCACCCCTAACTTTTGCTTAAGAAACTCAAAAGTCTATTTGGGAAGAGGCTTTGTAAATATATCCGCGACATGTTCTTTAGTGGCTAGGATTAGTTGAGCTAGTCACCAATCAAAAAATCCATGCCACTTATGAACCTGAACCAAACCCAAATAAACTTTTTCACACCATGGGGCCATATGACTTGGTAGAAGATCTAAGCAAAATTTTCTCACATTTTGTTCATAGATCTCATTAAAAAATCTTTTGCACACAAACTTGCTCTTGTTGAAGCTATAGACATGAGCCATTCAGCTCAAGTCAATCACATAGATCTAGACATGCATCCACCAAATTAAGAACTTGAAAGATGCAAGTTTCTTCTTTGACATTTGGTAACTAATTTTAATATTCATTAGAGGCATATAAGCCCTTGCTCCATGTTATGGTGTTTTGTCCCACTTCATGGCTTTGCTACAAGGTGAGAATTGAGAAGCACTCATGGCCCTATGGCTAACACTCAAAATTGCATTATGACTTTTATGGTTCCAAAAAAAAGTTGAAGCAAGTGGGTGTTTGCTTCTTGATTGCTTTGTATGCCCTCCTTTTGTTCTATATCCCAACATTGGTAAGAGCCTCAAAAGAGTTTGATAGGCTGACTTGGTTAGTTGGATGATTTATTGTTTTTTTCTTTTTGAGCATTGGCTCACTGAAATTTGTCTTCTCCATGAGATTCCATAAATTAGGTTGGCCCATTCACAAAATTCAAATTTGATGTCTTGTGCAATCAAAATGTGTTACTTGATTCTCTACTTCTTGACTCCTTTGATGGTTTTTCAATAAAGTGTACTATCCAATAGTCCCTAGCCTTGTTGGATGGAGTATTCCCAAGGCAAGCAACCATGTTCAAGGCAAATCCAACAAAGAAAGATAATATTCTTGTGATCTATCTACTCTTCCCACTCGAATCCTCTCATTTCTAACAATAATTTATCAGATTAAGGCTTTAGGTGAATGTTGACATAGATTCTAGCATAGTTGAAAACACTTTGCCCTTTTAAGAATTCAGTAGTTGTGATAGACTCACTAATGGCGCTTACTATCTTCCTTAGAATGGACTCTTGCCTATATTCATTGGGCAACAAGGATGGCCTTTGCAAGTTCTCAGTAAAGTTGAAGGTAGGTGTTGATGGCTTCATGAAGAGGCTTTGTTTTTTCATGAACCAAGGACCTCTCTAGAAAGCTTGATCTTTCTCATATTTTGAAGAGATTTTGGGTAGGAAACAGCCCTTTGGCGTCAATCTTACCAAGTTCGTCGAGGAACCCGCCCCCCCCCCCAATACCGCTATGGGTCCAATCCAGGGATGTGTTCAGTCCAAGTTCAAGTCGGGTTCCAGTTATGCCCAGTTCTCCCAACGTGCCTAGGTAATACCTTGGGCAAACCTGGGACGAACTCAAGCAAACCCATGGGGACTTGCAGCCACTAGGCCCCAAAAACATTAAAAAATATATTTTAAAAAACCTTTTTTAAAACAAAAAATTACTTAAAAGCATCAACTAGCCCTAAAGTGAGGGCGTAAGACTTTGTTCAACTCATATGATAAATGGCCCCCCACACATCTATCATTTGATAAATAGCCCTTCCCTTCGACGAAGAGATTAGTAGAGTAATCGATAACAACAACCAATTGAGCATAGTGTTGTGTCCTACATAACTAGAACTTGTAATCCCACAATCTTTGTCTAGCATGTAATACTGGATCATGGTGAACTGACAGCGTTAGTCTCGGTAGTCACACAATCAAGAGTGGAGTCTCAAACATTCACACTACTTTGGCCAAAGTGTTACATTCAGTATTCCTACTAAGAGTCATCTATCACATACACTACTCAGGGCCGATTTGACTTAAGGCTATCTTAAGCTACGCATAGGTATTTCCTTCAATGGATAGTCCATCATCCCAGACAACCTACAACCATATTAATCTACTTGGAATAAACCTACTTAACTAGTAAGTACACAAGATAGGTATTTCCTTCTAAGGATAGTCCATCATTCCAAAGATAACCTATATACTTGGATATCCCTACTTACAAGTAAGTACTTTAAACTCCCTCCCATATTGGATTTTCTATCCTAGGAGTAAACACAAGCTTTCCTAGTTAAATCAATAACTCAGCTAAATGCACCATATGTGTTTTTCATGTTCAATCATACCTAGTATATAATACCTATGATAAACACCCATCTCCTACTATGGAGTACATAAAAAAAAAATATGAAAACAACATAATAGCTTAATAGCTTCAACTTTCCTTTTCAAAGCAATCTAAATTCTCTAAACATATACTGGAAAAGACATCTCAACCATGCATGCAAAACACACCATTCAAAGTAAAATATCAAAGAAGAAGAGATCCCCATGCCTATTGTCGCTTATCCAACTAAAGACAGCAATGCAGCCCTCTCCAACAGCAAATAGTTTGATAATCAACTTCTCAAGAATCTCACAATATCTTTATCTCACTTGTTGATAGCTTACTTCTCTCAAAACATAATCTCCTCACAACAATATAAACACACTACCTTTCACTCTCTTAATGAAAACAAAGTACGGCTGGGAAATACTAAATTATGAATTGCAAAAGCTGTGTAATCTATTGAAGGAATGTGTCCCTCACAATGAAATGGTTCAGCTATTTATAGAGAAATCAAGCAACCTAAAAGCCTACAGTTTAGGCATGCAAAAAGTCAGCAAGCTTCATGCAAAGCAACTCAGCAATAAGGTGGCAATCAAATAAGCTCAGATTCAGCAAAACTTCCTACAGATCAACTAGTTTCCTTGCCAACAATCCAAGACTTATTCAAGATGCACATGGAAAATTCGAATTGCTACAATGAGAAGACATCTACAGAAAATCAAACACAAAGGTGGCGCCAATTCCTATTCTATTTCCTTCACATTCGGCACCATCAAACTCAGTCAACTTCCAAATCATGACAACAGATTTCCATTGACCCATCTAGTAAATGAATCGACTTTAGCAATTTATTACGTTGAGCAAAGTCAAGTATGGTCTCCACTACAGGCGTCGACCAAGTCAAGCATATATTGGACAGCAATATCAAATATAATGCAACTACTTAAATCGCGTGTCATTCCTCATGGTAATCGATTTGAATTTAAAAGTCATAAGCTATTAAATCGGCCTCCATTGACATAGTCAATATCAACCTCCATTCATAGTCTCTATCGACTACATAACAGCCTTATAAATCGACTTTAATGAATAAGTGATAGTCGATTTTAATTAACATATATAATATGTCGAATATATATATAGATAATATATATTATATACATATATATATATATAATCATTAATATATATTTACATATATATGTATATATATTTATATATATCGCAAACCTATAATATATATATAAGTACACGCAAGATAGTATATAATAAACACATTATATTAAATGTGTGCATATATATAAATGTATAAACGTATATACCTCTATGTACATGTATGTGTAGGTACATCTATATCGATGCATCCGTATGAGCGTGTTCATTCGCCAACTTACGCATGTATCAATATACATATACATATGGATACGTGTATATATTATACACATATATATATGTTCACATCTGTTTCACATATAGCCGTTCACGATTACCATCATATTGATAAGTCTTTACATGTGGTACATCTATACATATGCATATACGTGTCGTTAAATCTCATTGACATGCATGTGCATTTATATAAACACACTTCCATGTACATCCCACCTGTCCATATGATCATAATAACACAAGAAAGATCTCAAAAGCTCAAATAGACAAACATCACCCAATGCATGCAGAGGTAAACAAGACTCTCAAATGCAAACATATCGGCTAAGGATGACTTACCTATTACCCACAAACTGACACAACTCACTCATTCTAATGCGGTGTGTGTATATGCTCAGTTAGTTTACTTTTACCGGTTACCCGACCAAGATCTTCTCCCGAGTGATACTTCCCCTCCGCCTGGAGGAATAGAACACATACTTGCATCCACTAACACATGCACACAGCAGTCAATTGTTCATAACAATATGCAGTATACATAAACATCTCCAAATTTATAATAATAATAATTCAATAACCTTTCATTCACATATATGCAGTATTTCACCATGAATAACATCAACTGAGACAACATCAAATGAGATAACATTCATATTGATAACGAGGTACAAGCATATTTTATTCATCTCCAAAATTCACATTACATCCACATTTTTACCCTATGTAGTAATAGTAAATAGTAACTCTACATTTGGGGTGTAACAAAAAACAAGGGAAGTAAGCACTCCCTTAGGCTCCTGAAAACTCTAGAACTTGAAATATATCAATGAAAACAGCCCAACCAAGAGAACAAACATTGGGCACAACCCAATCAAAAGGAGTAAGCACATATCCTTCAAAATAAACAAATACCCCTTCAACTTAGAAAGCATCACAAACCAAAAGGGGATCTGAACTACATAAACTTTTAGGGGGCTCTCCTCACCATCCAAGCTATCACCCACAGCAGCAACAGGGAAGGCAAACAACCACTCCACAATAGCCTCCTTAGATAAACTTTAAGTACTAACCTCTCAAGACCAACAAAACCCCTAAACACCTGCCAGGGGTGCTGCAAAGGAACAACACCAAAGGGCAAAGGCAACAACCTACCCCAAGCCCAGAAATGGTACACCCAAAAGAAGGAAATCCAATCGACAAACCAAGATATGAGGAGTGCCAACACCAAACCAAAGATGGCCAACCCATACTAGTCTAGCACCAAAGCATCATCAACACCCATTGAGCACCAAAGGCCATACCGGGTGCACAAGCAACCAACTGAACCCAGCAAACACCGCAAACCAAGGAAGACCTCAGCGTAGAAAGCAACCTTGACAGCAAACAGAAAGCCAACCAAGGCAACTTCTACGCACTCCCAGAAGGAGGAATCGCTCAAAAGGATCTCGCAGACCGAAGAAGCAAACAAAACAAACCTCCCGAAAACCACCCGGCACACCAACCATGCCAAGGAACCTAGAGACAGCCGCTAACGGCTCCAAGGAAGAGCAGGCACGGCAGGAAGAAACTCCTCAACCATCTCGACAATGCCAGAAACTCCAAAAAGGCGGCAGAAAAACTGCAAAAAACTCCCACAAGCAGCTTGCGAAAGAGGAACAGGCCAAATCACAACCAAAAATACCAATCGTCCTCTTCAGAGTCTGAACCTCCATCCCCGTCGCCGCTAGAAGATTTCAAACTCCCAACTCCAAACCGTTTCCCGCCCAAGTGCTCCATCTCAACTCTACGTAGGTTGTTCTTTTAACTTTTTAAGTTGTAGGGTTCTTAACTTGTAATTGTTTTTGGTTTTATGTTCATACAAAATGGTTGGTAGTTCTAGTTCAGTTGCCCCAAATGCAGAGAATTCATTTAAATTTGATCCATCGTCACCTTGATGGCGAAATATGACAATGATTAAACAACTAACTGGTGGTGAGACTTGATTGAACAACTACCTAGTGTTGGGGGTTATCGTTGGTGTTGTATCCGATGCGGAACTGAGAATAAGAGATTGTAATTGTGAGTTAAAGCTCACTTATGCACTATTCCTCTCCAAGGAATAAAAGTTTGTCGTAGGCCAAATAAAAAAGGGTTGCCAAAGCAAACAAATAATGGCATATATTAAAGAACAAGAGGATACCAACATGGTAAGTAATAGATCAAAGGAAAGAGCACATCCTTTTGCCAAGAAAATATTGCATAAACCTCCTAGTGGCTTATCACAACTAACTGGCCCACATCCTTTCATGCCATTGCCACTATTTTCTCGAGAAGAGAATGTTTTGTGTAAAAGAGGCTCATTGGAAAAGGCCTTCAAGAATGAAGTGAGGGAGGTTGCAAATGGGAGCATTGCTCATTGCATTTTTGGAAATGGGCTCCCTTTCAACCTTGTTAAATCAACATAATGGCAAGATATAGTGACTACCATTGCCTATGCATCTTCTAATTATGTTAGTCCTAGGTATGAAAAGGTGCAAACTACCTTATTCGCAAAGAAGAGAGCTTCAAAAGAGGCATCATTGAGAGTAATCAGGCATACATGGCCCAAAATAGGTGTGTCCATTTTTTATGGATGGAAAGACTGCAAAAACAGACCGTTGATCAATGTCATTGCAATGTCCCCTAAAGGGGCAATGTCATTGCAATGTCCCCTAAAGGAGCGATGTTTTTGAAGGCAGTGGATTGTGAGGGGTGATATGTACAAATATTTATCTCTCCATTAGAACCAAATTACCATTCCTTTTAAACATTCATCACTCCCATTCACAATTAATCATGCTTAATTTAACAAGATTATCTAATATTTCTATGTAATTTTAGTTAAATATTGATGCATGCATACTTGTTACTTTTCTTGTGTTTATGATGATCTTAATGCCACTGATTATCTATCAAAACATGAATTCTGCAAAATCTGGACATGTACCAAGAAGAGAAGTATTATGGAGTTGCCACTTCTATAGAGCTCTGAAATTCCTGAAGCATCTCCAAAACTATCACAAGCTAGGTCACTGCAAACAGAATTTTGGAGACTAACGTCTCCCATTTTTCTCAAGCTACGGATGCCACCAAGTTGTTGAATCTCGAAAATTTAAATTTCTTGTTTTATAGTAGTTATTTCAAACAGTTGAACGCCTTCTCAATTAATGTAACTCAAACTTCTATTTATGTAATCCATGTACAAAATTTTAAAAGCATCAAGGCATGTCACCATGATGCATTAAATCTAGGAAATAGAATAGTATAAATGTATCTTTGTGATAGTTAGCAGGACAATTCTAGCATTTTTGTGATATTTGATTTTTCTGTGAAATAAATAATAGAGAACCTGTTGAATGAATATCTAGTGATTATTGTGGAAGTATGATTGCATGCTCTGGATAATTTTGTGAATTGAGAGACTCAAAACCTCTGTCAAGCAAGCCATTCAATTGAGGCTTTGAACATATACAATAGAGACAAGTATTTTGAGTTTGTTATTAATTTATGATTGCATAATTCATGTTATTGTAAACCTGCAAGTTAAATGTGTGATTAGTATATTTAACGTTTTGTGTGGCATTTCATGTAGTTGTCGTACTTGTGTGTGAATCTATGTTTAAGTAAAAGACTATGTAAACTATAGCTATAGCATAGACTATTGATTTCATGTGAAAATCCTTTTCTTTGACAAAAAGTTACTGAAACATTTAATTTTATGCTGTAATCCTTCTTCAGAAAAACAAGAAAAAAAAACAAGATAGTTTAGTTTTTATTATCAGTATTCAATAGTTTAGGAAATTCCATTTTGTTTTAGCAAAGATTTAGTTAATATTTCCTAATTTTGTAGATTATATTTCCCAATTTCGTAGATTACATTTCATATGTTCTTATAGCCTCTTGTAACCGCAAATGTTTTTTAGTTAAAACCTCCCTCCTCTCTTAGCACAATTACACTCTATAGAAGTAGATATATGAAATCCCTCTGCAGATAGCCTTGGACACCACCCTAGTCGAAACGACAATTGACTAAAGTATAAGACCTAATGACAACTCCTCAAGGGGCATGTAATGTCCCCACTTTTTCATAAGCCTGATTTAATCATTTAAATATTGAAATGGTCTTTATTTACCTTAAAAGGCTTTTTCATTATTTAATTAATTAATTATATTTGGACTTTATAAAAGTTATTGATAAATGACAAATATTTGATACTTTATAAAGTCTTTATTCAAAATTAAAATGATTCAGTTGCCATAACGGAAGGTGGCAAACTTTATTAAGGCATTTGGGCAAACTTAGAAATTATCATAGAGTTGAAAGTTGCTTGGATTTATTCTATGGGTAACTAAGAACGCAAACTCTCGAGGACTAGAGCCTTGACTGGACGAAGCCCCAAACACGGCATATTGGCGGAATTACTGAGTCTTTTAAGCACATTGTGTCTATGGCGACGATTTGCAGATGCTTGGAATTGCCATCGTTGATATTGACGAGCTTTGTGCACCCCGGGTGGTAAGAGGAGAATCAAAGGAATATGGGCATTGGTTTCCCAATGACGGAGTTGATATTGTGGTTAAGAAAAAACAACCAATTTATAGCCTACGTCATTGCTTTCCCAACTGTCATTCGCAGGTCCTGATTCATTGTTGGCGCTAGTGCTAGACATTCAACGAATTTATACTATTATCCATTCTACTATGCTCAGGACTTCTTCAGGTTTATATATATATATATATATATATATATATTGTTGTTAACACGCTAATACTGGAGGAAGACCCGATATCGGGCACACGAGTTCATACTTGTTTGTGGATGTCGATGCTAGAGGATACAAGATTACCTTGGATGGGACGAGCACATTTGTAGTGGACGTGTATTTTGCTACTATCGGCGCTATTTTTTGTTGATGTCTCTTGGTCGTTCAAACATGGGTATGCCATTAATTTGTGAAACCAAAACCCCTACACTTCTATACGTTTGGAGATAATATAAAATGCATTTTGAGTTAGTGTAAGGATGTTGTAGAATCGAGATTGTAAGATTTCAATTATCTTTTGTGCAATAGCATACAAACTCTTGCTACCTTGTGTGACATGTATATGCTCATATATGAAATGCTTTGTTCTTATTCTAAGCCGTTCATGCTTTGTAATCGATTGCTCATTTCCTTGTTTTGAAGACATCATTAGCATTTGTTGTAATATCTGGAAAACTATTGGTCTATCTGCTTTTGCAATTCTGGATTGTATTTTGGTCTGCAACATCATTCACTATGCAATCGTTTTCCCATAAGTCATATTGTGTCATTATCTCCAAACTGGTACAAACCATCCCTTGAAAGTTAGTAAAAGGCCATTGGAACAACAAGCAACTTTAATTGTTATTGTATATCCAAGACGGGAACATCACAATGGTATCAAAGCCTAAAATCCTGCCAGCCTGAGGGTTCATGAACACTAGTGATAGGGCTGGGAGATATTTTGAAAGAGAGCAGAGATGGAGGCAATTCCAAGTTGTCGATCCTTATCCTGAAGAGGATACCTTTTTTGTCGTATTAGCAGCCCAACAATTTCCTAGTGTGCCACCGGAAATTGAAGCAATGGGGGATTCAAACTATGAGGCTTCTCATATTAGAGGCGATAGGAGAGAGAATGACAATTTTCAGAATATACTGAACGATCTAGCACGTGGCCAACAACAATCGATCCAACAGTTTATGCAAACCCAACAGCAATTGACGACTGCTATTGGACAGATGTCTCAAGAAATGAACACCTTGAGGGTGAGTCAGAATTTAGGAGAGGGAAGTATTGTTGGAAACAACATACCCAGGGGAACCAATTCAAGAGGAGCAAGCAGACCTTTCCAGCCTACGTTTACTCCTAGGAATGAGGAGGAAGGGGCACAACCTGAGCAAGAGCCACCTTTGGCCGATGAGGTGATAAAGTTTACGAGGAATATCACAATCTTCCTCATGCTATTAGGCAGGAGATTACGTTGAAAGAATATATGAATCAGTGTAGTGATAGGAGGAGAGCACAACAGGAACAAAGGCCTTGTGGACCTCACAGAGACTACCAGCATGCTTTGAGTAAATTATCACTTCCTAACTTTGATGGGAGCGGGAAAACTACAACTCGTTCATGGATCCACAAGTTGGATACTTTCTTGAATCTTAAACCGACGCCAAAGACAGATGCGATTAAATTTGCAACATTACATCTAGAGGGTGCACCGTATGACTGGTGGCATCATGGATTGGTGACACAGAATCATGCTCTTATCCAGTCTTACAAAGAATTTTGCAGCAAATTAATTGCTCGATTTGACAGGAAAGATGAAGAAGTTTATTTTAGGGAGTTGGCCTTGATTAGACAGCATGGTGACATTGATAGTTACATCAATGAATTTCAGAAGGTGGCAATCATGGTTCCTAATATATCTAAGAGGAGAATGGTAATGTTATTTACAGAGGAATTACATCATGGTTTGAGAGGGTTGGTGAAGGCTTTCAAGCCAAGGACCTTGCAGGATGCTATCCAGATGGCATTGGATCTTGAGACTTCACATTCTAGTTCACAGTCGTCAAAGAAGAGTTTCAAGAACAACAAGCCAATCACTAAAACTTTTAGCCAGCCCAAACCAAATCCTCTAAAACTAGATTTTGACAGCAGGGATGAATTATGTAGGAAGAAGCTATGCTACACTTGCAAGGAGCCGTGGGATCGTAATCACCATTGCCTTGGGAAGGGCAAGGTGCATTATATAGAAGTCACTTCTGATGTGGAGGATACAATTGTGCTAGTTCTAAAAGTGAACATGAGCAACAGAGAGAGCATAACGATTCCACGGAAGATGAGACCCAAGGTGTTATTGCTTCAATATCGAGTGTGCCTAAGTATCACCCTTTCCGAGTAAGGGCTATTATTGATGGACATCGAGTGACTTGTTTGATTGATAGCGAAGCCACGCAAAATTTTATTGACAAGGGTTATGTAGCCAAGAGGAGATTACAAGTGGAGGTCTTGGTTTCAATGTCATAGTAGTAGATGGTTTTAAGATGGGATGCACTGCAAAGGTCCCACAATTGAGCATTCAGATGGGAGATTATACAGTCACTGACATGTTGATGAGCACACAATTATACTGAGAGGGGGGGAGAGGTGAATCAATATAACAACAATCTTTTAATTTTCACAACTTAATCAATCATAGCAGTAATACTTCAAAACTTAATCATCCATAGCAATAGCACACATGCAAGATCTAGCAATTAGGAACACAAGATGCACACATGATTTACGTGGAAACCCTTGCAGGAGAAAACCACGGCAAAATATTGCTTATATATACACACACAATTTACATGGAAACTCTTGCGGGAGAAAATCATAATATATATATATATTCTTGTAGGCACCAACCTACTTTTACAATTCTTCTTTTGTAGACACCAACCCACTAGAGACACCAAAATCTGCTATAATCTTCCTCTTAGATCTGCTATGATTTCTTCACAAAATCTGCTCATAAAATCCTTCAGATTTACTTGTAGATCTGGTCAAAATTTGTTCTTCAATCTGCCTTGAATAAGAAAGATATTCAATAATTGTTTGCATTCATAAATCTACTCATAATTTCTTCATAAGTCTGCTCATAAAATATTACATAAATCTGCTCATAGACTCTTTTTAAATCTGCTCATAGACTCTCCTTAAATCTGCTCATAGACTCTCATAAATATGTGCTAATCCTTTACATATATTTCGGTTGTATATCTTCTCTCCATCTGCCTTTTTCTGCTCTAAATCAATTGATATATTGCACTACTTTTTTCATATTTTCTTACCATATCTTTATCTCCTTTTATACCACATATGTCTCTTCAAAAGAATGTGCCACTTCACAAAGGGGGTGACTCTCCCAAGTGGAGTCGGCCAGCCTTGAGATAATAATATTTTATTTATTTTTAAAACTCCAAAAGAGGTCGGCCACACATAAAACAAATTTAATTTAAATTACTTTTAATTTTCTTTCTTCAAGATGGCACTTAACAAGGCATGGGTCGGCCCATGTGAAATAAATATTTTATTTATTTTAATTTCAAATCCTTCAATGAGGCGCTTCGCACAATTTAATTTCAGATCTTCAAAAGTTCAGCTCCAAGTTTAAATTTAAACTTAACAATCACCCTTAGAGGAGTCGGTCTTGATCTTTTGTCTTTATCATTGTTTTTATCCTTCATTAATTTTCTTCAATGGAGATGTCACTATAACATGTCTTCAATCTGTCAATGTCATTACTTTGACATCAATGGCAACAATCCATGCCCCTTTGACATCAATGACAATATTTCCAACATGTCATCTACCTCTTAATATTTTAACTTGTAATTTTTTAAACCATGTTGGTTGTCGAAACTCCATTTGCATCACACACAATCGTCTCAAGACGACTTGTGAAGGTGCAAGATGTATTGAGTGCTATGGCCATCAACAGTCTTCGGAGTGTATGGCGGCAATCAAGTACAACAAGAGCCCAAAAAGTCAAAGCATTGATCCTTGATAATAATTGGTGGGTTCATGTGGAATATATTTTGAGTTTCACTAAGCCCATCATCAGCATGATTAGGTATGATGATACAAATCGCCCATGTTTAGGTGAAATTTATGATGGCATGAACTCCATGGTTGAAAAAAAGGAAACATAATAGAAGCCAAGGAGAATGCCCCAACAAAAACATTTTTCAAAAGTGTGCAAAAAATAATTGTTGACTATTGGAACAAGATGGCCATGCCCTTACATCTCTTGCCATTTGCGTTGTCCCCAAAGTATTATAGCAAAGAGATACTTTCCTTGCTGGGGAGGGTGCCACCATATATGGATGAAGAGGCTGCTACTAGCTACAAGGCTGCATTTAGAAGAATATTTCAAGATGATATCCAAAGTGTTGCCTTTAGTGAGTTTGGCCACTTTATATCTTCAAGGAATCATGATGTTTGCGCTCTTCGAGACAAGTACAAAAAACATGTTCATGAATGGTGGTACATACATGGCCAAGGCTCTATTTACTTGCAGCCTCTTGCAATAAAAATTCTCTCACATATGCATCTTTTTATTTTTTAATTTTCTCATTTTTCACTTGCTACTGTATATTATAATGATATAATTTTATAATTTGTTTTGTATTTATAAAATTAAATACTAAATGTTGTATACAAATTCTTCTTCAACTGAGTGGAATTAGAGTACGTGCTCCTTCATCCACTTGGTTAAGTGCA
Organism: Sequoiadendron giganteum; assembly: GCA_007115665.2. Taxonomy (NCBI): domain Eukaryota; kingdom Viridiplantae; phylum Streptophyta; class Pinopsida; order Cupressales; family Cupressaceae; genus Sequoiadendron; species Sequoiadendron giganteum. The sequence continues at coordinate 303,199,405 of CM021104.1, read as the reverse complement.
GCTGATTGGGTGCAAAATAACTGCAGATTTGGTCTTCGTGCACTCCAACCTAAAGACCACTCCAACCTTCATCTCTTGTCACATAAGACACCTCAATACAATGAGGAGGTGACAAAGAGTTGGGATCAAAGTTTTAAGTGTGTCGACTTAGGCGCTATAGTTACACAACTTGCCGAATTCTCTATAGATGAGACAGCTTCTACATGTAACAACTAGTCGGAGTGGCACTCCAATTGATTGTGGTTCAAATGAAATTGAACCAAACGTTGACTTCGATGCTTTTGATGAAGAGCAATATGAAGACAATTAAATATTGATTGTAATTTTCATTGTGTATTGACATTTTGATTTGACAAATCATTGAATTATGAATTTATGAGTATTTTGAATTTTATGTTTGCAAATTATGAATGAGGTATTTAAATATTTTGTTTATCGACAATTATGAGTATCACTGTTTATATTTTATAATTTATAATTTTGAATATTTTATATATATATATATATAGCCGAACTTGTACCTACACCCAAGCAAAAAAAATTGCCGTACTGTCATACCCAATACTGATACGAGTACCCAAGGAAAAAAATTGCAATACTGCCATACCTGATACCAATATCTGTACCTGTACCATGACCAATAACTTAGGCATCAACAATATGCCAACGAAGCAAACTAGATTCCAATTACTCTATGCCTATCCTAGGTAGGTTTCCCATCCTAAGATAGCAGCCATTTTCTTTTCTCATTGGGAGACTGGGTCTCATTATGATCCTGTTTGAAAGGTGATGTATGAACTGTTGAGGATCTTCCTTGTAAGTATTTTGGTCTCATTTAAGACAGACAATCTAAAGTTTGAGTTTGGAAGTGGAGAGTGTGGAGGAGGCATTTGCTGAGGACTGCCTTTTATTACACAACCATGGCTAAATTCTTTGAGGTATGATTTTGCAGTAATTGGGACAGTAAAAGGCTGAAAATATAGCAAAAAAGCAAGAGCACAAGTTCAGAGAAGTAGGGATAAGCTGTACTGCCAAAGTAGCCTCTCAATTCTTCTTAAGAGTGCTAAGTTAAATATTTTATAGTATTTTTATTCGTGATAAAAATGCTGTGTTGTTAATTTGACGATAGCCAAGTTGAAGATATTAGTAACAATTGAACATTAAGTTCATAAAGAAATGTATCAATTTACAATTTCTACCTTAGTTTGTGCTTTCCGTAATCAGAAGAATGTGTTAATTAAAACAACAGATTAGATCATCCCATTGGTTATCAACTTGTTTATTGTATGATGCCAGAACACATTTATATCAATATTTCAAGATTTGTTGTTTAATTAGTTCCTAAGATGTGATTTAATAGAAGATTTTTAGGAAATTTTCCCAGATATCAACAGTATTTGAATATTTTAGGATGTCCTGTAAGTCATATTTTTTTTTGATCGGTGTCCTATAAGTCGTATTTGGTGATGGTTGATAATATAGATTTGATAATAGCTAACTATATGACTTACCTTGTGGATTATGCCGATGACTGTGTGCCTGGTCTATGCTTGAATTGTATGTATTACTACGCCAGCCTTGTTTAAGAAATCGTTTTTGGCATATGCTCCAGATACATGTACAATATGCTCAAGGCACAGCTAAAATACCATGTTTTCCCATTTCTGAACTTGTATATGGCTGGGATATTGTAGTTTGTCATATCTGGAATGACTATTTAACATAGTTCCCAACAAAATCTGCTGAAACATGATAAATGATAAATGCAAATACAAAAGACAAGAATAAACATGAAGATGCCCAAAGTTTATTCCTGAGACTTGTTAGGTTTTTTCTTATAAAGTTGTTACAACAGTGTCCAATTTGAGTCAATCCTTAAAAAGTTAATTGTGAGTGTAAGTTGTAAAATCATTTGATATAAGACATTAAGTAGTTTTGTTATTTGGTGTCTGTGATATTGAATTGTGATTGTTTGGGATTCATTCGTTGAGGCTTTTTCTTGGAATTCATTTGCTTGGTTTAAATAACCTTATTTCAAGCATTGTACGTTGTAAAATAATTTGATATATCATATAAGATTTTAAGTAGTTTTGTTATTTGTTGTATGTGAAATTGAACTGCAGTTGTTAAGGATTCATTTGTTGAGGCTTATTCTCGGGATTCATTTGTTTGGATAAAATAAACTTATTTCAAGCATCATTCAGGAGTGTTTCCTTTTTGTTGTAAATGTGTCCTAAATACTTAGAGCAATATTAATTTGAGGTTTGAAATTTTCATGTGCAAGTGAGAGAGTTTATTGGTATTACTGTTTTTATTGTTCCTATTTGCTACTCATGTAACTTGTCTGATTTTTATATTAAGAACATTTTGTTTTATGTCTTTTCAGTTGTTATTTTTGTCTGTTTGGCATTTACTTCGGAGTCAACGCCCTGATCATAGGGTTTCCTACACCATCTGTTACATCCCAAAATGTGAGGTTACTATTTACTATTGCTAGATGCAGTAAAAGTGAATGTGATGTGAATTCTCGAGATGAATTAATGATGCATGTACCTTGTTATCAATATGAATGTTATATCACTTGATGTTGTCTCGTTTTAATGTATTTCAAATTGATGTCATTCTTGGTGTGATAATGCATATTAAGTTATAGAATTGTTAATATCCTAACTTGTGAAATATTGTAATTATACTGTTATGTTGTAAGCATTTGACTTCGGTGGACATATGTCAGTGGATGCAGGTATAGGTACCATTCCTCCAGGCGGAGGGGAAATATCACTTGGGAGAGGGGTTTGGTCGGATAACTGGTAATGTGAACTATCTGAGTATACACACACTTCACCTTAGACTAAGTAAACCAAGTTAGTTTGTACAAGTTTAAGGTAAGTCATCCATAGCTTGTATGTTTTGCAAGTAGAGGTCTTGACTGTTTTTGGTGTGTTTTATATGAGGACCTTCCTTGCGTTTGTTCACGGTCATTGTGATGGTAACATGAACGGATACATGTATTGGAAGTAAGTATATATATACATGTATATAGTATATACACATATCCGTAGGTATAAGATATGTTGATACAAGCGTAAGTTGGCTAATGGATATGCCATATGAATGTATCGATATAGTATACGTACATATACATGTACCTAGGAGATTATATTGGTATATGTATGTATATATGTACGCGTCCAATAATGTGTGGATATTAATAATATTATATTATTATATATATATATATATATATATATATGATTATGCATATCAGATATGCTAACTCGCTAACGATATAAATATATATTTGTTAAATATATATATACGCATAATTATATATTAAAAGTTATATAAATATATTATAGTTATATTAAAATATATATATATATTATATATATTAATACTTGCGTATTTAAATATATATATATGTTTAATATATTTAAGAACTATAATTATATTTATATAATAAAATATATATAATTATTTCCTAAATTAATTTAATATTAATTTCTCTTATTTGGAAAATCAAATCATTGATTTAATTATCATTTCTCAATTTATGAAAAAACGGATTATTATCTAAATTGATCTCATTTAGGAAATCGACTTATTTTCCTAAACGTTTAATATTTTCTTTCTAAAATATTAAAATGGAGCTATTCTTTGATTTATATGTGGAAATCAATATTTAATTATTTGTCATCACGTACTTAGGAAATTTGAACTATTTCCTAAGTAATATGGAAATTGACCCTTCTTATTTCCATCATGAAATTAATTAAATAGTTAAATATATGAAAATCATTGTTTATTCATTTCTCATCATATATTTGGAAAATCGAATGTGCCAAGTATAATGGAAATCGACTTTATCTATTTTCATCATGGAGTAATTTGAAAATAAGTAAAGGCTTCTCTAATGTTTAAAAGGAAATATTTGATGCATAACTATGGACTTAAAAAGGTTAGTTTTGAAAATATTTGAGAGCCTTCCGGTGAAATGAAAATGGCGGAAGAAGCTGAAACGCACAACTATGAAGAGCGATTCGCCTGGGAGAAGAAATCAACCCAGCGGGAAAACAGGGGCGACTCAAGAGATTAAGTGTTTTAAGGTCAGCCTTGACCAATTCCTAAAAGATAAATCATTTTCTTGCTAGTGCCAGGAATGGTGAGTTTTCCTGTAAGTGGCGAAATCTAATGAATAGTTGAAAAAATTTGATAATGCTGTCAATAATGCAAGTCGAATCATTGAGGAAATTGCTTAGTTAGGGCTTGGAAATCCGCCAAGTGCCCTTGAATAAGTCTGCTTGAATGTGTTGTCAGTTTGCATAAGGAAATGCGTTGCATTCCTGAGTCTATATAAAGGCTGTCATTTGCTGCAAATATTTACGAATTCCTTACCAATTCATACGAATTCACATTTTGAAAAGTATCATTTGTTGTGAGTGCAATATTCTAAGAAGTATCATATTGTTGTGAGTAACCTATATTTTGAGAAGAATTCATCATTGTTGTGATTAACCATCATTTGAGTAGAATCATCAATTTGCTGTGTGTGAGCCAAATCTGGAAAGAGTGTTCTACTGTGAGAAAGAACAGGGAAAACTCTGCTACCTGAGTTACTGCAGAAAGACCATCATCATCATCTGTGGAAGCTTAATTTACAGGCATGAATATCTTGTTCTCATTTCTTCTTGATTTTTATAAGAAATCATGCTAAACCTTTGAAGTACCATTCTGCTTTTATAGTTAGAACCTGTAAAGACATGTTAGGCGAACATAATATGTTGTTGTTATCTAAGCTTGCATTTTGATTGTCTAAAAGATACATTAAGTAAACAAGGTATACGTAATACATGTTTGTATTAGAAAGCAGCTTTCCTTTTAAAGATATACAATGCATCTAGTTATTGTTTGCTTTACTTGTATGATCCCTGTATAATGGAGAGTATTCATTACCTTAGATACTACTAATAGGACTGTGATGAGAGCGTGATTCAAGTACCTTATAGCTCAACTAAGTTATTAGGTTAACTCACTAAGCTAGCTACACTCCTAGGAAATGTTCATTCCCGTGTAGGAGGAAAAGTGTCAGGAGTACTTGCGATGCAGATTCATCCCAGTAGGTTAAATTGAAGTAGGATATCATGGTACGGATTACCACGAAAGGACAAATGACCTACGCATAGTGTAAGATAGCCCTAAGTCAAATCAACCCTGGTTAGTGTATGTGGCAGTTGACCCTCAGTAGAGATATTGATTAAAACACTTTGGCCAAAGTAGTGTAGATGAACAACGTCCTCTTGATTGAGTGATGAATACACTGTCAAGTCCACCGTGATCCCGTATTGCATACTAGATCGAGAGATTACCGGATGTACAGGTTCTAGCTATGTAGGACACACCACTATACTCAGTTGGTTTACAATATCAATTACCCAACCAATCTCTTTGTAGAAGGGAGGGCCATCTATCAAATGATAGATGTGCGAGGGACCGCATTATAAGTCTGTGGTTGGCGGAAAAGCGCTCGAGTGATGTTTCTCCTCCTTACCAGGCTACTAAGGCACCGAGATTTGAAAGGCGGATTCGTGGACCTTCTTACCACTATTAGTTCAAAAGCTCATTAGAGCTAAGTTAGATAAGGTACGTTTTACCGTTACTTGTATTTGTGAAGTTATTGTAATGACATGGAATCTTTATTGTAATTCTATGATAATATCTTGTTCATATTTTAATATTTTATCAATAAAGGAAAGAAAAATTATATTGCAATGACTTGTAGCACGTTTATTTACTCTTTTGATGTAAATTAGAAAAAATTTATTTTTATGTAGAACCGGGTCGTTACACCATCTATATATAGTTGAGCATTATTTTACTACTAATTTGGATAGCATTATACTACTAAAGCATGATATCATTAATCATAACATGTCCTACTTAATCAAACTTGAGAATACTACCCTCAGGATTCAAGAAAAGAAGAGTTCTTATCGTCAAGTTATCATGCCGATTCTTAAAAGTTGTGCACTATCTGTTCAAAGGGTGATATGTGAGGCAGCTTATATGGATAATACCTCATTATTTATGCCAGTAAAGCAGCATATTTGTCTTCAAACTATTCTCAGATTAAAATCCTATTTATTTTGTCAATGCTTCTAAAACTAAAAACACCCAACTCTTGTAATGTCATTTTTGTCTATTGGCAATGGAGCCTAACACAAATTCTAAAAATTCCCGCTATACAATTCAAAAAATTCACTTTACTTGACAGGATGTGTACAGTTAAGAAACATTGGACAAATGGAACAGATGAACAACTAGCACAATGACATTTATCACAATCAGTATTAGATTTTTATAATGTAGGAGACAGAGGTACTACAATTAACTTCTATTTCATATAATATTAAACAAGACCTAAAGAAAACACTAGATTGTGTAAAAAACATTTGTAATATAGAACCTTCTAGAGCCAAAAACATAACTTCCTCACTGATTCAGGTCATGAAAACTATTTTATATATAAGCCACATAGAAAAACTTCCTTTCAATATTATTTCCATTGAATTTTCGTGAATAGTTATCAATGTGATGAAAAACTAGCAAAATAGCATTTATGACATTCAGTATCGCCAATTCATAATTTAGCAGAACAAGACACTAGAATTAACTTCCATCTCATACAGTCCTAAGAAAAACATGAAGAATAGCCCAGCCTGTGTAAAATATATTTGCAATATAGAACCTTCTGAAGCCAAAAATATATATTCTTCAATGTTTCAGTTCACAAAAATTCTTTTAAAATTTATATATAAGCCACATAGAGTAACTTCTTTTCAATATTATTTACTTGAATTTTTCTTTCATAGTTATCAATGTGATGAGAAATCAGCATAATAGCATCTATGACAGTCAGTATTGCCTTTTCATAATTAAGCAGACAGAGGTACAACAAATTAACTTCTATCTCATGGAATCCTAAGCAAGACCTAAAGAATAGCCGAGCCTGTGTAAAAAATATATGCAATATAGAACCTTCTGAAGACAAAAAAATAGCATCTTCAATGATTAAGATAACCAGAACTAATTTATTTATAAGCCAAATAGAGAAACATACTTTTAATGTTATTTCCTTAGCTTTTTCATCCAAAGTTATCAATGTGATCAATGGAAGCTAACTGATATTTTGAAATTAGTTTTTATCTAAATAATAATCTTAATGGTGGTGAATAGACACCTGTCTTGTAAATATGTTGATAAATACTTCTCATTTGAAAGACCAGTGTCTGCCAATATAACTGCATCTATGTCATAGCCTCGGATGCATAAGGTCTCATATGCTGAAATAGTTCCAGAAATACCACCAAGTCTACCATCCCCAACAAGAACGGAGGGTAACCTAAAAGGCCTGCACTAAAAACACAAAAGATATTTTATCAAAGGAAATAACAAGAAATAGAAACAAGTTATGATTATCCACCGTAATATCAGTTAATAAAATAAAACCCCATATAATTGATTACAATCTCAATATAAATTATTTTTAGTTTTTTCAAAGTACTATATAGCTGGTACTTAATTTTAGAGAAAAGATGTTTTGCTGTATCAGAAAGATTGCACAAGCAGTCAGCTATGACCAGGCTTATGAAATACCTATGTATGCATTCAAACTAGCACCATCACACACGGACTTTCTTGAACCCACCATGTAGTTAGCACCAGGTTAAACAATATCGGCATACATACAGAGAAACAGTATCAAAAGGCTGGTGTAATTGAACAATGTCAAACTGGCCTTGAAACTGGCTTCCATGTCACCATTGGTGCTTCCAGATGGCAGGATGGCAGGAGCCATCCCCAATTTTTTTCAAAATGACAGAATGTCCCCAACGTGAAAAAATCCTATGAACATTTTCAGGTCATTTTTTGGGTTTCATTTTCAGTTTAACAGTTTGAGGGGTTGTTTGATAGGTCTGTGTCCAATCTACAAAGAGTAATTGATGGTTTCGTTGGGCAGGTTTTGTTCAATGGGTTTCATTCACTCAGAGATGACAGGGTATAGAAAGAAAGGGCAATGCAAATAAATATCCATAGTTTACATTTATTTTCAAGCTAGCATTATTCAAAGGATGGTTCTCATTGTATGTACATCATTGCATACAGATTCTATATTAATCTAGGACAACCAGAACTTTAGTTAATAGTTTTATTAAATTTGAAAAATCAAATTTATCTTACAAATGAAACTTATAAAATCTTTGATTTGATTTTTATTCAGTGCCTTCTCAAGTATTTGATCTTTATTTTCTCATTTCTTCTAAACATCTTTCATTTTATATTGACACTTATGTGCATATATTTTACACTGCTGTCCCCCCACCATCCCAAAAAATGGTCCCTGGACTGCCGGCCCCATAATGTGTCCCCTGTTGACCCACCATCTCCGTCCCCAAAATGTTATGGAACATAGAGTCAAACTTAACCAAAAAACCAACCAAAAGATCTGAGATGTACCTGTTGGAATCAAAAATCTATCTACATGCATATGACCACTCAGGACGAATGAGGAGCTGCAAACTGAGCGCACTGGCAAAAACTGGAGTTCTATGCTTTTAATAGATGGTATGCATGAGAGATGATAGATCTTAGATCTCTCTTCCTAAAGGAAGCCTGTCAAGATGAAGAATCGCATAATACGCCACATTCTTACTACAAGCAAGACTATGGAGGAAAGACTTGGGTTAAGCAGTTGTGTCTACCTTATTAGATAGAAGTCATTCTCATGTGAAGGGTTTTAAAAGCCAATTTACCATCAAACTTGCAGACTATCAAATGCCGCAAAAAGAAAATATAGTCACAATATAACAGAACAGACATCAAGAACATCTTCTAAGACTCACTACATAGTCACCTCAGGGAAAGAGACTGGGTGACTCTTGGCAATGTTTAGTAAAAGAGGGAAAAAATATATTGATGTCCACAGATGACCAAAGATAGTAAATGGAGCTCAAAATGTACATAGCAAAAAGGGTATCATAAAAGGAATGTGGGGAATCTAAAGCTGCAGAGTAAGCAGGTAGACAGCCAAGCCTTGCCAAAAACAACCATTAAAAACCTGTAGCAACACAGGAGATTGAGAAGGAGCGTAAGGGGTACAGGATAGTGCTTCAAGCACAGTTTCACTAATAAGGAACCTGTAAAAAGGTATTTTAAGTTAAAAAATTAAAAGTACAAATTAAAATCCAGATGAGCACAACACTGCTCAGAAACATGTAAAAACACATGGAGCAAGAAGCAATAAAAAAATATAATGTCCGCAGATGACCAAATACAGATTAAAGATACATATCATTTTTTTCATTTATTTTCTTCTTTTTTATCATTTATTCAGGTCTCTATTGTTCTTTTTGCTGTACTTGGTTTCTTGTTTCTCAAGACCACCTCTCCTTTATATTGGCCTGGTCAGCAATCTATTCTTATTTTGCTCTCCTCATCCTAATGATGGATCACTAAGTGTGATCTAAAACATTGTTACAAAAAAATACTACACAGTAGTGATCCATGAACTCTAAAATTCATATACAGATTACTAGAACTAGAGTTATTCAGCAAGAAATAATAGCAGAGAGTGCTAAATATTGAATGCATTCCATCCAAACAAGAGCACAAAGCAATAGGGGAAGATGCAATTGAAACATGCATAGGTGAGAAAAAAAAAGTAAGGATTGAAAACACCAAGAAAGAAAGAAGAGAAAAGTTGGCAATGACTACAAAAACCATAAGTAGTCATCAAACCTTACCACTTATTTGGGGCAAAAGCATCCCAATGTATGCTGAGCAATATTTGATGTTATCAAGGAAGATATCCAATCTGAAAAAAATAGTACTCAGAAATCCTCAGCAACAACGAAGTATTAATACACAATCAGCTAAATATAAGGCAGTCCAAACATCCAAGACCAAAAAATTGTTGAAGGTGTAGCAACACAACCCAAAGCAAGGTTCTACAATAAGTTCTGAGATGAAATGATCTCAGCCCCTTTGCTATTGAAGATCCAAAACTAAAAACTTCTAGGGCTCTGTAATGAGTTGCAAGATGAAATTGCCTCACAATCCTTTTCCTTGGAATGGCCAAAAACATAGGTCACTCACCAAATAACCAAAGATACAGGACAAAATATGGCCGCTCTAAGTCTATATCATGAGAATGTGCCTAGCCAAGGGCTGTTCCAAACTGCACCTATCAGTAATAGGCTTTAAAAATAAATCTAGTAGGCCCATGAGAGCTCTGAAAGAACTTGTTTCTGTAAGATGACTATTTTGTAAGAGCACAAAGTTAGGGTTCTTTCAAATTCAGGAGGATTCTTTTGTTTTATACAAATGATTAATTACAGAATTGTGGGCCCCACAATAACTCTTATTATGTCAAAAAACAACTCGGATGGTTAAGAGTCCCTACTCACATGTTAAGGATCACATACAAGTACAAAACTCTACATAGGTAAAACAAAGATTGATTTCAAGTGTGTATATAATACAATAATTATCCCTTTTTGTATGAAAGGCATCAACCATATTATTCAAATAAACACTAGGGCAACTAAAATATCAAGTTAAATCAATATACTACTTAGTCAAAAAATGTATTAAGGAAACACTTACTTCTATCTTCTTGTAACAACAAAAAGACTTTTCATGCATGTCCTGGATTCAACTAGAGCATTTTAAATTTTTTTAGGGAGGGGTATATTGGGGCCCTCAACCAAACCAAGATAAACAATAAAACCTACATAACCCATCCAGGGTACAAAAATACCCAAAAGACAACTCTAAGACAGGATCCATACAAGAAACAACTGCCTACTAAAAATGGAGAACATAAGCCAATAACTCAATCTTCTTGAGACAAAAACAAAAGCTTAGACAAGCCAAAGAAAATAAATAACCCCAAGGAAGAAAACTTAGGCACAAGCAAATACCATCCCTCAGCATCTACGAGAGAGAAGATGTTCCAACAGATTTTGTAATGCCCTTCCTGTTTGCAGCCTTGAGATGTCTTGATCTCGACATTGTTTTCCAACTATGTATCAAGGGATGCATAGGTTATGCTTGTGCTTGTTGCTTTGGGTGTTGATCGGTGTTTCAGCTTCACTATTTTCATTGTGGCTTGTATTCTTGCTCTGTAAGGCGTGTTTGGAACACCCGCATGTTTTGAGATGAGGTTCCTCAACATGTCAATTGTTGGCGTTCAGTTTGCATTGAGATGTGTGTTTGGCATAGTGCCAAGTTCCTTGCAAGGGCTTGATGTATGTCATGGTTGTGGTATTTCTTGAGATGCATGTGTGACGCTTGTATGTTTGGTTTATCCTAATGCTTCAGTTCATAGATGTGTGTATTATAATTCATGTTGTGATTAAATGTATCATGATTCTAGGTCATTGTATATGATGTGTACCCCATTGGGTGATTATGCTATGCTTTAACAATTATATATTGACTAGGTATGCTTGACATGTGTGTTGAGAGTGTTGACGTTATAGCAGCTTAGGGCTGTACTTCATTGCACACGCTTCAAGAAGGAAGCATAAATTAAATGGTAGTCTTTCGGCTATTTAATTTATGTTGATAACAATTGATAAACATAAAGGGCCGACCCTATAATGGTTCGCATGAATTGTTTATTGCTTGGGCCGACCTAAGTTGAGGAGGCGCCTCAATTGTATTTATACAAGGTCTTCTATTGTCATTATATTCATTCAAGTTCATCAAGTATATTCGCAATTAGAGCAGAAGTTCGCACCTTCATAGCAGCAGTCCGAATTCAAGAAAGATCATATTCATTTGTAAATCTTGCATCTAGGAGAGGTGCGATTTCATTGTATCAATTATTGGCCATTGTTGGGCCTAAGTTGTAAGCAGATTTCTGCTCTTGTTCTACCTTATATAAGAGAAATATTTGCTGGGTTTTTCTCCCTCAAGAGGAGGGTTTTCCCAGGGTATCTTGCTATGTTTATTGTCTTATGTGTTGCAATATTTTAAGTGCTTTCAGTTTATGATCTGATCTAAGAAACACTAACATGGTATCAGAGCCAGGGTTGAAAAAGATCGTGATCAGATTTAGTTTGCAGCACTCACTCTAATCTTTTTCAGTCTATCTCCTAATTCAAATTTCAAGATGGTGAATGGTCTGAAAATCGAAGATAGACTTGAAGGAGTTTCGAACTACACATCATGGAGGTTCAGGATCATGCTCACATTGGAAGAGAATGATTTGGCTGAGTTTGTGAAAACAAAAGTTCCTGAACCTGAGGAGGAAGAAGAGAAGTTGCACTGGAGGAAGAAAGATACTAGGGCAAAGAAAGTGTTGGTTGATTCCATCAAGGATCATGTTGTACCGATTGTCTTCAAGTTGGATACAGCTAGAGAGATGTTTACAACTTTGGAAGAGATGTATGAAATCAACAACACCAGTCGAGCACTTGCATTGAAGCAACAACTTCATCATGTGAAAATGACGAAAGGAGAATCTGTAATTACTTATTTCATGAGGATTTCAGAGATAAGAGATCAGCTCTCCACAATTGGTCACATGATTGATGACAAAGACTTGACTACGATTGCTCTCAATGGTCTTTCGCTTTCATGGGAGTCGTTTATTCAAGGAATCAGTGCAAGATCTAAACTTCCCAAGTTTGATCGATTGAGGATTGACTGCATTCAAGAGGAGTCGAGACAAGCGGCTAGGGGCATTGGTCAAAGTTCGAAGAATGAAGAAATACATGTTCTTGCCTCTCATTCGTCGAAGAAAGGAAAAGGTTTTAAGAAAGAGTTCTTCAAAAGGAATCGAGAAAATGGAAATGATGGTGCTCCTGCCTTCAAAAGGAAACGAGATATGTCCAAGATTCAATGCTTTCATTGCGATAAGTATGGTCACTTTGCGAAGGAATGTCCTCTCAGACCTAAGCAGCAAGTTGCCACCACAAATGTTGAAGAAGTTGCTCCGCAGAAGGACTCCAATGATTATCTATTCTATTCAGCCTTGTCAAGCAATGTATCTACCGACACCAACACTTGGCTGATTGATAGTGGTGCCTCTAGGCACATCACCGGTTTCAAGGGACACCTTTCAAACTTAGTGGAGAGTAACTCTAGTGAACAAGTCGTTATTGGAAACGATGCTAGATATTCTGTGAAAGGAGTTGGAAACTCCACTCTTCACCTGGATTCCGGGATCTCATTGGAGTTGAATGATGTACTGTTCGTTCCAGGGATAAAGAGGAATCTTGTCTCCATTTCAGCATTAGAAGACAAGGGTTATCAAGTTGCATTTTCTAAAGGCAAAGTTCTTATATGGGCAAAGAACTCCAACTTCAAAACTGCTCAAGTGATTGGAGTTAGACATGAATGTCTCTACAGGCTATGCACTCGCCCCCTTCAAGCTCTTGTGCATAACTCTTCCAGCATATGTGATCTTTAGCATCGGAGATTGGCCCACATTCAGTTTCGAGCATTACCTATCATGGAGAAGATGGTCACCGGTCTTCCGAAATTCAACCAGGAACATGAAGGTACATGCAAAGGATGCGCCCTAGGCAAGAATACAAAAGGTACGTTTCATTCTAGTGAAAGTAGGTCTAAATGTATTATTGATCTCATTCATTCTGATTTATGTGGTCCAATGTCTATTGCATCTTCTAGTGGTTTCTTGTATTACATTATTTTTATTGATGATTACTCTAGAAAGACTAGGATTTATTTCTTGAGATCTAAAGAATCTGAAGAAGTATTAGAAAGATTCAGAGAATTCAAGGCACAGGTTGAAAACCTGTCTGGGAAAAGGATCAAGGTTTTGAGATCCGATAATGGTGGAGAATACACCTCTGGCACATTTCGTGATTTCTGTATTGAAGCGGGGATTAAGAGGGAGTTTAGTGTTCCCTATAATCCACAACAAAATGGTATTGCTGAAAGGAAAAATAGGTCTATTGTGGAAGCGGTAAAAGCTATGATCCATGATCAAGATCTACAAATCTCTCTCTGGGCTGAGGCATCTAGGACAGCTGTCTATGTTCAGAACAAGAGTCCCCATAGGATCTTGGAGAATAAAACTCCTGAAGAAGCATTCTTAGGGGTGAAACCAGAAGTTAGTCATTTGAGGATCTTTGGTTGTCCAGTATATGTTCATATTCCAAAGGAAAAGAGAACAAAGTTAGAACCTTTTGGGAAGAAGGGAATTCTGGTGGGCTACAGTGAGACATCGAAAGCCTACAGAATCTACATTCCAGGTCAGAAGTCTATTGAGATCAGTAGAGATGTCACATTTGAGGAAGATGTTGCCTTCAGAAGATCCAAGGGCACTCCTATGGAGATCGATGAAGAAGAACCTCCTCAAGATATGGAAGTTGACCATATTCCTAAGAATCAGAAGGAGGTTCCAGAACCTAAAGAAGAAGATGATCCAGTTGAACCCTTGGATCCTACTAATGGGCCTTTAGATATTGTGATTGGAAAGAAAAGATCTCTTTGGGCTCATAGGACAATGTAGGAGGCAGAAAGTTTTGCAGCCCCAAGAGGAGCTTTTAGAGAAAGCAAGAGACCTCATAAGTTCTCTAGTTATGTTGCCTTGATGAGTCAGATCATTGAGTCAGAGCCTTCAAGCGTCGAAGAAGCTTCTAGTCAACAAGTATGGAAAGATGCCATGACTGAGGAGTATTAGTCCATACTTAAGAACGATGTTTGGGATATAGTCCCTAGACCCAAAGGCAGATATGTGGTGTCTTCTAAATGGCTCTTCAAAATCAAGCATGCAGCTGATGGGAGCATTGAGAAGCACAAGGCAAGATTCGTGGCCAGAGGGTTCTCACAAAAAGAGGGAGTTGCCTATGAAGAAACTTTTGTTCCTGTGGCTCGATATACGTCTGTCAGAACCATCATTGCTATTGCTACATCTAGAGGACGGAAGATTCACCAAATGGATGTAAAGACAACCTTTCTGAATGGTGTAATAGAAGAAGAGGTTTACATTGAGCAACCCGAAGGATTTGAGGTGCATGGGAAGGAGTCTCATGTTTGCAAGCTAAAGAAGGCCCTGTATGGTCTTAAGCAAGCTCCTCATGCTTGGTACGAAAGGATTGATCAGTATCTATTGAGTTTTGGTTTCTCAAAGAATGATGCAGATTCTAACCTCTACTTCAAGGTAGTAAATGGTGAAGCTTTGATTCTGGTTTTGTATGTTGATGATTTGATTATCACTTAATTCGTAGGTCTGACTTTTTTGTTTCAGTTTGTGTTTCTTCTTATGCTTTGATTTTGTTTTCCAAATTACAAGAATGATACATAAAGAGCATACGCATACCAAGAAAGCTTCAAATAACTAAGCTAATGGAATAACTTGAGAACATTGCTCATTTCGATGTCTAAATATAGTTTCTTCATTACATAAAGGTCGCTTACAATATATAACTTACATTTTCGATGCTGAGTATTACATAGATCATATTTTAACTTACAGCCAAAACACACTATGAATAGTGCCCTGCTACAGTACCCGCGCCCAATGGAATGCTGATTTCTCTTCGAAGCAACCAGCAACGTAGATCTCCAAAAGAGCAGCAAAATAACAGATCTGCAACTTTAAGGTGGTGTTTCACACCCTCGAGCAGCTCCAAACGAACAACCAAGCCCCACTAGGCTCACCCACTGCAAGAAACAAGGAAACCCTAGCCTCCTTCTTCCTCCAAGCTTCACTCCCAAGTTTTCTTCAAGCAAAATGATCATCTGATGAGAAGGGTCAAACTTTCTCTCTTGCATTTTATAATTTTACAAAGGAAACACTATTCATTAAAGTGAGCACTATTCACTGAAGTTATAACATTTTCACTTTAGTAATGAATAGTAACTTTAAAATATAAAGTGACCCCTTCATTTCAAAACACATGGTCCCCTAGGCCGAGGATGGTGAAATAAAAGGTGAATATCGTTAAATTAAGCACCAGTATCATGCCAAACGCCACAATTCACCCTGCCACCATGCTTCGAAGATCAACACTGAAGTTTGACGACCAAGTGCCCGTCCAAGTGACCCTCTATCCAGAACCATTAGCCTACGAGGGTTGACATAATAGGCTAATCTACTGATGTCCGAGTGCCTAATTAGAAGGGGACATCACATTCTAACCTCTACTTCAAGGTAGTAAATGGTGAAGCTTTGATTCTGGTTTTGTATGTTGATGATTTGATTATCACTGGTGAGGAACACCTAATTCTAAAATGCAAGAAAGAATTAGCTTCAGAGTTTGAGATGAAGAATCTAGGTCTCATGCATTACTTCCTTGGCTTAGAAGTTTGGCAAAAGCCAGACGAGATGATTCTAAGTCAAGGCAAGTATACTACTGACATTCTCAAAAGGTTTGGTATGATCGACTGCAAACCTATGTCTACACCCATGGAGACTAATCTAGATAAGTTGAAGGAGGCTGCAGCTAGTTCAGATCCAGTGGATTCTACTATGTATAGACAATTGATTGGTTCATTGATGTATCTAGTTAACACTAGACCTGACATTTGCTATGCAGTGAGTGCACTTAGCCAGTTTATGTGTGAACCAAGGCAAATACATCTTGTTGCAGTTAAACATATCCTAAGATACTTGCGTGGCACAATTGGATATGGGTTGAGATATTCTTCAGGTGAGGACTTGGAGTTACATGGCTTTACTGATTCTGATTGGGCAGGATGTGTCTCAGATCGGAAGAGTACCTCTGGTTGTTGCTTCAGTTTGGGTCCTGCTCTAATTTCTTGGTGTAGCAGGAAACAGTCATCAGTGGCTTTGAGTACAACCGAGGCAGAATACATTGCAGCTTGTGTAGCAGCTCGTGAGGTAGTATGGCTTCGTAAGCTCCTTGCAGGATTGTTTGAACAATCAATGGAGCCTACCATTATACACTGTGATAACCAGAGTTGTGTAAAGCTTTCTGTCAATCCCGTGTTTCATGACAGAACAAAGCATGTTGAGATCAAGTACCATTATATTAGAGATATGGTACTAAGAAAAGCTATACAGTTGAGGTATATCAACACTGATGAGCAAACGGCAGACATTCTCACCAAGCCTCTCTCCAGAATCAAGTTTGTGTACTTTCAAGAAAAGCTTGGTATGGTGGAGAATGCAACCTTGACTGAGAAAGAGTCTCAGTATCAGTGATCCTTAAATTAGTAATGCATTTCTCTATTGAGAGAGATTTGATGTGCAAGCCCTTGATAATACATTTCTATATTGAGAGAGATTTGAGGTGCAAGTCCTTGGTAGTGCATTTCTCTTCAAGATTTGAGGTGAAAGCCCTTGTTTCCACCCTCTGGGAGAGCCACGGTGGATGTCATGTGTGTGACTCCATGACAACATCACATGAGGGAATCCGTGATGATTTACTTGTGATTGTGTATCACCCTCTGGAGGAGCCATGGTGAAAGTCACATTGAGGTGACAACATCACATTAAGTGATGAGCACTTGTACATACCATCTATGGAGGTAGCCATGATGGTTGATATCACGATGAGGTGATATTCTATTTGTTTTCATATTGATATGATGTGTCGTGTGTAGGTGGAAGTATCCTCCCTAGCTGAGAGGGAGTGTTGATGTTATAGCAGCTTAGGGTTGTACTTCATTGCACACGCTTCAAGAAGGAAGCATAAATTAAATGGTAGCCTTTCGGCTATTTAATTTATGTTGATAGCAATTGATAAACATAAAGGGCCGACCCTATAATGGTTCGCATGAATTGTTTATTGCTTGGGCCGACTTATCTTGTAATTATCATTTATTATGTTTCTTCATAGAGGGCCGACCTAAGTTGAGGAGGCGCCTCAATTGTATTTATACAAGGTCTTCTATTGTCATTATATTCATTCAAGTTCATCAAGTATATTCGCAATTAGAGCAGAAGTTCGCACCTTCATAGCAGCAGTCCGAATTCAAGGAAGATCATATTCATTTGTACATCTTGCATCTAGGAGAGGTGCGATTTCATTATATCAATTATTGGCCATTGTTGGGCCTAAGTTGTAAGCAAATTTCTGCTCTTGTTCTACCTTATATAAGAGAAATATTTGCTGGGTTTTTCTCCCTCAAGAGGAGGGTTTTCTCGAGGTATCTTGTTGTGTTTATTGTCTTATGTGTTGCAATATTTTAAGTGCTTTCAGTTTATGATCTGATCTAAGAAACACTAACAGAGAGCATACAAGTACAAGATTATTTCTTCACCTAGTTATGCAGGTATGAGTTATTCTCCAATGGTGGTTATTTCTAAGATGTCACACTAGGCCTCCCTTTCGCCAGTTCCCAATTGTACTCGAATCAAGTATAGGATGTGTCATGTTTGACCCTATGTTAACCCGAATCTGAATCAGAGGCAATTCCGGACTCCATCCATGTTGTGAGTTACCAATAAATGTTTAATTTAATTAATGGTTTAAATTCTTTGTTGATAGTTAATGAATTGATAGGAATGAAAAAATTGAAAATGTTATCTGGCGAAATATTTTTGTGCTTTGGGAAAAGGGGAAAAATAAAGTTAAATTATTTAAATTTTGGAAAATTCACTAAGTTGAAAATGCATATTTATACTTGATTTAATTGTCTTGTCAAATTATTGCAAATGAATTATTGTGGCATGTCTTTTTTTGCTCAAAATCTAAGTTACCGGTTCAGGTTCGAGGACACGTTCGGGTACGAGAACCTGGTACGTGGGATCGTGAAAAAAAAATTTAGGGGTTTGGGTACGTGTGTATATATATACAAAAAAATAAGAGAAATATACAGAATTGTAAAACTAAATCATTTCATAGTATGATACGTGATCATTGATCAATGCCAAATGCCAAAGATAAATATTAGATATCAATTGATAGTTGAAAAATATTCAAATAGGAGGAAAAAAAAAAAATTTTAAATGTTCTTTTATTAAGTTTGGGCCCACTTTTTATGACTTGGGTCGTGGGTTCTCCCGAGTTCGTGCATGGTTCGCCTGGGTTCATGATGATTTCACCCAGGTTCGTGCTGGGTACGCACAGGGTGCGCCCCCAGCACTGTGGGTTCGCCCGGGTGCGCGGGTGTGCGCACCCTGGCGAACCCACAATGCTGGGTGCGCACCTGCAGACGAACCTGAACCGGGTTCAGGGCCTGCAGGTATGAAACCTGCAACATAGCTAAAAATGCATTTGGCAAAAGGAATGAGAAAAACGAGTAAAAAGAAAATAGGAAAATAGAAAATAGAGAAAATGATTAAAAAGGGAAAATAGAAAGTCTTTTTGGATTACTCTTTTTTTTTTAAGAAAAATTCTCTACAAAAACCCTCTTTTGAAAATTTGAAAATTTGGGAGTTTTTGCTCATTTTTGGAATGGGGAAGTTGGGGATTGGATTGAGAATTGCAAAAGAATGCTTGGTATGTGTGGTTTCAGCTCCACCCAATTGTGAGGAAATTGTAAGAAAACTATGTTTTTTGGTGTGTTTGAATAGGAGGTATTTCTCTCTCTCTTGGTTCTTGGTTTCTTTTGCATGCTGGATTCCATGCTCACCCTAAGGGAGCATTGGACTTCCTTTTAGTTTGAAATTTCAAAGAATTAGAGTAGATTTTAATTATTTAAAAATATGTAAAAAATGTCATTTTGTGCCCTCACCATGCCATTTTTTTAAAAATGCCCGGAATTCGAATTTTATCACATGAATTAGGTGTTGTTCACATTTGAACCAAAAGGGCACCTTTCATTTTTTGAAATTTTGAAATTTTGAAAAATGGAAAAATTCAAGCTCCATTAAATACAGTTTGCATGAAAATTGCTGGTTTTTGTGTTGAAAATTTTTTAGGAAATTTTGAATTTTAGAAATGATTTTGAATGTTTTAGATTGAAGGATTTCATGTCTCCTTCATGGTTTTTCATAAGAATCATTTTAAAATCATGTTCAGAATTTTGTATGCCATGTTTTTGTGCCTTGTTTCTCATGCCACGCTCAATTGTGATGAGTCGTGATGAACTTAGGATGAAGGTACTAGAGAGTCATAGGGGAATGGCTCTTGATGTAGGTCGGGGCACAAAGGGGCCCAAGGATAGGATGAGGGGAGAGTCCCCTTAATAAGTGAAAACTAATGATATTGGATAAATAAAACTAACCAAGATAATGATTCCTATGCCATACCCAAAGTGCTAGTACAGGCTTGATATGGGCAGAGAAGGCATGTCCACATAGGGAGTGTTGGGACTTGCAGGTTGGGTTCCTCATGTGGGTGAGTTGATTCATACCCAACTCTACTTAGCCATCCCTTCAAGCTTTGCGATGACACTCCCTACCTCCTCTCTAGCATCTTATCCTTGTGCCATTAGTGTGTGTGCACTGTTCCCAATGAGAGTACTTTGTTTTGTGCCATTGGTGTTTGGGCTCAATAAGTATTTATATTCTTATCCATCATGTGAGATTGATTGTGTGAATCTTGCTTTATGTGTATGTTGCATGTATGCTTCACATATGGCGTGTGTGTAAGCCTTCTCCCAATGTGTTTGGTGTGAGTGTGCTAGTGGCTTGTTCGACTATGTCCTACCACAATGGAATTGGACCTTTGGGTACCACGTGGTTGGTTGGTGTGGAAACATTGTTGGGGATTCAAGGATTTTGGGAAGAGCTTCAAGATCGTGCTCAAGTTGGAAAGAGATTTTTCATTCATTTATTTCTCAATTGTATTATCTTGTAAAGTAATGTATTTGAAGGAAGTTTGAGTCCTCTACCTCAATTGTAATTATGATATTTGAACCTCCTTAAGGGGATGTATTGTAATGGTTCCATAAATGCTTTTACGTGTCTCGACGTTGGAGTTGAGCACGCATGCTATCTTGTATGCTATTGACCTCATTGCAATGTTGGTTAAAAAGAATGTAGAGCATGTTTTGAATTGGGTTTAAAATGAGTGCAAAGTTAGAAAACATGTTATTTGATCTTTGAAGTCTTTAGCTCTCTTTTGTGTGCTTAGTGTGTTGGTGAGAACCACCTAGTTGAGGGGTTGGTCGTGGCAAGGTTAGGAAGTGTAGGACACCTTTCCCCTTCACCCCTTGTGTCATAGGCCTCATGTTGGAGCTTCTTGTGGTCTCCCCAACCGTTGGGAGTTATCTCCTTCGTGGGCTAGTATGAGGAGATATCAAATGTCTAGGACCTTTTGGGTTCCCCAATCATTTGTCATTTTTGAGTTTGTTTGTTGTCGTGGTGCCTTATGATTCCTAAGCATCGTGAATGTCCTAGGGACCAAAACTAAGCTTGGGCTTGCTCACTGATCACGAGACTAGCGCTAGAGCCAAGACTACAATGCTAGGAAGGACTACAGTGCCTAGTTGGGACTTTGGCGCCAAAACAAGACCCCAACACTAGACTAGGACTCCAATGCTAGGTGTGGACACCCGTGCACTCGTGATAGTGTCCTTTCTGGGTGCTAGTGTCCTCTACTACCTTGTTTCCATTATTTCTTCGTTTGTTGGGTCTTTTGATTGTTTCTCGAAAAAACTTTGTATACGAAAGTCATTCCCCTTGGCCTAGTGAGTCTTCCCATATCATTTTGGCAACAAGTGTCAAAGTTAGGGAGTTGTGGCACCTCTTTCCATTGGGAAGTGTCTTGTTGCTTGGAAGCAAACTATCGTCATTCTAGTTGGTGGAGGGTTTACACCTACTAGTAAGACAACCTCTTTTGTAGGCTTGTCCTCATGTCTAGGTGTTGTTTAAGGTTGTTGAGTGAATTTGAGGCATCCTACTCGTTTTGAAAACTAATGGTTGCGTTGTCTAATGGACATGTGTTAGCTCCTAGTCATTCCACCATCTATGTGGGTTTTTGTGGGTGTGTTAGGGTTTGTAAGTGTGTCTTGGTGTGGATTTGAGGTTGAAGATTCCCTCATCCTACCCTAGTGTCTCTTCACGAGAGTACGCAATCATGGGTTAGTACCCGATTGTCATTTGGGTGTCATTTTCCCCTCTTGTAGGTTCATTGTGATCGCTCCGTCCTGTCGTGACCTTTTCACACATCGCCCCATTGCAAATGGGGACCCTCTTGTTTTTTTTTGCTTTTGGGTTTTTTGCCTTGGCGTCGCAACTGCTAATTACCATGTTTCTTTTACAATGAGGAGTTTGAGTTTTTATTTAAAGGGTCACCCGAGCCAAGTATTGAATTTGAGGCCAAATCAGTGCACGAACGTCATCAAAGTGTTTAGAGGGCCTTGTGGATGAAGATCGACTGTCATTTCAGTCAATTCTGACACTTCCTAAATTTTAGGGTTTCCACCCCGGGCCCCTATTTTTTAGGGACTTTTTTTGGCATTTTTAGCCCATTGTGGAATCCCTATTTTTTAGGGGCTATTTTTAGAAAGTTTCTATTTTGGGAAAATTTTCTATTTTTAGAAAATTTCTATTTTTGGTAAGTTTGCAGGTCATGGCTTTGTCAACATCAACTTCAAAAGATTACAAAAGAAAAAATGGGTGAAAATTTTGAAAAATCTGGAAATTTGCCTAAGGCATGGATATGCATGTGCTAAATTCGCCCAAGCATGAAGAAATAAAAAATGGCAGAGGTACAAGCAAGTCCGCCATGTAGGTTGCAAGGAAAAAATTGACGAAGTGCAAGCCAAGTCCGCCATTGGCAAGGAAAAAATTGCAAGGCTGCAAGGAAGTCCGCCCAAAAAATTGCAAGGCATGGTGGAAGTCCGCCCAGCAACATGCAAGAAAAAATGGCTAAGTCATGAGCAAGTCCGCCCCAAGGTAGATGACAAGGAAGCTAGCAAGTCCGCTCCAAGGTGTTGGGAGATGGCATGAAGGCTAACAAGTCCGCCCAGCAATGTGAAGATGGCAAAACACACTTGAAGTCCGCCATGTGCAAGGTGGCAAGGCAATGACAAAGTCCGCCCAGCCTAGAAGTAAAATGGCAAGACAATGACAAAGTCTGCCCAAGTGAAAAATGGCAAGTGACATGTGAAGTCCACCCCAAGAAGGTTGGAGAAGGGTGGGAGTGTGAAGAGGTCCGCTCCAAGATGTTTGGAAGTGGAAATTTACAAGGGAAAATTCGCCATTTAGTAAATTAAGTGACAAAGCACACTAGAAGTCCGCCCTTGGATGAAGGCAACATGGCAAGGAAGTTCCAAAGTTCGCCCCACAGCATGGAAGAGAAATTTCTAAGGCATTGGTCAAAATATGCCAAGCATCAAGGATGGCAAGACAAGTATGAAGTCCGCCACCCCCAGCATCATAAAAAATTTCTAAGGCATTGGCAAAGTGCACCAAGCACGAAAGATGTCAGAGAAGTTGCCAAGTCCGCCCTGGCAATTGGAAAGGCACAAGCAAAGTCCGCCCCCCCCACAGCATGGTGAAAATTTCTAAGGCATGGAAAAAAGACGTGATTGGCAAGCCAAGTGCCGAGTCCACTCGAGCATGTCCAAGACACAACGAAGTCCGCCAGGGAGAAAGAAAAAGAATTGGCTTGCCAATGAGGAAGTCTGCTCAAGCATAATAGAAAATTGACATGACATGTGCCAAAGTCCGCCAAGGTTAGAAACAAACATGGTAAAATTTGCCAAGAGGAAGCAAAAAATGGCTGAGTGTGGAATTTTCCTACAATAAAAGGATCAAATTTTGACTAAGTGTTGGAAAGAAAACATGGAAAAACGAACAAGGTGACCAAGGAGGACATCCAACCTGCTGAAGTGGCGCCTCGACCAATCAAATTGTTCCAAGATGGCACGTCCAGATTCAATGAACCTGGCACTCCACAATGCGGCAACTTTCTATTTTATTGTTGGTTCATATTTAGCAGGAAGGACAAGTGTCCCAAGTGTAATTTTCTCATTAGTCGAGAAGAGTTAGTTATGACAAGCCCTAATTAGGGTTTTATTTTGTAATCTTGGCCGATGATTCTAAATCAATCTTGGCCATTGAATTGTAATTGGGGAGCCTATAAATTGAGCTCATCCCTCATTTGTAAAGCATGGGAGCATGTTGCAAAACATGTTGAGATAAGTAAATTGTTGCATATGACTGCCAAAGTAATAAGTAATGCATTGTTCAAATTGATGGTGATTATTTCTCTTATTTTGGAGTTGGCATGGTTCTTATCCCTCATCATAGTTTAGATTTTATTTCATGTATGTTAGACGAATGCAAGATTTGATAAGTATTAATTTATGGTGTAACTCTACTCATACTTTCTTTGAATGGATGATTTTCATTCAATGCGTAAAGTTAGACTGAGCTTTTGATGTGTATGCTTCAATGTTTACTTCGAATAATATTGTTCTATTGATGATGTTGTTTGTAGTAAAGAAATCTTAAGCACAAAACCCTAGAAGATTGCACCCACTTTGTGTAGTTGTCGTTGAGCGTGGCAAAGCAAAGCGTGGTTAGTGGTTTCATCAAGTTAATACCGTCTCTTGGATTCTTAGGAAGTAGATTAAAAATTCTAAACCCTTATCTCCTTTTTAGTTTGTTTGATCCAGGACCCAAACAATAGAGCTTTATTGTCTAGACCTTCATTGTGAATTAAACAAGCCTAGCGTAAGTCCCCTCGTGATTACCAGCAAACCACATACTACCACAGAGCCTATCCGCACCCCAATTTTGGAACATTGGAATTACCTTGTGACCTATCTCGCAATCTTAGCACGAAAGGTGATTTTTATCAAGAGAGGATAGAGCGTCCAAGGACACTTTATTCTAGAGTGTTTGTGTGTGTCACAAAACACGCATCAACACGTCCTATGACTGGTAGCAAATAGAGAGGTTTGGAGTTACATATATAGCTCCTCTTTCACCCGTATAATAATGAGGTTCCCCATACCTTTTCTATATGGTGGTAACTAGTTATTTTGTTATATTAAAGATCTCATGTTTTTTGTGTAGTAAGGAGATTGTAAGCATTATAAGATTTCAAGGTGTCATCTTTATTATGCATGAGGTGTTTTTTTGTCAAATGGTTTCTCCACTTCAAAAAAATTGTCTCTCCTTTGTTGTAGTATGATTTTCTTTTATTTTGTTAATTTATTGTGTATTGCTTATGATTCAATGTTTTGTAATTGTATCTTCGACTAATATCTTCCGAACAGAATATCAAGTCTATGATACTAAACCTTGGATTTGAGTGTGTAGATAGCTTCTGATCAAAAAAAGTACATGTTGTGTAGCTCTATAGAAGTAGATATCTTTAAAATATTGCAATATATTCCAATATATTTTTCCTTGGAAGGGTTCTCAACATTTTCTTGAAAATATCATGACTTTTTCAAAAATATATTTAACCGAAATTTTCACCAATCTAAATTATTGGTGATATGTAATTGGTAATATCACAATAAATTAGTGCTTTTCTATATAAGCATCAAACTTGGAAGCTTTTGGTCATTATACTCTAGAACTTTTATAAACTGGTTGTACACCTTGAATGGTGTAACTAGTTGTTATGATTTCTATCTGCCATTATCGGATAGAGGTTAGATCTATTGCCAAGGAACAACGGCAATTATCGTTGTCGTGATTTCAAAAACGAACATGGTTGTCTACAATTGTGAAGACACATGGTATAATTGGGTTTGAAAACCTTGTGAATAGAGAACATGACCATCATTATTGTGGTTAATGACTATGATCGTTGCCTCTGATAGCAGCAAACACTTTTGTCATTATTCATGATTCGTGAGAATAGTCATTACTGCTCAAAATTGTCAAATGATTATGCTGTCCTTTGACTTGCCATTATTGTTGCATCACAAATGGTAGTATTGTCATTGACTTGCTATCATTTCTACTTATCAATGGATATTGTTGTCGTTATTTCATTTGTAAAATAGTTATATGATTGAGATAATTGTTTGGGAATTTTCATTGTGAAAGATCAATTGTTAATAATGTCATACCCATTAAGACTGTCGTCATCATTAATGTCTTTTGACATAACTCCTTTTGTGATTAATAATCAGTGTTCCACGGGGACGCGTCCCCCCCGAAAAACCACGCGCACCCGAGACGGGGACATTTCTGAGACGGGGAGACGCCTGGGAAACGTCCCTCCGCCGTCCCTCCGTCGTCTCCAAAACGTTTCCTCTTAGAGGGAGACGTTTCCCTGCCGTTTCTGGTGGGGAGACTCCAGGGAAACGCCCAGGAGACTTACCCACGTCTCCTCTATATGAGAAACGTTTCCTAAAAATTAGTAAGTTTTGTTTAAAAAATTAAAAAAGGTAAAAAAATTTAACCTAAAGTTTTATTCGATGATGTTTTGAGTTTTTACTATCATTTCATTTGTTTTGACTGGGTCTTCATCGTGCGACTGGAGCTTCTTCAAAGAACACGATTTGCGTTTGGGGTTTGAAGATCGACTAGTGCATTGCATTCAAGATTGAGGTATGTTATTTTTCGAAGTTTTTTTGTTGGTTTTTGTTTTCCTCCGCCCTTCGTTTTCACTCCCGTGTAGCGGCTTCTGCAAACCCCGCGACCATTGCATTCCATGAGCCGACATCTCTTTGAGACGTCCAGTCAAAAAATGCGACCCAACAGCCAGCGCTTCCACAGTTTGCATACATTAAAAATTTTAATTTTTTTTTAAGTCATAAAATTTATAGCACACCTGCTATTTGCATTTGCTTGAACAGTTACCTTCTCTAAGTCTAAGTTGCTGAACTGGGTTTGGCAGTTTGCCAATTTGAGTCATGAATTTCCACAGTCCATGAAAATGTATTAATAACGGTTCTGGCAGACAACTGTGTAGTATTTTTGGAATCAAAAAATTCTTCACAGTTTTCTACCAGTTTTGCCAATTCCTTTTCCCCCACTCCGGTACAGCTGGGTTCAAACTTTAGCCATAAAAGATATATAATAAGATATTAAAATTTATAAAAATACAATAAATTCGAAAAATATACAGAATTAATTTATATACATTTGGAAGAAGTAGAACACGGTTAATTAATAATTACATTCATTTTAAATTTATCAACATCTTTCCTTCACAAACTAATTAGCAGAAATGTTCTCGAGTTCAGAAATTGACTCAAATTAATAATTATGTGCTTAAAGCCTTAAACTGTCTGTGCAACTGCAACTGCATATCCTGCAATCATTGCATTCCATGAGATGACATCTCTTTGAGCCTTGAAGTTGAAAGTTTCTGATACTCTGATTTCAAAATTTAAAATTTCTGATGCATCATACTGTTTTTTTTATTTTCAAATTTCATCTTTTGCAATAAATTTTAGAGGTCTGATTTTTTTTTAAAATCTTTTTTGCAGCATCATTTGACATTATCATTATGAGTTCAGTCAATAGAAGTGATGATGAGGTTGAAGCAGAAATTGGAAGTGGAAGTGAAAATGAATCTGATGAATCAGATTTTCAAATAGAAGAGGCTAAACATGAGAGTCAAGCTGAAGCAGGTTCTGTTGAGAGTAGAAAAGATAAATGCCCTTCAAAAATCCTCCAAAGATATGCCAAGGGCTCCTTTGATCCAAAATCACCATTAAAACAATTTGCAACTAAGAGGCTAGCACAGCCTGGGTCACGTGGGGGCACCAGAAAGTGGGAGTGCCACCTTTGTCATCTTGACTGGTTTGGGAGCATTACTAGAACTAATGCTCACTTTCTTCTTATTCGAGGCAAAGGTGTAGATGTTTGCAAGAAGGTGGAAAACAATGCGAAGTATAGAGCTGAATTTGTAAAATTATGGGGTACTAATGAGGAAGCAACACCTATGACTGCTACACTGGCACATAGGAGTAAGGGTGATCAGATTGCAGCAGTTTCTACTTCTAGTTTGCAAAGTCAAAGGCCACCAAATCCATTCAGTTCAGGTTCAGGAGAGCCTAAGGGGAAACGTAAAGTGGCATCTTCAACTTCACAACCATTGGCAGATGTATTCAATGCACAAGCAAAGGATGAGGCAGATGATGCTCTTGGCAAATTCTTTTTTGCCAATGGCATTCCATTCCATGTGGCTCGCTCTCCTTATTATAAGGAAGCTATGTCAAAGGTAATAAGGACAGGACCATCATATGTGCCACCAAGGGAGACTAGATTGAGGACAACAATCTTGGATCAAAACTATTCCAAGATTAATATTCTGATGGAGAAGATGAAGAGAACCTGGGTCACAAGGGGATGCAGCATAGTCATGGATGGGTGGACAGACATTAGGCATCGTCCACTCATCAACATCATGGTCACATCTACAGCGGGCCCTTATTTCCTTAAGGCTATTGATTGTTCAGGGCATAGAAAGGATGCTCATTATCAGTTCCAGATCCTCAAGGATGCCATAGAGGAGGTTGGGCCACAAAATGTGGTGCAGGTAGTGACAGATGCGGCCCATGTGTGTAGAGTTGCAGGGAAGTTGGTTGAGGCAGCCTATAGACACATTTGGTGGACTCTTTGCTGTGTGCATGCTATGAATAATGCACTTAAAGACATGGGTAAAATCAACTGGATCAAATCAATTGTGAGTGATGCTAGAGATGTGCAGATGTTTATCTGCAACCACCATACTTCACATGCACTTTTCAAGTCCTTCTCCAAGAAGGAATTCTTGAAACCTGTAGAGACTCGGTATGCATCATACTTTATTCTCTTGGAGAGAATGCTTGAGTTGCAAGAGCCATTGCAACTAATGGTAATGACAGCATAGTGGAACCGATGGCCTGAGTCGAAAACACAACAGGGATTGAGGGTTAAGGAGGTGGTGAAGAATGATGTTTTTTGGGCTGATGCCAAATATATTGTCTCCATCATTGATCCGGTCTTCAAAGTTATTAGATTTGGGGATTCTAATGCACCTTCCCTTGGAGAGGTATACGAGTGCATTGATTCCATGCTTGATCAAATGAAGGTTAAAGTGCGAGAGAAGGACCCCACAATGCAATTCTACACCGAGCATATTTATCCAATCATTCAGCATAGATGGGAGAAGCTCAACACTCCCTTACACATGGCTGCCTATGCATTGAACCCAAAGTGGTATGTGCCACGTCTCGGCAGAATGTCACCTATAGAGGATGTTGAGGTGAAGGAAGGGTTCATGAAGGCCATTGACAAAATGTATGATCCTATAGAGGCCAGCTTGCTTCGCACCGAGTGGACAAAATTTGCCACTCTTTGGGGATATTCAGAGGCGGCAAAGCTAGATTTGGAGACTATGTCAAAGGAGGACCCCAAATTGTGGTGGACTATGCACGGACCTAGATCTTTGATTACTACTCTAGCCATTCGTTTGCTGTCCCAGGTTTCTAGTTCTTCTGCTGCTGAGAGGAATTGGTCTACTTATAGCTTCATCCACTCCATTAAGAGGAACAGACTTACTTCTAGGAGGGCAGAGAAGCTTGTGGCTGTACATAGTGCCTTGCGTCTTATTGACCGCAACACAACTACATACAAGGAGAGTCCAGCAGCCAGATGGGATGTAGAGCCAGAAGAGCTAGCACAGATAGATGATGATCCTACACAAACAGGGCTGGTTGGAATTGGTTTAGCTAAGCTTGAGCATGTGGAGTCCAGTAGTTCCAGTGATGAGGAGATTGGCATGGAGTTTGGAGATGATTAGATCATTAGAGGCATCAAGCCATTAGCCTAGAGCCATTTACTATTAGTATTTACTATTTTGTTACTTGTACTCAGTTTTTGAAGTTTGAAGTTTGAACATTGATGATACAGAGATACTTGATTGTAATTATGATTCATGAATCATGATTATGAAACTCAAATTATGAAACATCTAGTTCTTGTTGCATTTTCCAATGTCTATATTTTCATTTTGATTTTCAATGTTCAGTGGTTCACTAGTTCAATCACAATGAAATGAATCAATGATATATAATTGCAATGTGTTATTGACAATTGTGCTTAAACTTTTAAGTTTTAAGTTTTGTTTTTATGTGTTAACTTTACTTATTCCTTATGCTTCTATAGTTATGTAATTATATTGTTATACATCTTTTTATAACTAATTTTTCAAATACTATATGTATTTCAGCGGCGCCCCCCCGCCGCCATCCCCAAATTTAGGCCCCCCGTCTCCCATCCCAGAAACGCGTCCCCCGCCGTCCCCCCGTCCCCGTCCCCGAAACTCCGTGGAACTATGTTAATAATCTTCTTACAACTATTGATCAATAGCATTCAGTCTTAGTGAGCTGTACATTCTTGATCGATATGGTGTTTAGTGGCATCCTTATTAGTACTTGATCAATTAATATGGGCATCAATAGTACTATCAACATTATAGGAAATATTGCTGATCAAAGTGATTAATATGAAACATTGTTAATATAGGACATTGTTTTCTTGAAATGCCAGGCATGAATGTTGCCACTGCTGTAAACTTACGAGGTATTTGGAGAGGTTAGGGAGACTTTTGTTGTCAACTATAGTTACCATTTTGTGTATAGTTTATTCTTTTCAACTTGATAGTTAAGTAGAACAGTAAGGTTAACAAGTCATATTTACCCTAGTTGCATTATATTGCATTAAAGGTTCATTATCAATATGGCAAAGTTATTTATTAACATCGTTAAAGACATTTATATTACAATTATCAGTAATCAGCGATCTCAAATTTAATGAGAAAATCTCATATTTAAATTCATGATTTACACTCTTGTTTATTTTCACTCTCTCTATGTAATAAGGATTTGGATGTTTTGCATTTACAAGAAGATAAGTCTACTGGTTTCTCTTGAATGTGCCTTGAAATTCATTTGGCCTGATCATGTCTTCTTTACTTCTAATCACTCTAAAGGGAAAGGGAAAACTATCATTTTGATAAACATGCAGTTGGCAGGACGTATGACTGATAATGGATATTCTCCTTGTTCTAAGGTGGCTTGGGTAACATTTTCTGTGAAAGGTAGAAAGTTTAGGATCTACTTTGTTTATGCCCCTAATGAATACAAAATTAGGGTTGATTTGTGGTTGTGGCTCTGTTTTGGCTTGGCAAAAGTCCCCTGGATCATTCGGGGTTGATTTTAATGTTGTGGAAAATAAAAAAGATATAAATGGGGGTATTAATTTTGCTTGGAAAGGGAATTAACTGTTTTTCCAGTCTAACTTTAAGAGGAATCTTAATTTGCATGACCATTTGGGTGGTTGCAAAAAAGACAGTAGGGATCCGTGTTTCACCTAGTTGAATATCAAGAAAAGATGTAAAAGAGTTTTCTCAAGACTGGATAGGTTTTACTTTGATTAAAAAAAATCAAAATTTCCTATTTCCTCTTATAGAATTGTGGTAAAGGTTATACCTACCTCTTTGTCTGACCATCACCCTATTGAGTGTTACTTTGTTATTGCAAGTGATGATCTGCAACCTATGTCTACTTTTAAAGGGTTATTCAAGCTTAATACTTTTCTTTTAACGAATAGATCATGTCTTTGTGGCATTCAAAGTTTATGAAATATTTGTCTTGCTAATGTTAAGGATAAATATTGCATTTTCAATTGGCTTGTAGTTGTGAATTCAGTTCAGAAGTTTTTAAGGATTGTTGGGAAAGATCTAGCCAACAAGAGAGCCACTCTTGTCAAGATGACTTGGTTGGACCTTTTTAAGGTTGAAGATAACTTTGCAAATAAATCCTTGTGATCCTCTATTGTAGAAAGAGGTTGTTGGTCTTAAGCATAAAATAAGGTTGATAATGTGAATAAAGAAAAAGGCGCTAACATAAGGTCTAGGTTAAACTGGTTGAAGTTGGGAGATAAGAAGTCAAAATTCCTTTTAATCTACTATGAGTTAAGCTTGCTAGGTAGAAATTTTCTGGAATAAATGTCAATGGGATTTTGGTTGATGATGGGGATCAAATTAGGAATACCTTATTGGATTTCTACAAGGAATTGTTTGCCAAAAGAGGAGACGACTCTTTATTTTCTCAAAAATAGAGAGATTATTAAGATGATTGTTCCAAGGAAAATCCTTTTGAGGCCATGAAGTTGGATCAATCTTTCTCTTTGGAGGAGGTTCAACAGGTTATTGACTTCATGTGCAAGGATAAAGCACCTGGTTTTGAAGCTCTTTCCACCGAATTCTATAAAAGTAACAAGGATTGGATGATGCAGGAGCATCCTCTCTCAATCTTGCACACCCAAAAACATTTTTTTAAGATTTTTGTTCTCTTTTCTTTTTCTTTTTTTCTCTTTGGTTGCAGGCCTTATTTGTTGTTCCTGCTCTGGTCTCTGTGTGTCTATATTCTTCCATACTGAGCACTACCACTTACTTGCTGTCTTGGTTTCTTACCCTGCTGGGCTACATACTAAGCATTGTCAATTACTTGCTGACCTGGTTTCTTACCCTGCTGGGCTACATACTAAGCATTGTCAATTACTTGCTGACCTGGTTTCTTATCTTACTGGGCTATTCCAATGGGGCCCACATACTTGAGTGCCTCCCCTAAATGAATATTTAAAATTAACTTGGTGTTTCATTCCTACACTACTTTGTTGGAACCCACATGACATGCTGGCAACACAAATCAGACCATCAGATCTTTGTTTTAAGCCTTACTCGACTGTTGGGACCCACATAGGAATAAAATTACAAGCCTCATTGGGGTAGCTTGGCTTGACTAGGACCCACAAAATTATTCTTTTGGCTGGTTTGTTTCTTCTACTAATGATTTCATCCTAGCTAAGCCCACTTGGATTCTAGCACTATTCTTTCTGTTGGGACATGGTATTGAGGTGGGTTTTGTAATGTCCCCATTTTTGGTCACTTCAGCATTGTAGTTAGCTCCTGCTTTCTCAGTGACCATCAACATTGTCAAGAGGGATATTTGATGTTGGCAATGAGCTCAATTGTCTTGAGGACTCCTATGACACCTTCCAAAGTGAATCCCGGCTTCTGGTGTGTCCTTCAATATTCTTGGAAAGAGCGTCTATTTATAGAAGTCACCCAATCGGCACCGATTTCATTACTCATCATCAGTATCATTCTAGTATGGTCAATTTTTTATTTTGATGCTTATTGGCAATTTCCACAACTCAGGTGTATTATTGGCTTTAATTTAATTATTTTACTAAGATTCCTTAATTTATTAAAATAATTTTAAAAAGCACCTTAGTGCAATAGCTCGTTGGAAAGAGAATTTAAAGTTTTAAATTGTGGGCGCATAAAAGGGGGACCTTGTTCATCAAATATCTTTATTATTTCATAAAAAGGTCTTTTGGAGCCAAAAAGGAGTTATTTAAATATAAGTGCATTTTAAATTATGCCTTTCGAAAAGTTCAGTGGGAAAAGTATAAAAGGTGATTCAAGGAGCTTATTTGAATAGGTGGATTATTTGATTTCCTCTTGTGAAACCCTTGTAGTTTTGTGGGATTGAACTTGGTTCATCTCAACCTTCTCGAGGACGAAAACCCTCTTGGAGAAGATTAATCACAGTGGTGAAAGATCCTCCTTGGTTAATATTGTGTGATTCATTCAGAATCATGGTTTGAGCAGAAAAGATTTGCAGGTACGAATGGAGTTTATTTTGAGTTTTTTGTAGAGATTTTTGGACGTTTTGGTGTGGGTTTCAAATTGTTCACAGGCCTTCCTGAGTGAGCCGTACACTTCATAATGCTAGGCCGTTCCACATCTTTTTGGATACCATGTTTGATAGAAGATTGCAATGGTTATGGGTATTTTTGCTGGATCATTCTAACCCCTAGGCGACCCTTTGGCAAGTGATTTTCAGAGGTTATCAACTGGCAATGATTTTTTCTAGTGAAGTTGCCCTCCTAGCAGGTCGTACATGCATGAAATAGCACATTTTGGAGTAGGGGACAGATTTGTGGTGAATTCCGTGGCTGCAAACTATTCCTAAGGTGGCGCCTTGACTTGTAGGAATGGTAGCAATAGTTGGTTTGTATTTTTGAAGTCAAAAAATGGAGAAATGAATTTAATTATTTAAGCATAATTGCCCCTGCATATTCAGTGTTCCAGTTTTTTGACACACAGATTTTTGAGTAAGTTTTCAGCACTTGGGAGTAAGTCTTCATTGCTGGTTCAGGTTGGTGTGAAGATCTAAGCACCCTAGAGAGTTGTTTGTTTGGTGAAGAGCTCAATGAGCTAACTGCTACAGTTAGAGTCTCACATAAGTTGATAAAAGATACCTGGTTGATGTTGTTGTTATCTGCCCACACTCAGAATCTGCTACAGCAGGTCTGAAATATAATGTAATGCATCCAAATGTGAGGTATTTAAATGCTTTATTGTTATTATTTCTGTGGGTGATCATTGGTCTTTTCCTAGTTGTATTTGGGGGTCTCAAACTTGTAATAGTGGTGGGTTTGAATGAACGTAATCATCATTAAAAAGGGCGTAACAGAAGAGTTACTTTATCATACAAATTATTTAATGATCTTATTAGTCAAGCTTGTGTGATCACCTGTTCTTTGCTTGAAACTAGTTGTGGCATCATTGGCAAATAAATTAGAATTGACAATGCTGGGTAATAAAGACATAACATGTTGCTGATGAAGTTTATCTGCTATTATGAACTGAAGGTCAAAAGTGTGAACTTAACCTCTATAATCTGCTGTTATAACAGCAAGTTTATTTTACAGTAAAGAGATTGATTTCATATTGTTGCAATAGTTTCTTATTTCTTCAAAATGCAATCATGATCATGGTTCTTACATATGTTCAAAAAATAAGCAAACTCTCAACCAAACAATCAGAAATATTGCACCAAAAAACAAATATTGGCCATGCATGCAAACTGTTTGAGCAAAATTTTTTTGGGGGTTGGGTTCATTTTAGATTCATTAATACAAAAACATATAAAAATCAGAAATATATACATATTTGCAGCAGTAATTAAGTTCAAAATATACCACCATATTAATAGTCAAATAACATAGCAAAAATACACCACTTTCATAGTCGAATAATAAAATATTAGTGATACTCGAATGTCATGATATAAATTAAAGTTCAAACATAATAATGTCAAGTGTTTACAATCAGCCATCATTGATCATTGATCAAATATCATATGGGTCATCAAAAATATCATCATCACCATCCATATTAAATGATGCATGTTGTGGTAAATTAGAAGAACCACAAAGAGCATCAGCGGCACTCGCACAAGCACTACCACTAGCATTGACACTAGCACTCTCATGCTCACTAGCTGCCTCAAGCTCATAGTCATCATCAATATCAAATACAGCTAAGTGGCTTGTGGAAGCATCCAATTCAAGACGCTCTGGCTCAATATCCCACTTCCTTATGTCTCCTTCTTTGTAGGAACTTTGTTTGTGTGTAATGAGGCGCAAGTTTGAATGCACATACACCAAGTCCTCTGCCTTTTTTGAATGTAGTCTATTGTGCTTTATTGAGTGGATGGAGTATGTGCTCCAATTCCCCTCAAAAGAAGATGAACTAGCAACCTATTAAGACCAAATTAAATAGTTAAAAGTTACAAAATTTAACTAATTAAAATTAAAATTACAAAACATAAAACTTAAATTTAAAAGATAAAAAGATTTTGAATATAAAACTTACTTGGGATAAAACTTTTACTAAAAGAGGTCAGAGGTGTGTGTATTATTGGCCATGGAAGTACCACCACTATGAGCATCCACGCTATACTTGTCTTAAAGAGCATCAAGACCACAATCACTGGAGCATGCAAAACCCATGAACTCAGCCCTCACTATCAGTGAAGAGTCTATGAAGTGTTGCCTTGTACCCGTGGGGCAACTCTCAATGTCCCAGAAAGTAGCTCAGCACTATAATATTTGGGACTCAATGCAAAAGCAAGAAGATGCAATGGAGTGGTCATTTTGTTCCATCTCTCTACAATGATTTGATGTAGCTCTTTAAGAACTTTTCTTCAAGATATTCCTCTTTTGCATTGATGATGGTTTTCATCTTCTCAATCATTGAGTCGATGCCATCATATACTTCGCCCAAACAAGGTTTATCCATGTCAGTATAACGGATGACGCTCAATATGGGCTCAATGAAACTGAGGAGATACTCAACACGATCCCACCAACTGTCATCTAGGATCATTTGCTTAACCTTGGTTGCCCTTTCAATGCTAGATTGCCTCCATACAAACCAATTAGGGTTGATGACCATATTAGAGAGTGCCTCACGAACCTTCACAAGTCGTCTCAACACAATTGTGTTGGAAGCGGAACAGGTCTCAACAACCTACTTGAAAATCAAAATAAAATAAAATTTTAGTTTACAAAAATTAAAATTTAAAATTTAAAATATTACTAAAGTGAAACATGTTTATTATTTAACTTACCTTCAACAGCTCCAATTTCGAGAAGGATCTAAATATGCCTTGTGACATATGGTGGTTGGTGACGAACATTTGGATGTCTTTGGCCTCAACATACACCTATTTGATCCACTCAATTTTGGTTCCAATTTTTTGTAGCATTAGGTTGAGGGAGTGAACAGCACAAGGTATCCAAAAAATGTGTGAATACCTCTCCTCAACCAATAACCTACCAACCCTACAATTTTTTGCATTGTCAATTACAACTTGCACAACATTTTGAGGGCCCACTTCATCAATAGCTTGACAAAGGATGTTGGCAATAAATGCACCATCCTTCACGTCTCCTTCACAATCCACTACTCTCCAAAACATTGCCCCTTTAGGTGACACTGCATTAACATTGATCAATGGGCGATTATTTGCATCTTTCCATCCATCAAAAACAATGGTCACCCCTGTTTCAATCCACGAATCCCTTATAGGCTTCAAAGAGTCCTCTACATATTTCACCTCTTTATCTAATAAGGTGTTACGCATCTTCTCAAAACCTAGGCCCTTATACCCCTTTGGAGCCTCATTAATAGATTTCACCATTTTTTGCCAATATGGTGAGCGAACAACGTTGAATGCCAATCCATTGGCATAGACACATATTACTATGTCTTGATCGGCAATCTCTCTAGCCTCATTTTGAAATGAAGTTTCCAACGTTCCCTTTGATCTTTTATTTGTATAAGGCACGGGTTGCTCTTGAGGTATGGACATAAATGGATGGCTCTTTGTAGGTGAAAAATGAGAATGTTGTGTAGGGGACTGCACCCTTCGAGATCCTTTTTTTATCAAAGGATGACTTGATTTACGGCCTAATGCTTGGTTTTCTCTTTCTTGCTCATCAATATATGCCAATATTTGGGCTTATGGAATGCCCTTTTAATCTAGACTTGGACAAGCTTTGAAACCTAGTCCAGGGATCTTTCACAAGTGCCCTTTCACTCGACTGTATGAGCTTGAATATTTAACATTGCAATGACTACAAATCCAAACATATCCTCCACCACCTGGAAGTTGTTCAACCATTTCATCATATTCCAAAGGGGAGAGT
The DNA here is from genome assembly GCA_007115665.2 of Sequoiadendron giganteum. Lineage (NCBI taxonomy): Eukaryota > Viridiplantae > Streptophyta > Pinopsida > Cupressales > Cupressaceae > Sequoiadendron > Sequoiadendron giganteum. The sequence continues at coordinate 303,162,039 of CM021104.1, read as the reverse complement.
TTGGGTTTGTTTTGAAACGAGATTGGTTCGAGTTGCTAGAACTGGTTGCCATTGTAATACCTAAGGCACAAGACATTCCATTTATTCAAAATTTCAAAGTATTGAAACTAAATAACTTAATTCATTTCAAAAATTGAACATGTGTTATAGACACGTAGAAGAATGAAAACAAAACAAAAGAGTTCATTTGTTAAAAAAAATGTAGAAAGAAAAACCAAAAACCTACCTCTTTTGAAGAAATCTTCCTCTATGATCTTCTCGGCAACAAACAAACACTTGCAAGCTCTTAGGAATAGCACAACAACCAACTTCGAACGATCAACAATCAATCTTCAACTCTATTCATGCTTGTGCAAGCAAGAAAAAAAGCTCAAAAATGGAGGTAAAAAGTTTTGTTTTTCATTCACAAATTGATAAATGAGTATGTTTTTGCCTATTAGATGTTTTAGGAGGCATGAATTAGGGTTGTATTGTGACCTATTTCACACATCGCCCCATTGCAAATGGGGACCCCCAAGTTTTGATGTCGCCCTCTGAATCGCCAGTTTAGAGTCTTTAATTTGGGTAAATTTTGAAAGTCAGTCCGGCTAAGTTGAGATTTCGAACCCGTTTGTGTGTCTTAACGTCATTGAAGTGCTTAGAAGACCCAGTAGACAAAGATCGCCATTGCTTTCGGTCGTTTCTGACACTTCCTATTTTTTAGGGATTCTGCTTTTTTGCTTTTTGCTTTTTTGATTTTTTGATTTTTGGCATTTTTAGGCCATTCTGGAGTTCCTATTTTTTAGGGATGCTTTTTGCTTTTTCTATTTTTGGAAAGTTTCTATTTTGGGAAAAAGTTTCTATTTTTGGATCCTATAGAACAGAAAATCAACATGTCTCCAAAAATCAAGAAAATCAAGGTAAAATGAAAAAGGTTTAAAAAATGGCAAAAATTTTGGAAAAATGCCTAAGTCTAAGAATGGCGCCCTCAAGAAAGGGGATGGCATGGAAAGTTCAAAGTCCGCCCTACCTTTGGCATGCCAAAGATAGACACTGGCAAGAGATATGCCAAGTCCGCCATAGGCAAGGTGGTCTCCAAGTCCGCCATAGGCATGAAAGATGCCAAGTCCGCCATAGGCAAGAGAGATGCCAAGTCCGCCCTTGGCACAAGGAAGCTAAAGTCCGCCCAAGATGTTTGGAAATGGCGCATGGCTTGAGGAAGCCAAAGTCCGCCCTTGGCACAAGAAGGTCAAAGTCCGCCCAGCCTAGAAAAAAATGGCAAGAGACACATGAAGTCCGCCCCAAGAAGTGTGGAGAAGGGTAAAATATGAAGGGGTGCGCTCCAAGATGTTTGGAAAGGGGTGAAATTACAAGGGAATTCACTAGAAATTGAATTAAATGGTTGAAACAAATGAGATTTGCCATTGGACAAGGCACGAATAAAATTCGCCATGATGAGAAAAGTGTGAAGACCATCTAAGACCAATGGAGAATAAAATACGCCATAGGCAGGAGATTATAAGAAATTCGTCCAACTTTGGAAGGAAAATTATTCTAAAGCATGAAAAACGAAGAAATGTCTGGAAGGAGAAGAGGTTTGGCCGGCATAAAAATCACGCCTCAGCACAACGGAATGAAATTCTTTGGCACAAAATAAAGAGTGCTTGGCAAAGCAAACATGAAGTCCGCCCCTCTCAGCTTGGAAAATTCCTAAGGCGCTAGTAAAAAAAAAAAAATGGCAAAGTGGCAGAGATCTCCAAGTTCGCCCAACCCAGAAGATGGATCGTTTGGCTAAACAAAAATGTCCAAAGAGGTCAGAACTCCGCCTAGAAAGTTGAAATTTGGCAGATGAGCTATTGAGCACATTTTGGCTAAGCAGACAATTTCAAAAGAGATATTTTTGCCTCTGACGAGCGAACTTAGCCATGTATCAAGGTTAAACGGGTTGGAATTTAATATTTTAATATTTTTAATTATTTCCCTGACACTTAGGGAATTTTAATTAAAAATTCAAAAACCGGAGATTATTTGGAAGATTAAACTATTCTGCCTTAGATAAATTTAACTTTGCCATGATTCGAAGATTTAAAATACGTTGGAAAATTAATTTTAAACGATTAATTTAATATCTTTTCCAACACTTAGGCAATTTTTGAGAAAATTTGAAAATCTCAAGCAGAGATGGCACAGAGGTGAAAATTAGAAACTTGCCTCGATAACTGAAAGTGAAATTAGAAGTTTGCCAATCTGAGAAGAAAACGTTTCTAAAGATTGGAAGAAAATCAGAGGAAATAAAACAATGCCTTGAAGAAAATCGCACTTCTCAGCCATAAAATGAGTTTCAGCAACTCATTTCTTCACAATTCCAGCTGAGAAGTAGCTATCTCTCTCGAATCTTCAGGAAATCATTCGCAAAGGAGAAATTTATAAGAATAACACTGTTGTGAGAATCGAGGTAGCATTTTCTTGTTGACTAGTGTGATTTTTTTGAGAGAAGTAATTTATTTCTTTGCTGAAATCGTACTTTCAGCATATTGGCGCACCTCTTTTGGCAGATTTCTGAATTTTTAAATTCATTCGCAGCTAGAACACGATCTTCGAGGTTTGGAAGTTAATCGACAATGTGTTTGCACTGTGTTTCTATCTTCTACTTCGTTTCCGACACGAATTTCATTCATAGATAGGCGAATTTAATTACTTTCAGCTTGCTTTTTGACAGAAATTTTAATTCAATAGGCTGAAAGTGCGATTTTTGTGCAAGCTACACCCCGGAACAAGTTAATTTTAAATGATCTTGTATTAATGTTAAGAATTTTGTGCTTGCAGGTTGACGATCGATCAAAGGGAAACATCCAGGCAGGCACAGATGAAGTTTGCAAGTAAGTGATCACAGCCAGAGACCAGAATAAAGTCAAAGTGGAAAGATGTCTCAGACACTGATCTTGGCCATATCGACCTTGAGGAATTCAAGAAGAGGATATATGGGCATAACGGACCTTTACCAACACCTGCCGCTAGAAGGATGGTGAGAAACGGCATATTTCAAGCTGTCGGATTCCCACCTGCGCTTGGCTGTGCCGAACTTACGGTGGAGTGCGCACTTCACTATGATGCTAAGTTGAGGCGGATTGTGGCACCCGATGGGAGAGTGTTGGCACATCTGACAGAGTTGGCCATTCAGGAGGCCTTCGGCATTCCGACATATCCTAAAATTGTCTACAAGACCAAGGAAGATGCTCAGAAGTTATATGATGAAAGCCCCGGCCTTTGTGCCGCCAACATTAACAAGTCGTGGCTGGATAAGCCTAGGCCGTCGGTCAAGAAGATGCCCAAGAAGTTGACACGTACGGACTTCAAGGAGGACTACGAAGACATCATTATCTTACTGAACAAAATAGCAGGCAGTCCTTTGGGAGCACCCTTCGAGTCGTGGATGTATTACTTCATTGAGGACCTCATAGAAGGTGTCAAGATGTTCAACTGGGCGAGAATGATAAGCAATAATCTTCACCACCAGCTTATCAACCTAGAAAAGACCAAAACATTTTACATGAGTTCTTACGTCATCTATATGTTGGCTAGAACTTACAGGTATGCAGGCTTGATCTGCAAAGGCACAGTTGGTAGTAAGGAGAATGAGCTGAAGCCTTATGACTGTTATCCACAGCTTCAGCTGAGGGAGAAGACGCACTTTAGGCGAGCCCATGACGCGCTCCTGATGTACATCACTAGGATACTCCAGGGAGGGACGCATCAGCGGCTAACACATGAGGCCAAAAGCCTGATCAGTAAATACGGGTCTTGGTTCATCCAATATCCAAGATTTACTTATATAAGAATCCAAGGATTCACCGAGAGCCCGTACCGTCTGCCCATCTTCCCCACAAATAAGATGGTCCTGCTCAAAATGCTGAGGCAGTTAGAAGAGTTCCAAGGTCTTCAAAGGGTGAAGCAAAAGGCAGCAGTTACTTTTCCTTTCTTTATAGGGAACATGCTGGAGTCGTGTCCATCATCACAGGCAGCTAACAGTGCCAGAATCGAGATACAGCATTACCCTTTTTCCCCATATCCGGCCAGAAATCACTACGACCCCCATCACCACATCAAGATGGTGGATGGAAGGAGATACAAGCATAGGGTCGAACTGGAGGACTTTTGGGCAAATGTTGCGGATGAATTTGAGGTCAGACGGAAGATGTGGTCTAGATTGCCGCTCAGCTTGATCAGGGCAACAGAATTTTGTCATGTGCCAGATCAGTTGAAGGAGGACGAAAATCAGACGCAGCCGTGCTTCGATGAGAGTTCGGCTTTGCCCGCTGTCCGGTGGTCAGAAGTAGAGCATGCTGACTTGAACATCTTGATGAGGCCTGTCATCAAGTTTACTCAGTGGTGGGTTGATCAACGAGTTCAAGAATTAAGGCGCCAAAAGATAACCCTGACCTATGACATGCTAAGCGAGGCAGAGTCTTATTCTTCCAACGCGGGCGCATCCCAGGACGTACAAGTGATGGAGACCACCACTTCTAGGAAGAGGAAAGAAATAGCTGAAGGAAAGGAGCCAGTCCAGAAGCAGGCCAGGATAAAACCTTCTCAATCAGCCGCCTCTAGGAATATTGAGGAGATATTAGCTACTGCTGATGCTTCACTGGCAGACATGACGGATCCTTCTCCGGTTCTTGAAGACAACACAGAGCCTCAGCCAGATGACGATGCACCGCCTTCTCCCACGGGCACTGAAATATTGGAATCAGATGACGACAATGTGGGCGCCCAAGATGAGGATTTCCAGGAAGGGATGATTTCAGCCCTTAGGGGAATTGTGGATGTTCCTGACAGAGAAGGCGTGCCGGAGGAGGACGGTGTTGAGCAGCTTACGATCCCGGATTGGCTGAAGGAAAGGCTAAAGGTACAAGTGCCGGCAGATGAACCAAAAGAGGATGATATGGCAGACTTTTTGGCCAGACTATCTCAAACCGTGGCTAAAAAGCCGGCGAAGAAATTCTCCAGCATACAGAGGGACGAGACCGGCAATAGGACAGTACAGATTGCCGTGCCTACAGCGGACAAGCCGCAGGAGGATATGGCTCCACAGGATTACGCCATCACAACCATTGACTTGGGTCCAACCACTAAGGGCCAAGAAATGGAAGATTTGGATAATTCTGTGTCTGCCATCAAATCAAGGTTGGCGAAGGAGGTAGCCAAAAGAAAGGAGTGCCAATTGGAAATTGAGCGCTTAAGAGAGTACATCCAGCACTTGATCAGGATATTACGGCAGCTCCTCTACTTCCTAACTCTTCACAAGAGGCCGTTAAAGAGATAGAAGAAAACAGGCTCACGGTTCAGGAGGCCAAAGAATGGATAGCAGCCAAGGGGATTGAAGCTGAGGCATTCATAGAAAGATTAACTTTGGTTTATGGTCAGGCCACTGCCTTACTTTCTAGGCTAGCCTCCTTGGCAGAAGTATGGGACAGCCTTCCGGACGCGCAGGATAGGATAATCCCTTGCCTTAGGATTCTGAAAGGAGTTCCTAAGCAAGAATTGATAGAAGGAGGCGTCATCGCAGCGGGAGCAGCCTATGACTTCCACACTTGGTATTGGGCCTTGACGGCACGAGGTGAAGTCTTGGAGAGGGTAAAGGTTGACGGCATCAGGTTGGAGGAACAGGTCAAGGAAGTTCAGGCCAGAATCCTCAACATAATTGCCGATATCCTGGATAAAGAGGCTCTGCGAGAGAATGACCTGCAATTGGAAGTTTTGAAGGAAAGTGTCCAAGAAAATATCTTTGACATCACTGGACCCATCTTGAGGCAGGACTGGGCCAAATTGGTGAACTTCCTGAGTATCCGAGAGTCCTTTGAAAAGACTGAACCAGAGTGGGAGGAGACCTTCGCTAGATGCGCTGAGAGCATGGATGGGCTAGAATTTAGAATCGGCATGCTTCCACAGGTTACCATGGATGAAATTGCCTTGATCGTGTCCAGATTCGGTGAATACACGGTGGCTCGAGAGGATCAGGATGTAGTCCCTTGAAAATAGCTCCGAATGCCAACTCATTGTTGTTCATTGCCAGTTAACTGAAGTCATTTTGGGAAACCCTAATTAGGGTTTCATTTGTTAAATCTTGACCGTCGGCTCATGTTTAATCTGAGCCATTTATTCAATTTATGGAACTCTATATAAACTCTTGGACCCTCATTTGTAATTTGTGAAGTGAGTAATAAAAAATTGTTGCGACGAAACTATTTCCGTTTATAAAAGCTCTTGTGCATGATTTGCTAAGAACAACTTTTATTTTCAAGTAGTATGCAAGGTTTAATATTTCTCCTTCAACACTTAGAGTAGAATTAGAATAGCATTTCATTTGCATGTTGGTTAGATGAATGATAGATTTGATCGCAGTGGCGGATAAAATTTTGCTCATACTTTTGTCGAGTGGATGATTTGCACTCGACGTGTAAAGTTAGTCTGAGCCATTAAATCGTGGATGCTTAACTTCTGTTTGTTTTGATTATCAATTCGAACATGAAAACCATTATCACCTCCGTTGAAGATTGCACCCGCTTCGCGTAGTTGTCCGAAGGAGGCGAAACGAAGTGTGGTTACCCATTTTGTCTAATCGCTGCTGTCTCTTGAATTCTTAGGCGTAGTTTAGATCTCTAAACCCTTATCATTTTTGCCTTTTTTTTGAAAAATTGAAATACCCATCAAAAGGAGCTTCAATGATAAAACTATCTAAGTCCTCAACTCGCGAAATGGATTTTATGTAAGTCCCCTTATGATTACCAGCAAATCACAACGCCCACTGACCTTGTCCATATGTCATAACCTGGCCAAAAGAAACATTGGAGTCATTGTATTATCTTCTAGGTATTTGCAATTACTTTTCAAGAGAGGATAAAGTGTCCTTGGGCATTTTATTCTGTGTATGGTGGCATATTCAAAACACACACCAACAGGTTGGAGGAATATTTTAATGTTTAAAAGTCAAAAAGCAAGTCAAAAAAATATTAAATAATTGTAAAAAATCAAAGGAAAACCATGGTTGGGCATTTTTTTCCCTGGGTTTGTCACAGGTCCGACAGGACCAAACCCACAGATTGTATTCTGAACCCAGGCCAAACCGGACCCGACTCGGACCCCAAGCCCAAGCCAAACTAAACCGGTATCTACCTCTTGTGTTGAACAAACCAGTAACATAGTTTTAAAGGCATAAACCTTTGGTGGTCAATGGTTACTTGGCAACTAAGTTAACTGCCACTCATTCAATTTTCTAACAAGTGGCTACAACTAAAAGTTTATATTTCTAATTTTCTAAGCACCTATCGTGGACAAAACTTGGGTATTTATTACCCAACAACTAATATTTGAAGTTGTTAGCTGCTTTAGGTACTTGATGTCACATGAGATTGAACCCTGCTAAAGATAGGTCCAGCATTCCAATGACAATGGAATTGACCTCAAGGTGTGGGGCCTTGCAAATGAGGTCAGATCTCCAAAGAAGGCCAGCTTCCTCTCTAATCTAGATGCAGTAATGCTGATCCAACTCAGCACTAAACAACCCTAAGTTAATCCTATTCTATCAACTATAGGAGGAAATGGAGAGAGAATGCAAGAAAATAAATGGGTGGTGATACACCTAGATCAAAAGTGTTTTTTCCTGCCTAATATTGCACAAAGAACCAAAAAAAATCACTGAAGGACTTCACACAGCTTTGGAAGTAAGCATGGAGGTTAGGCCTCAAGGACACTAAAAGGGTAGAAATAAGCCACAATAAACACTTGCAGCAAATTAATACGGCATTAAAACCTAGAAAAGATGATAAACCTTCATTCATGCACAGAGGTAACAAGATTTATACAAAATGCAAGCCCAAAGAGGAGGTAAAAATAGTAAATTTTATTAATACAAAGGCATAGACAAGTTTTACAATTGGGGAGATGCCAAAATGCATAAGTTTGCTAGAGAAAGCCCAATGGAGAACCCTTTACAATGAGGCTTAATAGCAGTGTTCCACGGAGTTTCCTGAAGGGGACGCGTCTCGAGGACGAGGGGTCAAGGGGTCTAAGTTTGGGGACGGCAACAAGACGACAGCGGGGGGGCAGTGTTGATATACATATGGTACTTGAATAACTAGTTATAAAAAGATGTTTAAGAATAACATTTCAAATTAAACTTTGGCAAATTAGTAAAATTGCAAATACTAACATTTTGAATACTTGAATACTATTACTAAAAGACTAAAAGTAAATAAATATTGAAATTTGACAAATGAAATTGTCGAATTTGAGATTTCTATTATATGAATATCGAAAATATGACATGTCACATCAAAATATCATATCATAAAAATGATTACAATGAGTAGCATGATACATTGATATGAATCATAATCAAAATAAGTACAAAATGCAAAAATGTAGTGAAGGGAGGCCTCTAATCATCTCCAAACTCCTCATCACTCGAACTACTGGAATCCTCGTGCTCAAGCTCTACCAAACTAACACCAACCAGCCCTACATCTGAAGCCGAAACTGAAGCATCATCATCAATTTGTTTTGGCTCCTCTGGCTCTACATCCCACCGTGCTGCTGGACTCTCTTTGTACAAAAGTGTTTTGCGGTCAATGAGACGCAAAGCACTATGTACAGCCACAAGCTTCTCTGCTCTCCTAGAGGTAAGTTTGTTCCTCTTAAGAGAGTGGATGAAGCTATATGTAGACCAGTTCCTCTCAGCAGCTGAAGAACTAGAAACCTGAGATAACAATCGGATGGCTAGAGTGGTAGTCAAAGGTCCTGATCCATGGCAAGTCCACCACAAAATTGGGTCCTCCTGCGCCATAGTTCGCATATCCATCTTGGCTACATCTGAATAACCCCTAAGAGTGGCAAATTTGGCCCACTCGGTGCGAATCATACTGGCATCTACATCATTGTACATCCTCTCAATGCACCTGAAGAACCCTGCCTTCACCTCTACATCCTGTATAGGTGTCACTCTACCAGGCCTAGTCAAATACCATTTAGGATTAAGTGCATAGGCTGCCATCTGCAAGGGAGTGTTGAGCTTCTCCCATCTCCTGTGAATGATTGGTTGAATGTGCTCGTGGTAGAATGCTAATGTGGGGTCCCTCTCTCGCACAACAGCCCTCATCTGATCAAGCATAGAATCGATGCACTCATACACCTCTCCAAGGCTAGGTGCATCCGCATCCCCATACCTGATAACCTAAAAAACTGATTTAATGATGGCAACAATATATTTTGCATCACCCCAGAACACATCACTCTTCACCGTATCCTTCACCCTCTTCCCCTGCTCTGTTTTAGACTCGGCCCACCTACTCCAATCTGATGTCATGACCATGAGTTGCAGTGCCTCTTGCAACTCAATCATTCTGTCATATCTCGTATCAGTAGGTTTCAGGAACTCCTTCTTAGCAAAGGTCCTGAAGAGTGCATGTAATGTGTGGTGGTTGCAAATAAACATCTGCACATCTCTCGCATCATTAACCACTGCTCTAATCCAATCAATTTTTCCCATGTCCTTGAGTGCATTGTTCATGGCATGCACACAACATGGGGTCCACCAAATATGCCTATAAGTAGCCTCAACAAGTCTCTCTGCAGCTTTGCACACATGTGCCGCATCTGTCACAACTTGGACCACATTTTGTGGCCCAACCTCCTCAATAGCATCCCTGAGAACCTCAAACTCAAAATCAACATCTTTGCGATGCCCTGAACAATCAACTGCCTTAAGAAAATATGGACCCTCAGTACATGTAACCATGATGTTAATGAGTGGACGATGGCTAATGTCCGTCCACCCATCCATGACTATGTTGCATCCTGTCTTAACCCAACACTCCTTCATCTTCTCCATCAACAAATTGATCTTGGAATAGTTCTTATCCAAGATCGTAGTCCTCAATTTTGTCTCACCTGGTGGCACATATGATGGTCCTCCCTTTGCCACCATCGATATCATCTCTTTATAATAAGGAGATCGGGCAACATGAAACGGGATGCCATTGGCAAAGAAGAACTTGCCAATGGCATCATCTATGTCATCCTTGAGCTACACATTAAACAAATCTGCTATGGGGTTACTTTGAGTTTGACTTTGCAATCTTCGTTTCCCCCTCCCCTCTCCTGCATAGGCACTAGAAGAAGAACCTGGTGTCCCTCCTACTCTCGTCTGCAAAGTATGGATGGATCTCTATGGCTGGCTATGCTGAACATGTGTCATATGCTGCAAAGTAGTAGGCACAAGTGCAGCTAGAGTATCATCAGGAACACCCCATAACTTATTTATTTCAACTTTCAATTTCATATTTTATGGTTTTACCAAAAACTCACATATCCCCACACCTTTTCCTCTAATGAAAAGAAGGTGTGCATTCACTCTAGTGATGCTCCCATACCACCCAATACCACAAAAATTGCACTTCCACCTCCTTGTGCCACCGGATGTTGCCCCTTGGGCTTGCCTGCTTAGATCTTTTGTTGCAAATTGTTTCAAAGGGGATTTGGGATCAAAAGGACCCTTAGCATACTTTGCCAATTCTGCAGAAGGGCACTCAAAAGTACTTGCTTCACTTGCCATGGAACTAGTTTGGACTTCATGCTCAGCCCCATGGTCACCCCCCTCATCCTCAAGTGCATTTTCAGGATCGGTATCACTATGTGAATGGACCTCATCCTCACTCATGTTGATGTCATGAGAGCTCATTGTGACACTGCAGTAAAAAAATTAATTCTATAAGTGCCTAGTTTCAGCCTAGTTTAACAAATTTGAAACTAAAATTTTAAAACTTCATGATGAATCTTGATGGAAAGACAGAAAAAAAAAAACAATGAGCTTTGAAATGAAAATTCAAAATATGAATATGCATTTGCTACCATGTATATGAAATAATGATTAATTTTTTAATCATAATTTCATAGACATGGCTGCAAATGCATATTCATGTTTTGATTTTCATTTCAATGCCCATTTCAAACATCAAACTACATTTTCAAAATGAATCTAAAAACTTGGAAGACAAAATTAAAAAAATTGAAAAAACAATTAAAAACTTCAAAAAACAGTCATAAAACCCTACCTTGTGCTTGAAAAATCCTTCCAAAATTGATGTAGAATGCTCCTCCTCCTCTTCTTCTTTCTCCTTCTCACCCCTCTTGCACTTGTAGCACCTCAAACTCACTCTTTCACTCACTTTTCTTACTGGTTTTCCTCTTCTTCACCTAGCTGCTCCAAAACATCAAATGCATATGTGAGTAAAAAAAATGAGCAATTAGAGTGTTTTAGTTCATTTAGAGGCTTTGAGATGGGTCCCACAAGGCTTTAGGGTTCGACCCTAGGCACACAAACCAACAAAAATAAAAGAATTTAAAAAAAAAAACTCTTTACATGACGTCCCAACGCGGGGGACGCCTGGGCGTCTCCGAGACGCTCGAGGGACACCTGGGCGTCCCCGAGACGTCTCGGAGACGCCCAAGTGTCCCCCGCGTCTCCTCAACGTTTCTCACATCCCGGTGGCGGTGGCGGGACGATGGAGGGATGTCTCCCTACCGTCTCCAAGTCCCCGAAACGTCCAGGACGGGGGGACGGCCAGAATTTGGGGGGGACGCATCCCCGTGGAACACTGCTTAATAGCCTTTTTATCCATCTGCTAAGCGTAGGAGAGAGATAGGGCACGTGATTGGGCAGAAAACCCTAGCCACAATGTAATGTCCCTTTCTAGAACATTTCTTATTTTTGCCTTAAAACAATATTTCTAATTCTAAAATGATAATTGCATTTATATTTATAAATATAACTTAATCAAAATCATGAATTTTATTATAATATTCAGATTTATTTCACTTACATAATTCTGAAAATAATCTTATCTTGATTTTCTGCTATGTTTCTTCTTCCAAATTGCAGCTATTTTTACTTAAATGTTTGTCCTTGATATCTAGACAAATTATGGGTTTTCTTCCAATAACTTGATAGGAGAAATTAAGGGTTTTCGCCCTTAAATCTCTTAATTTTCCTTGGACGGTTTTTGTCCTCTTTGGCTTTAATATTTACTTGCAAAGTCACATAATATTTATTTCCAATTGATTAATTTTTCTCCTCATTAAATGATCTCCTTTACATATCTTATTGCTTCATGAGACACAACCCTTCATATACCCTTTGACTTTTGATAAACTATAATATTAATTTTAATTTAATCATTATTTAAACCCAATCGCAGATATCTTAGTTTAAGCACCATTTTATAATCTCCTTTAATTACCTTCCTTGCAACTAGTTTACATATTAGTGAATTACCTTCTTGTCTTGGGCGAATGTCTTATAATCTGAACATGCAATGTTTCAGGTTGTTGAGCAAATTTCTCAAAATGTAAATTGGCTTATTTTGAAACAAGACATTACACAAAACCCAACAAATCATGTGCAGACATGTGTCCACCCCAAGACTCGAATTGAAAGCCTGCAAAAATGGCCTTGACATCCACGCCATGCTTCCACCTTGATGAATCCGTGGATAAAGAGTAGAAAACCACACAAAATCCACTACAAAATCACGGCTAGGGATGGCCCTCTAACAAAAAAGCTATCTGCAAACAATAAAAAAAGCATGGGCACCACCCTTTTCACTTAGAATCTATAATTATAGTTTAAAGATTTTGTAGCTCCATGAATCAAATTTGGTAGTTGAGGAAGTCGTTGCAACATTAGTAGCGCTTTTGGGTCAAAAACACACTTCCTGGGAGTACCGTCAAAGTTTCGGGCCCAAGCCTACCATCAAACCAATGAGTAAAGCATTAAATTGTTTGCAACCCCAAAAGACTACTTTTGTCAAGCATCAAGCATCAGACCTACCAAGAGATGCTTATTGGAAAGTCAAGGAGAAGAGCACTCTTACTCCCGAAACTCCAATGAGAAGACCTTTGTCGAGCATCGGGCTTCAGGGTTACCGCTTATCGCCTGCTAAAGAAGAGGAAAATGAAGAACACCAAAACCCTTATGAGAAGACCTCTATCGGGCATTGGACATTGAAGGTACCACTTAACACATAAAAATGTCAAGAAAATGTAATCCTTGATACCCTAAAAACCTCAAACCTAGGCATTTATACAATATTACCTTCATCAAACATTGGGTGTTGGGCATGACACTTACAGCATGCAAGATGGTGAAGGTAAAGGCAACACCGACGACCCGAAGACTCGAGACCTCGACAAGACTACACTTCAATGTCTCTACAAGGACTCGAACTTTGAGGATCAAAGAAACTTTTAAGGTGTGCAGACAATTAAGGGGATCATCGACAGTCTGAAAAGCTGGCAAATTCTATACTTAGAAGATTGTCAAAGGGGATTAAAGCAAACTCAAAAGTTGATGGAAATGGCATACAGTTAAGAGGGTAAGCGAAAGCCTAATAAGTTCGATACTTAGATATTTTTGGATTTTTCAACTTGGGTTTTAACTAAGGCATGAACGAAGAGAGTTAATGCAAGGTCTAGAGGTGTAACATCATGCAAGATGGCCAAGATAAGATCTCTCAAATCGATTATTGTTGATGGGTCATGAAGGGGGGCATGGAATGTCAACAATACCTATGTGACAATCCTAAGAATCAAATTCTCCTAGCAAAGCCACTACCATTGTAATGAAATAAATTGCACAATAGAAAAATATAATATGAATATGATGAAAATACTTGATAATAATATGCCACTTCGAGGGGGCAACCTCCTAATCCACTTCGAGGGGGATACCTCCAATATTCTTCAATACAAACTCAATACTCAACATGATGATAATAACTACCCTTTACCTCCTATGTATACCATATTTATGCCAAGGATATCACCCAGACCGACCTAGATAACAACAACATATATGCCCTATGCCGACCAAAATAACTAAATAACAATATGAAAATGATACACACTGACTACTCATAACCCAATACAAGTTAAGGGCATAACATTGTTCCCCTTTTTACAAAAGCATTGTCCTCAATAAATAAATTATTTTTCTTCTTCTTCTTCTTCTTCTTTTTTTTCTTCTTTTGCTTCTTTTCCTTCTTCTTGCTCTTGCTCTTATTTTGCTTTTTGTTGTTGTTCTTTTTCTTTCTCTTGATCTTGTTCTTCTACTTGTTCTTTTTCTTTTTCTTCTTTTTTTGCTACTTTTTGTCGTAATAAATAACACAAATAAATTCCAAATACTTTGATTTTTTTATTATAACTTACTAAGGACTAGGTTGCAATTACATAGAAAAATATCTAATAAATTATCTTATTTTAAGTCTTCAAAGAGAATTTATTAGAAACCCTAATTTTGCCATAAATCGATTATTTCTACTTCAATTCCTTTAAAATTTGAACTTTAGATGCTTCAATGTATTCCTGAAAAACCCTTTCAAAATTATGAAAAAATTCATCCAAATTTGAGAGATATGTTCTTCCCAAAAACTTTGATAAAAACCCTAGTTCTACAAAAAATCTATGTTCCACGGGGACGCGTCCCCTAGGTTTTTACCCCCTGTACCCGTCCCGGAAACGTTTTGGGGACGAGGGACGACTGACAACCGTCCCCCAAAAGACCCTGAAAATCGGGTACGTCCCCGATTGGAGGAAACGGCCCCAACTCAAAGGGGGACGGATAGGGGACGCCTAGTCGTCCCTCGACCGTCCCGGGGACGGCCGGCCATCCCCCTTTGCCCGGCAGCGAATTTAACCAAAAAAAAGAAACAATTTCTAATTTTCTTCTTTTTATTATTTTCTTTGTGAACCCCACACCCTCCCAACCCTAATATGACCACTTAAAACATCTTCTTACCTTCATTTGACCTCATTTTAACTTGCCAAAAACAAATTGCAGCCAAGAGCAAAAGTGAAAAAAGAAAGAGGAGGGTTTGAAGGAACTATTGGAGAAGAAAAAACAGCATTTAGGAGGAAAAAAGGAGAGCATTAAGGCAGCAACCAGCAAGAGAAGTGAAAGAGGTAAGTTATTTTTCCATTATCTTTCATTTTTTTCCATTTTTTTCCAAGTTAAAATGATAAAATGTATGATTTTTTGTATTTTTTTTATTTTCAATTTGCAAAAATCAAAACAAAACAAAATGAGCAGCAATAGTGAAGATAGTGGGCATGTTGAGAGGGGGGAAGAAACCCAATCAGTTCATAGGGGGCAGCCTCAAACAAACCTATTTGATATCCCTTCTGAAGATTTGAAAAAATATGCAAAAGGCCCTTTTAATCCTAAAAAACCTCTTCTTCAACTAGCATCACATATAGACCAAGGCAAAGGGAAAAACACTGGGGGTAGTAGATCGTGGCAATGTCACATTTGCAAAGATAAATATTATGGGAGCTATACTAGAGTCTATTCTCATCTATTGGGTTTTGGAGGCCATGGGGTCAAGGGTTGTACAGATATAAAAGATTTTGAGAGGATAGAGTGTTATAGATTGCACATGGAGACCCGAGGAAGGCCTATAGATCAGCAAATGCAAACTCAATCAGCACATTCAACCTCATCTATGCCCTTTATGCTTGGTAGTCCTAGTGTTGGTAGTGGTAGTAGTGGTGCGGGTGATGTTCATATTTCCACAAGAGGGAAAAGGAAAGCTGCTACTTCTAGTGAGCAGCAAAATACAATTGCAAGTATGTTCAATGTGCAAGCACGAGATGTGGCAATCTTCCATTGCCAAATTTTTCTATGCCCATGCCATCCCATTCCATGTAGCACGTTCTCCCTACTTCAAACAAATGTTTAGAGATGTGGCAACAGTTGGTACCTCATTCGTTCCCCCTGGAGAAAATAAATTAAGCACTACACTCCTTGACAAAAAATATTCTAAGGTGAGTGTGGTGACGGAGGACATGAGAAAATGTTGGATTAGAACAGGCTGCTCTATAATCATGGATGGGTGGACCGATATTAGACAACGACCACTTATAAACATCATAGTCACATGTTCAGCTGGTCCATATTTCCTTAGAGCCATTGATTGTTCTGGAAAGCGCAAGGATGTAGAATTCCAATTTAATCTTTTGAAAGATGCTATAGAGGAGATTGGGGCAGCCAATGTTGTGCAGGTGGTTACTGATTCAGCACGTGTGTGTAAATTAGCAAGTTTGATGGTTGAGAGTGCTTATAAGCACATCTTTTGGACCCCTTGTTGTGGCCATGCGTTGAACAACGCATTGAAAGACATAGGGAAGATAGATTGGGTGCAGCAACTGGTTGTAGAGGCTAGAGACATTCAGATGTTTATTTGCAACCATCACACCTCACTTGCCCTCTTTAGGACATTTTCAAGGAAACAATTTCTCAAGCCTGTAGCAACAAGGTATGCCAGCTACTTTATTTTGTTAGAGAGGATGCTTGAGGTACAGGAGGCTCTACAGTCGATGGTGGTTAATTCAGAGTGGAGTAGATGGTCTATGGCAAGCACTGCAGAAGGGAGAAGCATCAAACTAAAAATTCTTGATGATAATTGGTGGTCCAATGTGAGGTAAAAAATTGTTATTGATTGCTGATTTTATAAAAAAAAATATATGATTTTATTATTTTTTGATTTTCTAAGTTCTAACTTGTCTTTTTTGATTTTTCAAATTTTTGTTTGCAGATATATTTGTTCCATCATTTCACCAATTGTGGATGTCATTAGATATGCTGATGCAGACTCTCCAAGTCTTGGAGAAATTTATGAAACTTTTGACTCCATGCTTGCAAAAATGAAGAAAGCAATTTCTAACAGGGATCCTAATTCGGGATTATATGAGCAAAAAATTAGGCCCATTGTGACGCGACGGTGGAACACTATGAACACCCTGCTTCATATGGCAGCCTTTGCTCTTAATCCCAAATGGTATGTACCTAGACCTGGTAGGATGCCTCCTTGTATGATGATGAGGTGAAAGAAGGGTTTATGAGGGCCCTTGCAAAAATATATTTAGTTGAGGAGGCCAGTTTAGTTCATACACAGTTCACTGACTTTGTTAATCTGCGAGGTCCAACATTCGGCAAACCAAAGGCCACGGTAGATAGAACTACAGTAGCTCAAAGGGATCCTATTGGATAGTGATCATGGCATGTGAAGGATGCACCACAATTGAGGATGCTTGCTATTCGCCTCCTTTCACAGGTAATACATTAGATTAATTGTTTAAGTTTTAAGTTTTTAACATAATTTGATTTAGATTAGTGTTGAAGTTTGAACATTTATATAATCATAATTTAAATTGAATGTCCTAATTAGTAAATTTAAAATTACTAATTTAGTTTTTGTCTCGTCTCACAGGTTGCTAGTTCCTCTGCTACAGAGAGGAATTGGTCAACATACGGCTTTATTCACTCTATCAAGAGGAATAGGCTGACCTCTAGATGGGCAGAAAAATTAGTGGTTGTGCATAGTGTTTTGCGACTCCAAGATCGTCAGACTCCTGAGTATAGACGGACTCCAGCATTACGGTGGGATATTGATCCAGAGTATGTCGCACAAATTGATGAGGAGGAGAGACAAGAGGGATTGGTTGGAGTTGCACTAGATGAGCCAGCCCCTCACAGTGACAGTGACTCAGACTCTGAGTCTGATTTTGATGCAATGTTGGCAAATGCCGAGTAGCGGCAGCCATCATACTTTCTATTACTATGTTTTGGACACTTGTGACTTTGTCATTTTGACATTTGTAGTACAAACTTGTAGCCTTTTGGGCATTTTATTATTTTATATCATATGCACATTGACTATTTGACATGAATTATGGTCCATGGAAGCAATTAGGTAGCTGCAGTATTAATTTGTTTGATAATTCGATTCTATGATGCATATGTCAATACGATTGGTGATTACATTTGTTGTTTGCAACTTTATGAATGTTCATTGTTATGATTATCATTACTCATATGAATATCTGAAATTTCCCTATATTAATTTATCTCTCTCTATATATATATATAATATATATACATACATATAGCCGTCCCCCCGTCCCCTAAAATCCCCTCAAAAAATTGCAGTCCTCGAAACTCGTCCCGCCATCCCCCCATCCCGGAGACTCGGTGGAACATAGCAATAAATCAATTAATTTGGCTCTGATTTCTTTGAAATTTTTACTGCAAATACTTCAATATGTTATTAAGAACCCTTTAAAAATTAGAAAAAAATTCACCCAAATATGAGAGACATGTCTTTCCCAATAGAAACCCTAATTCTGCAATAAAGCGCTTAATTTGACTCTAATTTCTTTGAAATTTTTATTGTAGATGCCCTAATATATTCTTGAAAAACCCTCCAAAAATCAGGCAAAAATTCACAAAAAATATGAGAGATATCTGCTTCACAAAATTACCTCCCAAATTGAAAAAATGACATACCTTCACGGTGCCAAGATCATGCTTTGATACCACTTGTAATGAAATAACTTGCACAATATAAGAATATAATATGAATATGCTGAAAATATTTGATAATAATATCTCACTTCGAGAGGGCGACCTTCTAATCCACTTTGAGGGGGCTACCTCAAATATTCTTCAATAAGAACTCAAGACTCAACATGATGATAATAACTACCCTTTACCTTCTATATATAACATACTTATGCCAAGAATATCACCCAAGCCGACTTAGATAACAACATATAGGCCCTAGGCTGATCTAAATAACTAAATGACAATATAATAATGATAATATGACTTAATTAAGAGTTAAGGTAGCCACAAGCCGACTACTCATAACCCAATACAAACTATAGGGTTAAGGGCATAACAACCATCCAATAATTATTGCTGATTTTCATTTGGCTGACATGGCATTTTTATGACCTGTATATACATAGATGCCTATTTGCTGAAAGGGGGATCAGTCAGTGGCAAATTAGTAAAAATGAGAGCTCAGCTGGTCTCCATGAATTTCGGGTCGCATAATAGGATTTGTGTCTTAGGCTGTACACCTGAAAATGAAATTGTAGTCAGTAGTTCTGCAAATTTAACTTCCATTACCATTGTACTACAAAATTTTCTTTGGTCATTGCAAAGTCTTGGGCTGAGCACCGATACCAAGTTTCATTGATATTAGTTCAAGTGATGTAATCAACTGTTATTACACTAACTGCAACTTTCTGAGTTTACTGCTCTGTCTCCCTCCTGCTGTTGTGAATCAGTTTGTGTGAGAGCTGTTCAGATTGGTTACCCTTCAATGGATACCCGATCCTTGACTGCATCATTAGATCTCTCCAATTTCGCACAGTTATAAAATGAAGCTATTGAAGTGGGTAATCTTGGTAAGGATATCAATAGGAGGATTATTAAGTTGATACCTAATGATGATGATACATCTTTGGTCAAAAATTGGAGGCTTGTAACACTTTTAAATGTCCCTTATAAAATATTTGTTAAGATAATTCCTTTCAGGTTAAAAGACCTCCTTCCTTCAATTATTTCTTCTACTCAGACTGGTTATGTTAAAGAAAAATTCATTCTTGAGAATGTTATAACAAGTTTGGAAGGTATGTGCTAGGGGAAAGATTATGGGTAGGATGTTTATGTGACCTTAATTGATTTTGAAAAAGCCTATGACAGAATTGAATGGCGCCTTTTTTTATAGTTATTAAATCTTTGGGTTTTGGAGAAGTTTGTGCAGATATGTTGAGATTTTGTTTCATGATGCATCTACTCAAATTAGTATAAATGGTGAATTTCCTGCTCCATTTAATCTTCATAGGTCTATCCAACAAGGGTGCCCATTGGCTCTCTCTCTATTTGTGATTGCTACTGAAGCTCTCCACCATGTTCTTAGACATTCATGCCTAGGTCCCCCTTTAAGGTGTCGTCTCTTCCTAATCATGATTCTTGATTAAGTGTCAATTTGATAATGATACAGATGTGTTTCCTATTTTTGATGAGCAGAATTTTGAAAATATGCAAAATGAGTTTGGTTGTTATTACAGTGCTTTTGATTCAAAAATTGCTTATCATAAATATATTATTTTGTGTTGTAAAGACCAAACTCTTGATTGGGTCGTTAAAAAAGGTTGGAATTGAGGTAGAGGTTACAAACAGGTTAGATATCTTGGTCTTCCATTTTCTTTATCCCCATCCTTGAAGTCCATATGGGCATGGATGATAGAAAAATTTGTTAAGATGATTGCTAAGTGACAAGCTAATCTTTTATCTATTGCAGGAAGATTTCAAATGTGTCAAAAAAGTGTCTGCTTATTTTTCTTTATATTTCTCTTCTTCTTGGCTAGTTTGCTCCATAGCAGCAAAAATCTTTTGGGGAAAAAATTGGCAAACCAAAAGTATAAGACTTTTTGAAAAAATCGGATTTCAAAAAAACGTAAAAAATTGTAGAACAAAAGATAAAAACTTTTTTTTTTAGATTGAAAGGCATTTCCATAATATAGAGATATAGAGAGCAAATAAAATAAAGAGTTTAACTAATGAATTGTCGAAAATAGATTTTTGTAGTTTATATTCATATCGCTGATTACATTGCAGTGCACATCTTTCAAACTCAAAGCATTACTTCACATTGCATAACTAATAACTAGATGCTGATAGATGACAAAATCTCAACTACAATATAGTTTTTTACAAAGTCAACCTAAGCAGTTATGCAATTACTTCACATTGCATAACTAATAATGATGAAGACGAGAACTCTCTCTCAACTCAAAACTCGGATTACTTCAGATTCCACAAACGATGAACTCAAAAATTGACAATTACATGTGTTAATTTCAAACGAGACAAGATTGCACAATAACATACTCAAATTCAGAACAAATCAAATATATTTAAATATGCAGATTTCATGAAACAACATTACAATACTTTGACAACTCCGTTATCCTTGTCCCATCCAACCCTTCGTCTCTCCACAATGGTGGTCGGGTTTCATTCCCAGAGAAAACGTCAATGCATACAAATTGTTGTGGTATTTCATGTGACTCGACCTTCCTCAAACAACATCTACAACAATTATCTGTATTATCTCCTATCCTCATGGCGCATCCCTTCCATGTTTTAATCTGCTCTCATTCATTTATTCCACACAGCCTTTTGAAAGTACTCTTTCCTCCTCCATGGTGCAGACTCCACTTGCTATTTCCTTTCACCACCATTCCACTTCTTATAAATCAACTGCCTTAAACTTACATGCTTTATTCACTTCTTCCTCTTATTTAAATTGCCTCGATATGCCTAGTCTATTCTGATTTTAGAGTATCCCTGGGTGGCCAATTGGTATCCTCTCTCATCTTCCTTCAGCACTCGTAGGTCTTCCATTCTTTGACCTTTCCACGTGGGCTTCAGCAATCTCAAATGTCTTCATAAACGCCTATGTGTTATGCTAAACCGGTCTCTATCATTCTTTGGCGCAGACTTTTCCTCATAGCATGCTTTAAACTTCTAATTGATTTCCTTATTGGCGCGAGCAAAAGAAACATTACTTTTGTATTCTCTGGCTCAGTCACTTTCTCCTCCCACCGCGCCTTTCCTACTGGTCTTTTTTTTTGCCACCCCCTTCACAGGAAAACTTCCAGTTATTATTTTTCTATAATCTGCGTTCCATTCTTCCATGAGGGCGTATTCTTCCTGGTCTTTTCACTGTAGGCTAAGCTTTTTGTGTTTAGTGTGACAACACAGCCACTGGCAACTACGTCGATTTCTTCTCTCCTTACACGGGCGGCTGGTTCTTCTAATCTATGCAAACAATTTCTTCTTTACAGCCTCCTTCCTCCCATAGAGCGAACTTAGTACATCCTGGCATTCTTAATGGATTCAATTCTTGGTTTCCTTCTTTGTACCGCGTCCCTTCTACTCTCCTCCTTCCACCCGCACACCCCTCGTGCTGTCAATCTGCATTCTTATTTTGCTCGATGCCTCTTTAGATTCTTTGCCTGGCAATTTTTTAAATTTTGTAATCTTCTATTTTTACTTTTGTCTTTTCATATTCCATCCCTTCATGCATCATTCCACCCATTACTATGTGTAAAGAATGAAAAGGCAGAAATAAATCGGCCAATAAATTGTGTAAATGTTTACCGGTAACAAAGCACCTCACAATACTTTTGAATTATTTTATTGATTCTCTTAAGATATCAACATTTTGGATCTTCGATTTTCCAATGAGACATTTTGATGAATCAACATGTATTAGAACTTACCGACCATTAATGATGAATTTGGAGTTGAAAGATTAAAACCCAAAATAAATGCAAACCGAAAAAAATTTTGGTGATGCCGATCGCACATGGACCCGGATGCTCTTGCATCAAATAACTAGGAGCAGCTGCCAATTGCATTTGCTTGTCATGGCATTCCATGAGACCACATTTCTTTGAGGCATTCTTTCAAACAGTTCACTGCCTTGTCTATGCTACCACATTTTTCATATATGTCTACCAAAGCATTTTCTCAAACAGTTCACTGCCTTGCTGCTATGGCTAAAAGCCTAAAACAGGTGCTTTCGAACAAGTTATGGATACTTGGAAAAATCTATCAAAGCATAATAGTAAGCAACAAGCTATGGTCTCATGGTTTTTTTTTTTTGCGCAAAAATCAGCACGATTTTATTTGTGTTTTTTTTGCAGGTTTTAAACGCAGTGTTTTGGTGATTTTGCAGTTTGAAACAGGAAAAATTTGTTGACCATAAAGTCAAAGGAAAAAATGTCCAGCCTGCCAATGTTTTAAAAATTGCGATTAATCGGGATGTTTTGCAGATTTATGCTTCTATGGTTTACTCCTCTCATATGGGTCATCTTGAGAAGTTGTTAAGGGACTTTTTATGGTCTGATGGTAAATCTTTCAAGGATAGGCATGTTGTTAGTTGGGACATTCGTTGCAGACCCAAAAATAAGGGAGATAAGGGGTTAAAGAATTTGTCCTTAAAAGGTGTTTCTCTTGCAGTCAAGTGGGTGCTTAAAGCTCTTGACGGTTGTGAGCCTTGCAAGGTTCTGATAAAGCACAATATTATTTGCAGTTTCTCTAAAGGTAAGCCAAATTGGAAAGTGCTTAGTCTTGTTGATTTTTTGTTTGGTAACTTTAGCAATTGTGTTAGGGGTACTGTGGTGTTTGGGTCCTTATGGAAGGCATGGGAGAAAGCTAAGAAACGTATGGTGGAATGGGATGTCAAGGAAATCAATAATGGTCTTTTTTGGCCTTTTAGATCTATATGGTGGTCTATTGAACTGGATGGAAAACCTCTTAATGTGCATAGAGGGTGTTCTACTCACAAATGGTTTAATAAAGGCATTAAATCTTTAGGTCATATAATAAATGAGAATGGAATTATTCCACGCAACGCACTCAAGATTAAATTTGGCATTCCTAGTACTTAGAAGAGAACTTACTCTTCAATTATTGCTGCTTTGGGGATGAATCATCCAGTGTCAGAAATGAATAATAATCTTAGTTTGTGGGATAACTTCTCTTGGTCGTGCGGCAAAAAGTTATTGGAGGTTACTGTTAAGAATGTGTATGGCACACTTGCTAATGTTGATAACTTCCACCTTCATTTTAACTCTTTTGGGGGGTAAATGATTATGAATCTAGATGGATGATCAGGTTTGATAATATTTGGTCTAGTCTAATTCAGCCTAAAAAAGATAAATTCCACCTTCATTTTAACTCCCTTTGGGGGATAAATGATTATGAATCTAGATGGATGATCAGGCTTAATAATATTTGGTCTAGTCTAAATGAACCTAAAAAGTCCATTTTTAGATGGTTTCTTACTAGAAAAAAGTTAGTTGCTGGTGAATTTCTTAATTCTGAGCATAGGTTGGGTCTTTTGTGTGGGTCATGTGAATCTTTTGAGCATCTCTTTTTAAATGTTCTTATGCAAAAATTGTGTAGAACTATTTCTTATCTGTGTGAGCTAAGTGGGCTGGTGTTCATTCTATTTCCTGGCGGGATGTCTTATTTGGTAGTATTGAAAATTCTCCCAAAAAGCTTGGTAGACTGTTTAATAAAGTCTGGTGATCCTGTTAACTGAAATTTTATGGTTTCTTTGGATTAACAAAATTTTGTATGTTTTCCAAGGCAAAAGCAAGGTGGTTTTTGACTTCTCAAAATAAGTCACAGTTTTTCTTATGTAGATGCAGGTGTGTGAGCAGGTAGACTTCTTTGAAGCTAAGATCAAGCATGTTATCGAAAGTCATTTGTTTAACAAAGGTAAAACTAAAGTGGGTGAAGATGCTACAAATGGTTCTAATTCTAAAATTGTGGTTGAGATTGCTGATCTTGGTGAATATGATAATGTGCCTGTATCTACCCTTTTGGAATGGTGGGTAACAAAGTGCTTAAACTGTATAGTTGTTGACTAAGCCAAGAAGATTAACCTGATTATTGAAGCTGAAGAGAAGGCCAAGCAGGAGAAGTTGGATGTTGCTACTGGATAGTGTTTTTTATATTGGGATCTGCTTATGTGGGCTGTGTCACTATGGTGTTCATTTTTTGATACATCATAACAGCTTAAATAATTTGACAAACTTTGTTCTTCCTTGTCCTTTTTTATTATGAACCTATGTTGGTGATTTAAGCCTGAATACTGCTTGTTCTCATTATGTTAGGCATGATACTTTGTATCTTTTGTGTGATTAATGCTCTATGACCCATATTTGTAAACTATATTCCAATATATTAATAAAATAGACCTCAATTGGAGTTTCTATGCCTTTTATATCATATATCCAAGTTCTTTTAGCCAATGCATGCATAAGACTCAATTACTATCCAAAAACAAACAAAAAAAATCCTTTGGTTGCAGGTTAAAGACCCCATTTGCAACACGTGGTAGCCAGCCTAACATGAGACACTATTAGCTTAAATCAAAAAGTAAAAAGTTATCATCATTTACAGGAGAAAAAACACTTGGGAGTGTCTAAGTTGTTTGCCAAATTTTACCATGTTCATTGTAAAAAACCTGGTGTTTCTCAACCCGGTCACTGACTAAAAATACTGTGTTTTTGTTTTGTTTTCTGAATTTTTGATGTTTTTTTGTGGTTTTTGCAGCAAATAAGGATTTGCGATTTTGAGAAATAAATAGCAATAAATTCATAAATAAATGGTAAAGCATGCAATGACTTCCAGAGCAACGACAAAAGATTTTATTATCGTTATTGAACAACTACAATATTATTTCGGAGACAGAAGAAGCAAACATATGACATTATTTAAAGAACCTGATTTTGACTTGCAGCCGCCTGGGAGAATAAGTAGAAGGTACGGCCAGCTTGTAGATCCACTTCTCCAACCTCGAAAAGTGTGCAAATGCTTCCAAACCCCTAGGTGTCCAATATGGAGGAACCAGCAAGCAAGAAAGATAGGCGTTTTCCACTGGAGAAGAAAATGCGTCCTTGCTGCAGTAAGTACGGCCTGTCAGCAGCATTAAATGCAGCCGTACATCTCTTGGAAAGTGCGCCAGATGCTAATCATTGATAACCTCTGAAAATCGATTCTTCCTGGTGAATAATAGAAACCAAAATATGCTGAAATAAATCCACTATAAGCTCTGTATGACTTCTGGATAAAGCCACGCTGATGGACAAGCTTCAACTGGTATTTCATAGCCTCAGTATGCCAGATTTTGAAGAGGGAACGTTCTCCAAAATCAATGTTTGTAGAAACCCTTGTTTCTCAAACCCCAATGTTCTCAGAGAGAAAATAAGATAAATAATAATAGTCATGAATGATTTCGATTTCCCCTTGAGGAAATAAATACCTCTTCTCAAAAGTTCGACCTTTCTCGTAAATCATTTAAATTCATTTAAATGATATAAATTCGCCTCTTTTAGACTTAGGCTTTTAATTTAATAAAAGGCATCCCACTTAAATAAGTAATGAATACTTATTTAATTATAACATTTCACCTTTATTATAAAGTATTAAACACTTTATAATTCGCCCTTTAATAAACATTTTAATATTTCATTAAAGTAACTTTATAATATAAAGTTAATTTCATAATCTTTAAATAATTATCAAATCCTCCGATAATCACTGTATGCTCATCAAATCATCCAACTGGGTCGAAACTGAGAAGACCAACTGAAAAAGGTGCCCTGCCAGAAATAGTAACCCCTGTCTGCCTGACTTACTAAAAATAGTAAGTGTCTGAAAAACACTCTGTGAGAGTCTGCAAAGGCCCAAACCTAAATCAATTGATGGAGTAAGGTTCCCGAACGTAGGAGACTGCCTCAAGTGATCCTCTATACATGTTTGTCAGCCTACGAGGATCAGAATGATAGGCTAAGCTATGAACCAGCTGCACTGTCTAGGAAGGGGACATTACATTCATGTATTGATTTGTTTGAGCAGAAGATTCAGTCTCCTTAAAGATAAAGGTGGGGAATAAAACCCTCATTTATAGGACAAAGGCATCATTTGAAGTATCTAGGCAATTCACCAACTTACTCAAGTCTGTTTGTCAAGTCCAACATGAGATTGGACGCCCTAAACAAAATGAAAGAAATCCCTCATTTGGAAGCTAACCTCATTTGGAGTGTCAAAGCATCTTGCCAAGATTAATTTTGCTTGTTGAGTTGGAGCATGGGACTCCACACTGAACACTAAATTATTCAATATTTCTAATCTAAACAACAGTAAAACAAAGGTACAGCAAGCTTGATTGAGTGGTAAGGCAAAAGAATTCTTATTGTGAAGCTTAGGAATTGAAGCACACTGCATAAGCCCCTTAGTCATAAAGGCTAGCTAGGCATAGTCATGGAATAAGTCTCTCTCCCACAAAAATGTCTCTCACTCTAAAATGTTCTTCAGTTTGGACTAAAATGGCCAAATGACTTGGAGCAAAAAATGATTCTCCCTATCACTCCAAAAGAATTGACCATATTTTCCCATATTTTGGGTAGATTGGCCAAATCCATAGCTCAAGATTGTTAGAAAAACAATCTTAGAAAGAAAGAAAGAAAAAAGAAAAAAATCATATTAATGTCCACAAATGACCAAGAATAGGTCAAAGGGACTAGAACATATATAAGTTATAATAGCAAAGAACTAGGGAAAAGGAAGCCATACTCTCAAAGAGAATACGATAAAGCAAGAAAAGTGTGAAAAACAAAGAAATAGACAAACGCAGGTCAACCCAAAAAGAGTAACCCATAAACTAGTACAAGTATAAATAGAAGTGCGAAGGGGAGACGCAACAAAGCAATGTAAGCAAATGAAGACCACCCAAGCAAGGAAACTAAAACCTCAAGTACAATATTCTAGGATGCATTGAAGGAGCCAACAATTCATTGATAGCTATATGAGTACCAATGCAAAGTCTAAGAAAGCTCATCAAGAAAGCGTAGGGCTATGAGGACCAAGCTAGACAATCCTAAGAGGCAATTGATTCTCCATAGGACCTTTCCTAACACTCAAAGCGAAAGAATATTTGGTGGTAGAGCAGAAAATTGTAATGTGTGCCTACCCCAAATATATATTGTGAAAGATGGATATTGGAGGGTCTTCAACATCAAGTAGAGACAAAGCCACAACCATGAGAATAAGAGTTGCGTTGCCAAGGAGTCTTAGTTGTAAGAGATCGAAGGGATGAGCAATGTTTCACAAATTTTCCTCAATTCGTATGTGAATCAATAGAATCCAATGGGCACTTAACACCTCCAACATCCATGATGGATTGAATGAAGTAATCAATCCAATAGATCTTAGACAAACATGGAGAGATCTATTCCTAAAAGTGATGACCTCACAAAGAAACATGACCAAGCATCTTTAATCAAGGTAGTAGAAGAAAGTGGATAGAGAACCACGAAAATCTCTCTATAGGCAATGGTGACTCCCATGGATTTCATAGTAGAATAGGCACCAAAAAATAAAATGCTCCTCAAACTCAAAAGAAAAAGAAAAAAGATAGCAAATAAAATATGGTGATTTGTCTCAACACAAAGTTGATGGGAGCACTCCCACAACTAGCCATGGGGAATCCTCAAACCATGAGACCAATGATATTGAAGATAGTTGGGTCAAACGATGGTCTCATCAACGAATTGCAAGAAGTGCTCAACATAGAAAGCTAGTTTGCCTCAAGAGAATTTAGAGGGGAGGTCTAGGTAACCTAGAAGCATGGGTGTCAAATGTCCTCTCTAATGGATTTGAGCACCTCTTTCCCTATAAGAAGGTGACTAAGAGCACATAAAGAGTATGTGAAAAGGAGAAGCTTATACGAAGAAATGTTGATAGATTCGAAGAGCAAACAGACATTGAAGAACTAGCAACACCAATGTCTGGAGGAATGTAATATACCTAATTCTATTTAAGCAAAATTCTAGTATAGAAACCACACTCAAATCTGATAAACTAGAAAGCAAGATTAACAATTGTTGGGAACCAATCTGATATCGAATCACCATAGGCTCGAATCTAATTTAGAAATGACAATACATCCTAGCCAGCATACATGAATAGATCACTTGACACTACACTCAGAATTGTAAGGTTGGAGCCATCGGGACGTAAAGGCTCTGATTATGCCGCCCACCGAAGTGCCCAGTATGCACGATGGTTCGAACGCCCAAGCACAAATTGATGAACTGTCGCAGAGGTGCAATCCCGTCTGTAGGTTGGATGTCTACGCTATAAATGATTAGAACAGGGCGCCTTAGAAGTGGCGCCACTTCCCTTAGCAATTTCCTCAATTTCTTTCTTGTGTGGTGACTGTAGTTTGCTAATGAGTCTGTCGATGATTTGTCGAGGTTATCCTTCAGGTAGCATTGTCTACTTATGATCTTATTGCCCTTTGATTTAGCATGTGGTGATGCCAAATGTGCGGGTTTGTGACTGAGACTGGAAACATGTGAATGTAATAAGCTTTGAGTCGCCTAAGTGAATGGTCAAAGCCCTAGGCTCAGCCAATATCACCTACGACACTCACCTCCTTCATCTCTTGCAATAGTCAATCCCTACTAATTAGCAGACCCTGTGTTTGTGTGATGCTGGAAATATATCATGACTGCAAGGGAGGGGGTATTGTCCCACCTTGCTAAGTCCTGCTGAGGTTTTCGTCCCAGGCAGAATCGAAGAACTCTTGTCCAATTGTGATACCTATATTCAATAAATCTTCACATATAAATATGCACTCAATGTTGCCTTCCCAACTGGGTCGGACTTAATAAATATAAATATTATTTTCAATAATTTAAATTTATTATTTAATATTATATTTAAATATTTAATTATTATTAAATTCAGGAGTGTTAAAAAACACTATTTTGCCGCCTTAATTTGAAATAGGGCCTCATCAAGAAACGGGGACATGACAGTCCTCCAGTCCCAGGAATTGCTTGCCCTCAAGCAATTGTAAGCTCGTGTTCATGAATGCTGAGACGACCAACAAGTGATGAATGATATGGTCACTGTACCCCATCTTTCACTGCTCAACTTGGATGTAAACATTAGCAAGCCAATACTCGTGAAACCACCCATCATGATCCCAAAGAAATAGTGCACCGAACATGTCAGTACCTAGATCCCAATGTATCACATCATCACGCTCAATAGACATGAGGGAATGAATACATCTCCAAGGGCCATCAACTCTAATCAACTCCCAGACTCCGAGAGTTCTCCCATGGGTGTGCAAAACAAAGGAAAAAGACTTCTTACTATCGTCCTTGTGAGTAAAGGCTACCAACTCAAGACTAAGCAAAATCCAAAGACTACTGTTCCAAATTAGAAAATCAGCACAACTGTCATATCTTTCCTTAGTGCCTTAAACCACCTCAAGCTTCTCTTTCCACATTGCTTCATGCTCTCCAACAGGTATCGGTCCAATGTAAATTCTTCCATGAGAGTTATAGACTTCATGCTCAAGTGAAATGCCTTTCTCAAACTCAATCAACTCTCTTGAAGCTTGGCTGGTTGTTTCTTGGGTATCACTTGAAATCAAAGACACCTCTTCCTTCATCTCGAGCTCTTCAATAAATGGAGTCTTTCCCACCTTAACTTTATCAATTTTCTATTCATGCACACAATCATTAGGAATCAACAAGCCATCTTCATCTTCACCTTGCCTATTGGGTTCCTCTTGTTGTTGTTTTGTGATGTCTTGTGGCTTCAATTTTTCTTCTTGCTCTACTCTCAACACATCTTCTTTGACCCCCTCATGCACAGCTGAAATCTTCTCCACTTTAGTGTCTTCAGGGACTCAATCAATTCTACGACTTCCTCCTCTTGTGCATTTGACTCTGATGTACCCCTCATTGTTTCAAGTTCCATCACCTTGGGCTCTTCTTGTTTCAAGAATGATTCTTCTGGCTCCGGCCCTTTAATCTCTTCCTTGGCAATTTTTGAATCTTCCTCTTCTTTCCTCTTTCATCTTATGTAGTCATAAAGTCCTCTTTTGTCGGGGTAGTGGCACTCGAGTTCCTTCAAGTACACATCAAGGGGAACACAAGCCTTTGCATGATTTGACAAACTTTGGTATTGGTCCAAAATTTTGGAAGCTTCAAATGGGTACTCTTCCAATTCTATTCGTGCTTTTAGCAATAGCTCTTGAACAGGATCTGTCTTCTACCCTAGGTAAGAATTTAGGTCACCAATCCATGCTCCAAGGTCCTATTTTACTCTAATCCAATGTTGATCTGTATGCGCAAAAAATAGACCCGCAGGCTAGCAGGACACACCTGCTCTGATACCGCTATAATATACCTGATTCTATTTAAGCAAAATTCTGATATAGAAACCACACTCCGATCTAATAAACTTAATGCAAATAGAGATAGACTAAATGCTTCAGATTTCACAGAGTTATAACAATGATAACAAATAATAATTCACAGAACAGCTTCAATCCCAAATGCAGAATTAAGATACTTGATTGATAACTGATAGCAAGATGACCACAAACTACCGTAGGACATAGGTATTACTGGTGCACCCAAGAGATAGTAAACTGGAAAGCAAGATTAACAATTGCTAGGAAACAGTCTAATATTGAATCACCATAGGCTCAAATCTAAGTTAGAAATGACAATACATCCTAGCCAACGTACATGAATAGATTGTTGATGTTATTAGCAGCATCGGGCTGCTTCTTTCAGCTCACGCTTCGAGAAGACATAAATTAAATGATAGCCTTTTGGCTATTTAATTTATACTTGCATTCTTGAGAGCCGACCCTTCCTTATGTTCTTATATTTCATTTTGTATTGGGTGGACCCTTGGCATTTATTTGTAATTTATTTGTAATCCTCAAGTGGTCGACCTGATTGAGGAGACATTACATTTTGTATATATACAAGGCCGGATTGCTCATTGAGATCATTAAGTTCATTCATCATAATTCGCATTCTTAGAAGAAGTTCATACTTGAGCAGCGCATCATCTTCAGCAACAGCGAATCTTTATCTTGTAGCAGCAGAGCGCTTTCAAGGAGAAACATATTCGCACTTACGAGAAATGCTAATATTCATTGTATCAAATTCGCCCTTGTGCTGGGCCTGTGTTGTAAGCAGATTTCTGCTCTTGTTCTTCATTATATAAGAGATTTGTTGGGTTTTTCTCCCTCAAGAGGAGGGTTTTCCCAGGGTATCTTGTTGTGTTTATTGTCTTATGTATTGCAATTTTCTGAGTGCTTTCAGTTGTTCTATCTGATCTTTAAAACACTAACATGGTATCAGAGCCAGGTTTGAAGGAGATCGTGATCAGATTTGTTTTGCAGCACTCTCCTTAATCTTTTTTTTCTGTCTATCTCTATTTGAGTTTCAAGATGGTGAATGGTCTGAAAATCGAGGATAGACTCGAAGGAGCTTCTAACTACACATCATGGAGGTTCAGGATCATGCTCACCTTAGAGGAGAATGATTTGGCTGAGTTTGTGGAAAACAAAGTCCCCGAACCTAAGGAGGAAGAAGAGAAGTTGCGGTGGAGGAAGAAAGATACTAGGGCAAAGAAAGTGTTGGTTGATTCCGTTAAAGATCATGTTGTTCCGATTGTCTCCAAGTTGAAGACGGCAAGGGAAATGTTCAAAACATTGGAAGAGATGTACGAAATCAACAACACCAGTCGGGCACTTGCACTAAAGCAACAACTTCACCATGTGAAGATGGCGAAAGGAGAAACAATGATTGCTTATTTCATGAGGATTTCAGAGTTGAGAGACCAGCTCTCTACAATTGGTCACATGATTGATGACAAAGACTTGACCATGCTTGCTCTCAACGGTCTTCCACTATCATGGGAGTCGTATATTCAAGGAATTAGTGCAAGATCTAAACTTCCCAAGTTTGATCAGTTGAGGGTCGACTGCATTCAAGAGGAGTCAAGGTTGGTGGTTAGAGGCGTTGGTCAAAGTTCAAAGAATGAAGATATGCATGTTCTCGCCTCTCATTCGTTGAAGAAAGGAAAAGATTGGAAGAAAGGATCTTCAAGAGGAATCAAGATAATAGAAATGACGGTGCTCCTGCCTTCAAGAAGAAGCTAGACTTATCCAAAGTTCAATGTTTTTGTTGTGACAAATATGGCCAATTTGCAAAGGAATGTCCTCTCAGACCGAAGCAGCAGGTTGCCATTGCAAATGTTGAAGAAGCCGCTCCGCAGAAGGATTCAAGTGATTATCTGTTCTATTCAGCCTTGTCAAGTAATGTTACCACCGACACCAACACTTGGTTGATTGATAGTGGTGCCTCTCACCACATCACCGGATTTAGGGAGCATCTATCAAATTTGGTGGTGAATGATTCTAGCGAACAAGTCATTATTGGAGACGATGCTAGGTATTCTGTGAAAGGAGTTGGGAACTCCTCGCTTCACTTGGATTCCGGCATTTCATTGGAGTTGAATGATGTGCTATTCGTTCCAGGCATAAAGAGAAATCTTGTCTCCATTTCAGCATTAGAAGACAAGGGTTATCAAGTTGTATTTTCTGAAGGCAAAGTTCTTATATGGGCAAAGAACTCCAACATCAAGTCTACTCGGGTAATTGGAGTTAGACCTGAGTGTCTCTACAGACTATGCACTTGTCCCCTTCAGGCTCTTGTACATGATTCTTCTAGCATGTGTGATCTTTGGCATCGAAGATTGGCTCACATTCACTTTCGAGCATTACCTATCATGGAGAAGATGGTCACCGGCCTTCCGAAATTCAACCAAGAACATGAAGGTACATGCAAAGGCTATGCCCTAGGTAAGAATACAAAAGGTACGTTTCATACTAGTGAAAGTAGATCTAAATGTATTCTTGATCTCATTCATTCTGATTTATGTGGTCCAATGTCTGTCACATCTTCTAGTGGTTTCTGGTATTACATTATTTTTATTGATGATTACTCTAAAAAGACGATTTATTTCTTGAGATCTAAAGAATCTGAGGAGGTATTAGAAAGATTCAGAGAATTCAAAGCACAGGTGGAAAACCTGTCCGAGAAAAAGATTAAGGTTTTGAGATCTGACAACGGAGGAGAGTACACCTCTAGTACCTTTCGTGATTTCTATATTGAAGCAGGGATTAAGAGGGAGTTCAGTGTTCCTTATAATCCTCAACAGAACAATATTGCTGAAAGGAAGAACAGGTCTATTGTGGAAGCAGTTAAAGCAATGATACATGATCAAGACCTGCAAATCTCACTTTGGGCTGAGGGATCTAGGACAGTCGTCTATGTTCAGAACAGGAGTCCCCACAGGATCTTGGAGAATAAAACTCCTGAAAAAGCATTCTCAGGGGTGAAGCCTAAAGTCGGCCATCTAAGGATCTTTGGTTGTCCAGTGTATGTTCATATCCCGAAGGAAAAGAGAACAAAATTGGAACCATCTAGTAAGAAGGGAATTCTGGTGGGCTACAGTGAGACATCAAAAGCCTACAGAATCTACATTCCAGGTCAGAAGACTATTGAGATCAGTCGAGATGTCACATTTGAGGAAGATGTTGCATTCAGAAGATCCAAGGGCACTCATATGGAGATCGATGAAGAAGAGCCTCCTCAGGATATGGAAGTTGATCATGTTCCTGAGATTCAGAGGGAGGTTCCAAAACCTAAAGAAGATGATGATCCAATTGAGCCCTTGGAGCCTACTAATGGGCCTACAAATATCGTGATTGGAAGGAAAAGACCTCTTTGGGCCCGAAGGACAATGCAGGAGGCAAAAATTTTTGCAGCCCCAAGAGGAACTTTAGAGAAAGTAAGAGACCTAATGAGTTCTCCAGTTATGTAGCCTTGATGAGTCAGATTATTGAGTCAGAGCCTTCCAGTTTTGAAGAAGCTTCTAGTCAACAAGTTTGGAAAGATGTTATGACTGAGGAGTATCAATCCATACTTAAGAATGATGTTTGGGATATCGTTTGTAGACTCGAAGGCAAATTTGTGGTGTCTTCTAAATGGCTCTTCAAGATCAAGCATGTAGCTAATGGGAGCATTGAGAAGTACAAGGCAAGATTCGTGGCTAGAGGGTTCTCACAAAAAGAGGGAGTTGACTATGAAGAAACCTTTGCTCCTGTGGCTCGTTATACTTCTGTCAGAACCATTATAGCTATTGCAGCATCTAGAGGATGGAAGATTCACCAAATGGATGTAAAGACAGCCTTTTTGAATGGTGTAATTGAAGAAGAGGTTTACATTGAGCAACCCGATGGATTTGAGGTACATGGGAAGGAGTCTCATGATTGCAAGTTGAAGAAGGCCTTGTATGGTCTTAAGCAGGCTCCTCGTGCTTGGTACGAAAGGATTGATTGTTACTTGTTGAGTCTGGGTTTCTCTAAGAATGATGCAGATTCCAACCTCTACTTCAAGGTAATAAATGGTGAAGCTTTGATTCTGGTTTTGTATGTTGATGATTTGATTATCACTGGAGAAGAACGCCTAATTCTAAAATGTAAGAAGGAGTTAGCTTCTGAGTTTGAAATGAAGAATCTTGGTCTCATGCATTACTTCCTTGGCTTAGAAGTTTGGCAAAAGCCAGATGAGATGATTCTAAGTCAAGGCAAGTATACTATTGACATTCTAAAAAGGTTTGGTATGATTGATTGCAAACCTATGTCTACACCTATGGAGACAAATCTACATAAGTTGAAGGAGGCTGCAGCTAGTTCAGAACTGGTGGATTCTACGATGTATAGGCAGCTGATTGGTTCATTGATGTATCTAGTTAACACTAGACCGGATATCTGTTATGCAGTAAGTGCACTTAGTCAGTTTATGTGTGAACCAAGGCAGATACATCTTGTTGCAACTAAACATATCCTGAGATACTTGCGTGGCACAATTGGACATGGGTTGAGATATTCTACAAGTGTGGATTTGGAGCTGCATGGTTTTACTAATTATGATTGGGCAAGGTGTGTCACAGATCGGAAGAGTACCTCTAGTTGTTGCTTCAGTTTGGGTTCTGCTATGATATCCTGGTGTAGCAGGAAGCAGTCTTCAGTGGCATTGAGTACAGCCGAGGCAGAGTACATTGCAGCTTGTGTGGCAGCTCGTGAAGCAGTGTGACTTCGTAAGCTCCTAGCAAGATTGTTTGGACAATCAATGGAGCCTACCATCATTCATTGTGATAATCAGAGTTGTGTGAAGCTTTCTATCAATCCTGTGTTTCATGACAGAACAAAACATGTTGAGATCAAGTACCATTATATCAGAGATATGGTATTGAGGAAAGCTATACAGATGAGGTATATCAACACTGATGAGCAAACGGCAAACATTCTCACCAAGCCCCTCTCTAGGATCAAGTTTGTGTACTTTCGAGAAAAGCTTGGTATGGTGGAGAATGCAACCTTGACTGAGAAGGAGTCTCAGTATCAGTGATCCTCTTTAATGAGTTCTTCTCTTAGGAGAAGTTTGAGGTGAAATCCCTTGTTAATGCATTCTTCTCTTAGGAGAAGTTTGAGGTGAAAGTCCTTGTTTCCACCCTCTGGGAGAGCCATGGTGGATGTCATGTGTGTGACTCCATGACAGCATCACGTGAGGGAGTCCGTGATGATTTTTCTTGTACTTGTGTTTCACCCTCTGGGAGAGCCATGGTGAAAGTCGCAATGAGGTGACAACATCACATTGAGTGATGAGCACTTGTACATACCATCTATGGAGGTAGCCATGATGGTCGATATCATGATGAGGTGATATCCGATATCACGATGATGTGATATGTTTCTTTTGTGCAGCTGGAAGTATCATCCCTAGCTGAGAGGGAGTGTTGATGTTATTAGCAGCATCGGGCTGCTTCTTCCGGCTCACGCTTCGAGAAGACATAAATTAAATGATAGCCTTTCGGCTATTTAATTTATACTTGCATTCTTGAGAGCCGACCCATCCTTATGTTCTTATATTTCATTTTGTATTGGGCCGACCCTTGGCATTTATTTGTAATCCTCAAGTGGCCGACCTGATTGAGGAGACATTACATTTTGTATATATACAAGGTCGGATTTCTCATTGAGATCATTAAGTGCATTCATCATAATTCGCATTCTTAGAAGAATTTCATACTTGAGCAGCGCATCATCTTCAGCAGCAGCGAATCTTTATCTTGTAGCAGCAGACCGATTTCAAGGAGAAACATATTCGCACTTAGGAGAAGTGCTAATATTCATTGTATCAAATTCGCCCTTGTGCTGGGCCTGTGTTGTAAGCAGATTTCTGCTCTTGTTCTTCATTATATAAGAGAAATATTTGTTGGGTTTTTCTCCCTCAAGAGAAGGGTTTTCCCAGGGTATCTTGTTGTGTTTATTGTCTTATGTGTTGCAGTTTTTTGAGTGCTTTCAGTTGTTCTATCTGATCTTTAAAACACTAACATAGATCACTTGACACTACACTCAGAATTGTAAGGTTGGAGTCGCTGGGATGTAAAGGCTCTGATTATGCCACCCGCCAAAGTGCCCAGTATGCACGATGGTTCGAACGCCTAGGCACGAGTCAATGAACTGTCGCAGAGGTGCAATCTCGTGTGTAGGTTGGATGTCTACGCGATAAACGATTAGAAAGGTGCCTCAGAAGTGGCACCACTTCCCTTCGCAATTTCCTCAATCTCTTTCTTGTGTGGCAACTGTAGTTTGCTAATGAGTCCACCAATGATTTGTCGAGGCTGTCCTTCAGGTAGCATCGTCTGCTTATGATCTTATTGCCTTTTGATTTGGCATGTAGTGGTGATGCCAAATGTGCGGGTTTGTGACTGAGACTGGAAACATGTGAATGGAATAAGCTTTGAGTTGCCTGAGTGAATGGCCAAAGCCCCAGGCTCGGCCAATATCGCCTGTGACACTCGCCTCCTTCCTCTGTCTCTTGCAATAGTCGATCCCTAATAATTAGCAGACCCTGTGTGTGTGCGATGTTGGAAATATATCACGACTACAGGGGAGGGGGTATCCTCCCACCTTGCTAAGTCCTACTGAGGTTTCCATCCAAGGTAAAATTGAAGAACTCTTGTCCAATCATGATACCTATCTTCAATAAATCTCCACATATAAATATGCACTCAGCGCTGCCTTCCCAACTAGGTCGGCCTTAATAAATTTAAAAATTATTTTCAATAATTTAAATTTATTATTTAAATATTTAATTAATTCAGAAGGAGTGTTAAAAAACACTATTTTGCCGCCTTAATTTGAAATAGGGCCTCGTCAAGAAACGGGGACATGACAAGGAACCCAAAGAGGCAATCTCCTCCTTGGAACAAATTGTCAAAAAATGAATATTTCCCATAGGACAAAGCATAACCGCCCATGCATCTAAGCTTGTGTATAAAACAAGTGAGCCTATAGATACTCTCAAGACAAAGGGGTTGGGCGGCAAATTCAACCTAAACAATACACTATGGAACTGTTCATTTGCACCAAATCATGTGTTAAAGTATAATCATTTGAACCCTCTCAACCAAAGCCTAGCAACAAGATCCCAAGCCATGGCCCCAAACCTCAAAAACATCCATCATTGTAGGCTTAGTCTTTGCATTGAAGAGGCACATCTTCAAAGGGGTGCCCTAGAAATGTACCTAGAAGCACCGGTGCTCAAGGTCAAAGATGAAACTGAGAGACAAACCGCAAAAAAAGGAGGGCCAATAAACTAAACTCCTAGATAGGTACAAGAGGTGGTGATCTCTACATGGCACCCTTCATAGAATAAATGAAACTTGGAAAAGCATCCTTGGTGATGTTGAAAACCATGACCTTAATTTTACAAAGGGTTATCTCTGCAGGCTATCAGGTTAGTGAGAGAGAAGGATCACACCATCCAAAAAGAGTAGTTTAGCAATCACATAACAGTGAAGCAGACAACCATCATCCACATGAATATCATGTCAAAGAGAATCCTCAAGCTCATTAATCTAGATACCAAAAAGGTTTGGAGAAAGAGGACAACCCTGTGCGACTCCAATGGTACTTGTGACAAAGTTAGAGAGGCCATGAGGAGTTGAGAATCATCCCACAATTGTTTCACAGAGCCGCATAATAGCAGTAATGAGGTGATCAGAAATACAAAAGTCCAACAATTTCTGGAATAACATACTGGACTCTCAGGACCAAAGGGACTGGCCAGAATAATTTGTTATTTCCACCACTTGTAAGGAATTGACCATACCCCTCTGTACCTGGGATCGCTTGGCCGGACTAGCACCTTGAGATTGTTAGAACAAATCAATGTAACTGTAATATGACCCGTGAATACCCCCTTTCACATGCATCCCACCCTAGTGGATAGTTTTCAAACAAACTTTTATTTTGTCCAATTTTACTACTATACTTTCAGATGATACCACCCACATCCTTACTAAGGGAATAGTTTTCAACCAAATTTATTTTGTCCAATTAGCCTCCAGTATTCTTGGCAAAAGCAAATCTAAACTCAAACGACTGTCAAAAACAATTTAAAACAAAAAAAAGATCCATACCTGTAAAGATCACACTGAAGAGTTCCAGATGGCCCGGGGCTGGCCACACCCCCTGCAGTCTCAATAATACTCCATCTATTATTATTATTATCATCAATGCTAAATTCCTTCAGACAATTCTGCAAATTCTCCAAAATCTCGCAATCCTCCACCGTGCATCGTTCCCCAGCGGCAGCTAAATGTGGAGAAACAGCCTCGTGCCAGCCATAAATTGTTTTACAGACCAATTTTAAATCCTCCAAACGCTTCTCCGACCCCTCCAATGCCTGGCCCTCGTAAGCACCCACATTCTTCATGCCCTGAAGCCCGTGGTCACATGACGCCACTGCGCCGAGCCCTTTGGAGCCCGGAAGGAGCTCCCAAGCCCGGGGAGAAGTTTTGTGTACATGATAAGAAACATAAATATTATTCAAAGGTTTTCTTTGCCTGAAAATATCCGTGACCTTGCGGTAAACGTATCTGGAGTCGGAATCTTGTGGAAAGCCTGTCTGTACAGGCTTAATGTAGACAAGGTTATGTGAGGTGTTGAGGACAGCGGTGGCCAGGCCTGTGGAAACTAGAGTTTTTCCCACGCCTGTGTTGGAGCCCCATATAATGTACGACGGGTGCGACAAGTCCACTTCGAAATCGCATGGAATGTGAAGCTTCTGCTTTGGAGAATTTTCTTCTCCTGCTTCGCCTAAGCTGGAGAATGTGCGGCGGTATTCGTGAATGGAAAGGCGTGGTGTGGGTTTGAACCTGCGAAGTGCCAGTGTCAAGGCGGCCATTTGTGAAGAGAGGATAAACCCTTCCAAAACCCGCAGTCGCAAAGTCTGTTCTACAAGCTTATATTTGAACTCCCGGGAGGTTTTCAAATTCCCATCACACGTATCATATATTTGTCAGATTTTAAATTTTCTAGCCTATACCCACTCGAATGAACGAAAGAAATATTTTAATTAACATCTACGAGATTTAAGTAGTGTAAGATCAAGAGCATAAAGACACTAAGCATTAAAGTTTTGTAAGGTTTGTAAATTCTTCATGTAGACATGGAAAATATATATACACCTCATCTTGATTTATTAATATCATTTTTTTTTAAATCATTCTCTTAATTTATCAAATATTTTTCATCTTTTAATTAAATTAATCATTTTTTATTTAATTAAGTTTTTTTTCTCTGTTGATTAAATTAATCAATTTAATTTAATTAACCTTAAATTTTTGTTTATTTAAATAATTCATTTTATTTAAATCAAGTCTTTAAAGTCTTTTTATTAAATTGAATAAATTAAACCTTATTTAATTTAATTTAATAGTATCTCCTTTAGTTAAATATATCAAATCATTTATTTAATTAAATCTTTTTTCTCAATTCTTGATTTAAATTAACTCATAAATTTGAGTCAAAATTGTCGCATCCCTTAATCTTTTTTTAAATTAATTAATCTGTGATTAATTTAATCTTAATCTATGTCACATCGTCTAGAAAATGCAACTTGCACAATAAATCAATTACTTTGATTTATTAAATCTCTTATTTTCTCTCACATGACATAAAGGAGGAATATTTTTTCAAATTTGAATTCAAAAATCCAAGTGGATGGATACTTCCAACAAAGCATTCACTCCTCTTATATGTCTGTGTGCATTGAGCCAAGTGACATTAACTTCATTTCCTTCTCTCTCCAACATGTCACATTCAAATTTTAAATTTGAATCAAATAGCATTTATCATACACATTGACCAAAATGTGTTCATTCCTACTTCAATCACGTGTGGACAAGTGGTCTTTTTTCATTAGTTGGTCTTTTGTCCCACATTGCTCAAATCTTGTTCATTCTTCCAATTTGAAATCTATAAATGAAAGATTCTTCCTCTCATTCTATCATCCACAACTTGAGTAAATTTATTATACTCAACTTCATCCTCAAACATATCTAGTTTCATTCATTTTATCAAATTCTTAGCTAGGTCATGCAGATTTTTCATCATGGAGTTTGATTGAATCTTCGGGTAAGTGCACCAAGATGGTTCCCAAAAAGGGGACTTAAGTAGACAGCTTTTTTTTTGAAATCAGGAAATACTGACCTTGGACGTGAAATTGAGGATACTTAGACTCAAAATTTTGAGATGGAACAAAGAGAAGGATTCAAGTGCTCTGAGTCTATTTTCTAAACTACTAATTTATTTTGAAAATGATTGAGATTAAGGGGTTCAAACGAGGGACGTACACAAATTGGTGTTGTTTTTGTCAGAAAAACATAACATAGCAACTCTTGTACGACCTTCGTACGGTGAACTTTTTTTTAGTATTTTTAAAATCGCAATGGTCAGAAGTTAGCTAACAGTATATAGTTGATGCACGATTTTTCTGATAATTTTTTAATGAATATTTGATTTTTTACTAATTTGCGAAGTGGACATATCCTGAATATAGAATTTTGGCCGTGCTACCCCTACAAATTTTGGAAACTAATTGATTTTTTTTTTTTTAATTTTTTAATTTTGTAGAATGGAATCTAGTTTCTAAAAATGTAATTTATTTGAAAAATTGATGAATGGTTAATTTATAACGAAAAAAATACCAAACACTATTTTTTGGCAAAAAAAAAGACATATAGATAAAATAAATTATGGATGAAAGACTTAACATTTTCAGAAAGTGAAAAAAATTACATCGTTGGATAGCTAAGAGATAACCCAACACTACCCATGTGCTCAATTTTTTCAATATTGAACCACGTGCAATCCTGACGGTGAGCATGAACTCGATTATGAAAAATATGGTGGATTAATTATAAACATGTCTCTGGGCGTTGGGAATGCCCTCCAAACCTTTGGGTTGGTATTCCAAGGCAAATACCAAGCTTAAATTTCGATAATTCCCAAAGCAAGATATCACGCGAGCACGTTATAACGCGCTCGCGTTATATCTCACTTTTGACATGGTTTTTGCTTCTGCGGGGAACATGTCTACTAGCACATAACGTGAGCGTGTTATAACGCGTTCGCGTTATGTCTTACTTTATGTTAAATGCTAGTATATTAATGTATGTTGATATATTTTTATGTACATGTACGTATGTATGCATTTATGTATGTCTTTAGATGAAGGGAGAATTTAGAGAGAGTCTAGAGAGATGGAGAGGGGGTCGAAGTGAGAGTTTAAGAGAGAGGGAGTGGGAGAGAAGGGGTTGGATTGAGGGGGACTTAGCTAGGTAGGGTGGGAGGGATAGAGAGAGGGAGAGAGAGAGAGAGGGGGTCGGAGAGAGAGAATTGAGGGAGAGAGAGAGGGGGGGTGGGAGAGAGAGAATTGAGGGAGAGGGAGAGAGAGAGAGAGACAAAGAGAAAGAGAGGGTTATGTAAGTAGTGTGTGAAAGGGAGAAACTTGAGAGTGCGAAAGGGACAGACTTGAGAGTGTGAGGGTGGTGAGAGGGGGAGACTTGTGTAATGCCCCGCCAAGTAACCTTAAAAGAAGTTGCAATTAACGTCTTAAGCGAACTAATTTTTTTTTATAAAGTGCATTTAACATACACATTCATTTATTAGTTAACAACAACCTCTAAGGCTACAAGGTTAGGATTACTTAAACCCACACATACATATTACATAAACCAAAGCATTATGAACTTTATGATATAAACATTATACATCATAAGAATACCACATAACATAATAAGATAATCAATCAAGATACAATCTCATAAACATTAACTTAATCCAATAGTTACATCACTCATTTTCAGAATGAGGCAATAGTACTCAAGATTACAATTACAAACTTCCACCTCATACACATAAGAGGGATAAAATAACTTATACAAGTTAAAATATTACAATGCAAGTAATTACAACAAGAACCGCGAGCTATCCATTTGGATGTCTCGCCATCAAGTACTGAAGATAGATGGGGACCCAACGGTTTTGGTGCATGTTCCACCCAACCAATGTGGTACCCGAAGGCCCATCCCCCATGCTAGGAGATAGTAACAAAGTAACATGGACAAGATCTACT
Organism: Sequoiadendron giganteum; assembly: GCA_007115665.2. Taxonomy (NCBI): domain Eukaryota; kingdom Viridiplantae; phylum Streptophyta; class Pinopsida; order Cupressales; family Cupressaceae; genus Sequoiadendron; species Sequoiadendron giganteum. Next base: position 303,119,196 of record CM021104.1, on the reverse strand, counting down.
ACCTCTAACCAAAGGTAGACTCATACTGATTCAAATTGACATAACCAAATAAATGTCATCAATAAGTACAATTTCAGTACAACTCAAATACAACATTCACATCATTGACATAGGTCACATTGCTTCCAGACATAATATTAATCAAGTATGTTCAAATAACCATACACATAAAATAATTAACAACAGTTGTCATAGATAGAGTGTCATCGCAAGGTTTGTCATGAGATCTCCTCTGGGCATTCTTCATAGGCTCTGGCACAAGTAATCCTGGTGGCCTCAACCGAATCCCGGCACTCATACTCACTCATACGAAATCAACTACCTCTCGCAAGGACAAGATAGTTGATCTTGCCATTCCAAGCCTTCTCACTCATCACAAGTCTAAACGAGCCCTTGTGTCTATGAGTGAGGATTAAATTATCTTGATTAATGTGAATGCATCCTAATCATCTAAGTACATTAATTTAATTATCACTTGATTAACTCACTTTTGAAGGTTACCCGGTTTACCACTTTGGGCTCCGGCCCCTATCAAAAGCCACTCTTCTAATGGACAACGCATTCACAACCAATCACCAAGGGAAATACAAGTGCATACAAACTAGGCATCATAACCACTCCAACACAAGGAGGATACAAATAATAGAAACTCACTCCAAACATCTTGGAGGCAACAATCACATAGTCCACTCCTTTCACAGGAGGTACAAAAGATCTCACTCCAAACATCTTGGAGGCAACAACACATAGTCCACTCCTTTCACAAGAGATACAAAAGATCTCACTCCAAACATCTTGGAGGCAACAACACATAGTCCACTCCTTTCACAAGAGGTACAAAAGATCTCACTCCAAACATCTTGGAGGCAACAACACATAGTCCACTCCTTTCACAGGAGGCAACAAGATGAAACCACATAACAAGGTCACTTCATACAAGGAGACACGGATCCCATAATCCGCTCATAAACCAAAGAGGTGCAAACATGCCCGTTCGTGAAAATCGGGTAAAACTGAAAAGACGTCATGCACTACCCAAGAGAAAACAATAGGATGGCATAAAGATTCAACAACCCTTATCATCTAAGTTCTTCTGGAAGACTTATAATTTAGGACTAACACTAAATCCCAAAACCAACAATGCAACTTGACAACATAGCAACAAAAGCATTCAAATCATTAATCAAATCTAATATTTGGATTTCCTAAATCCATACTCATTCAATAGATAGTGTTGACAAAGTCAAAGACACGATAACTAGATCATCTAAAATAATCATAACCCCTATTGCCCTTTTTCATTATTGAAAATTTAAAACAATTAAACTTACTTCCCTTTACTAAATACAAAGAATTAAATCCTTTAAGATAATCAAGAGGAAGATACTACTTTTGGATATACTAAATCCATATCTCTTTCATAATCCTATCACAATGATTCAATTATTCTAAATAGAAATTAATTAAATAACATAATTGATTGCTTCATCAATAAAACAACTTCTTGATTTACTTTTAATGCAAACTAACACTATCGCAAACAATCTTTTCAATTTTCTATCCAGAATCTATGTCTCTTCAACTATCCATTTAAAACATGCAATTTCATCAATGTATAAAAATATCTTTTGGCTTATCTATTTGACCACGCATTCATATTGTTTCTAATTAAATCTCATTAATTAAAACAAAAATTTAAATATAAATATTTTTATAATTCATCAATATATTTAAATATCTTTTTCCTTATCAATTTTGACTATACATTTAAAACTTATCATTTAAATTCTTCATGCAAAGCTAAATTACACATATTTAAATAAAACAAGGTAATACTTGATTGAAAATACTCATGGATATATATATACATTTCAATATATTTTCTTCAATCATTTTAACAAAATAAATATTTTCTTTTAAATCAAATAATTACTTCTATTAAAAATATCTTTCTCTATACATTTTCTACACATACTAATCATTTCTTTTAGAACACTAATAATACCCAATTTGCAAACAGTAGAATAAAATAAGATAAAATATTATTTATTCTCTCAAATGGATATATGCCTTCAATATATACTAAATACAAATTAATATATTTAAATATATTTAATCATTAACATATCTTCTATTCTTTACAAAATATCAAATTGTTTAATTCAAAATAAAATATCCCTTATCATCAATTTTCCAAAATATAAATATATTTTTCCAATTAAATCAAATTAATAATTGGACCTTTTACACATGAATTTAAATTCCACAATTAAATTTTAAATTATGCATTCTTTAAATCAAATATATAACTCCTTCAATTAAACTTTAACATGTCATTTTAAAATAAACAATAATTTCCCCATACGTTTATAATTTTAATTCCACTAATCTAATATACAAATTTTATTTAAAATAATATAAATAAATATAATACTTTAATATTATAAATTATAATATAAAATATTATTAAATAATATTTTAATATTATAATAACAATACATAAAATATTAATATTTATAAATATCAATTTATTATTATTTTATTTTCAGAACAACCATGGGAAAATAACTTAATAGCAGTCTCATGTTTCAAACATAACTCAAAAACTACGATCTGGGTATTTTCAATTTTTGGACATGGGTAAGAAAATTTCAGAATGCAAAAACCCTTTAAATTCCCTAACAACCCAGTTTGTGAAAATGAAGTTATAGGCGACGCAACCAGACCATTTTACCATGAAGAATATAACTATACTGCAGATTTTAAAATCCGTTTTTTAATAATAAACAGAAGGTTTCATTTTCTAAAAACATTCTAAATGCATTGTTCAATCTTTATGTTTGATTTCAATAACAACAAAACCGATTTCCCCAAATAATTTAAATTCAACTAAGGTTTTCACAATTTTCACTCAAAAATTTTCACAAGCAAAGGTTGTAAATTTATTTAATTATTTTCTTCTAATATCAAATTTATTTTCTAAAATAGATTTAACAAACAAATCTTTAATCATTACTATTTTAAATAAAACAATCAAGAACCATAAAACACAAAGAGGAAAACCTAGTACAAGAAGCTACAGGAAGAGATGAATTTCTGATGCAAGCTTCCTCCAAAGATTTCCTAAATTTTTTTCAATCCTCCAATGAATCCAATCCAAAACCCAACAAATGCAAACAATATTTCCTTCAATCAATTCTACAATCAAACTTTCTTCAAACCCTTGTGCAAATTTTCCAAAATTTCTTCCTTGCTGTAAAAATGTATTTTTTTTCTAAAAGATTTTTCTACCCAAAATTAAAACATGTATTCTTTATAAATCACAAATACCTAATACAACCCTAATTCACATTACATGCAAATTAGATATTTCAATTTCAATTTCAATTTTAATTTCAATTTCAATTTTAATTTCAATTTCAATTTTTACAACCCTGATTCACATTACATGCAAATTAGATATTTCAATTTCAATTTCAAATTCAAATTTCAATTTCAATTTTCGAAAACCCACTTTCAATTTAAAATGCAATTTGAAATAATAAATTAATTTCCAAAGTTGCAACTAATTTCTCAAATAAACATTTAATTACAATTTGTAATTTAATTCCCACACGTTCGAATTAAATTCCAAAATTAATTCTAATTCTTTTATTTCCTTTCATTCTCTTGCATCACGTTTAATTAATTAATTTAATTATTTAATAACTAAACTCAACCCCCTTGGATTAAATTTAATTAATTAAATAATTTAAATATAATTAATTAATTTAAATATAAAATTTTATCCACATTGCATTATTTAAATTAAATAACCATCAACATGATTTAAATGCAATTATTCTAACTATCTATTTCCAAATCAAGAATCCTTTAAAAATAAATAACATTAAAGCAAGACATACAATGACTCGACACACACAACTGACAACACATTAAGGCTAGGGTGTAAACTTGACACATGTTACTTAGCTACTATCTCCCGTTCAACTTAACCGTTGGATCGACACGCTCAAACCTGTGAAACTAGGTGGAGTCGATGTCATGTACCTGCAATCCTGCAACCAAGTAAACAACATCATATAATATATCCAACATATAATACACACCGTGAAGAAGGAATTACGGATTCGTAGGGTGCTCGCAAGCGAGTGATGCGAAACCGTCCTCTTCACCAATACACTCATCGAAACTAACACTTCCATCATAATCCAATAATCTCATAATAATATCTCATGTTAACTCTACAACATCATTAATCCATAATGCATGTGAAACAAAATCAGATAACTACATCTCACAATAATAGTTGTCACTCAATAGTAACGATCAAAACCTCATAACAAAATGTATCCAGAAGCAAGGTAACTACAACCAAACATAGCATAAAGCAAATCGAACAAGAAGCAAAACGGAGGGGTATTACACTTGAGAGATAGGTAGTGAGAGAGAGTGTGAGAGAGAGGGAGTGGGAGAGAGAGGGAGCGTGAGTGAGAGACCTGAGAGAGGGAGAGGGTGTGAGAGGGAGTGACTTGATACAGGTAGAGAAAGAGGGGGGTGGAGTGATAGGGACTTATCTAGGTAGGGTTGGAGGCATAGATAGAGAGAGGGGAGAGAGACAAAGAGAGAGTTACCTAGGTAGGTTGCCAGAGGGAGAGACCTTAGAGAGAGAGGGGGTAGGAGGAAGAGACATGAGAGAGAGGGAGAGAGAGGTAGTGAGAGAGAGTGGGATGGAGTGGGAGGGACATAAAGAGAGATGGATAGAGGGAGTGAGAGAGGGTGGTAGGGATTGATTGAACGAGAGGTACGCAAAAAGAGGGAGATAGTAGATAAAGACAATTAGAGAGGGTGGGAGTGAGGGAAGGAGGGAGAGGTGAGATGTATAAATAGAGAGAAAGTGATAGGGGTTGAGGGTTGAGGGTTGAGGGTTGAGGGATTAGGGTGGAGGACCTATAGGGTTGATGGTTTCTAGGGTATTAGGGTTTAAGGTTTGAGGGTTGATGGAATAGGTTTGATGGTAGAGGGTATTTGGTTGAGGGTATAAGGTAGAAGGTTTAAGGTTTAAGCATTTAGGGTTGAAGGGTTTGGGGTGAAGGGTTTAGGGTTAAGGGTTTACTTGGTTGAGGGTAGAGGGTTTAGGGTATAGTTTTGAGAGTATATGGTTGAAGGATTAGGTTCATGGTCCAATGTAAGGGGTAGAGGGTTTAGGGTTTAAGGATTGAAGGTTGAGGGATTAAGGGTTGAGGGTTGAGAATTGAGGGTTGAATGTTTAATGTATAGGGTAAAGGGTAGAGGGTTTAAGGGTTGAGGGTTGAAGATTGAGGCTTTAAGGTATAGGGTCGAGGGATTAGGGCTGAGGGTCCAATATATAGGGTAGAGGTTATAGGGATTGAGATATTAAGGGTTGAGGGATTAGGGTTTAGGGTAGAGAGTATTGGGTTGATGGTAGAGGTTAGAGGGTAGAGGGCAAAGGGTAAAGGGTTTAACAGTTTAGGGTTTAAGGGGTTAGGGTTGAGGGTCGAGGGTTTAGGGTTGAGTGTTTAAGGGTTGAGGGTTTAAGGGTTAAGAGGGTTGAGGGATTAGGGTAGAGAGTTTACTAAGTGGGTTTAAGTGTTGGGGGATTAGGGTTGAGGGTAGAGGGTAGAGGATTGGCGGTAGAGGGTAGAGGGTTTATGGGTTAGGGTTTAGGGATGAGGGATTAATAGCTTATAGGGTAGAGGTTATAGGAGTTGAGGGATTAGGGTTTAAGGGTTGAGGGTTGAGGGATTAAGAGGGTATAGGGGTTGAGGGATTAAGTTTTACTGGCTGAGGGTTGAGGGTTTAAGGATTCAGAGGGTATAGGGGTTGAGGGATTAGGGTTTAAAGGTTGAGGGTTGAGGGTTGAGGGATTAAGAAGGTGTGGGCTGAGGGATTGCGGTTTAAGGCTGAGGGCTGAGGCTCTGAGAGAGCTGGAGGGACTAAGGGCATAAGGGTTGAGGGACAGGGCTTAGGGCCGAGGGTCAGGATTAAGAGGGCATAGTGGCCGAGGATTAAGGCTTAAGGGCTGAGAGTCGGTGGGTTCAAGGATTAAGAGGGCATGTAGTGGACGAGGGACAGTGGCTTCATGGGTCGAGGGTCGAGGGACAGTGGCTTGAAGGGGTTGAGGGTTGAGGGATTAGAGTTTAAGGGTTGAGGGTTGAGGGATTAAGAGGGTATA
>CM021104.1:303032232-303112900 GCA_007115665.2 Sequoiadendron giganteum | reverse complement strand
TCTCCCTCCCTCTCTATCTCCCACTCTCCCCCTCTCTCCCTCCCTCTCTATCTCCCACTTATCTTTCTCCCACTCTCACCATCTCTCCCTCCCTCTATATCTCCCACTCTCTGCTTCTCCCCTTCTCCCACTCTCCCCCTCTCTCCCTCCCTCTCTATCTCCCACTCTCCCCCTCTCTCCCTCCCACTCTCTCTTTCTCCCACTCTCCCCCACTCCATCTTTCTCTCACTCTCACCATCTCTTTCTCCCTCTCTATCTTCGCTTCTCCCCTTCTCTCCCTCCCTGTTTATATCCATCTCTATCTCCCTCTCTCTCACTCCCCCCTCTCTCCCTCTCTATATACTAAGAAAACCAAATTGCACATAACGGGAGCATGTTTTTTACTCCACTAAAATGGTAAAAAATTCTATATACCCATGATTTGAAGGCCCACAGTCTGCATATTCCCCTGGTTCTGTGCATGCTCTGACAAAAAATAGCTTTTTGATGATGTTGTGAAGTGTGCAAGCATCTTTTCACATTCCATCACCTTTTCCATGATCTTTTTACCACCTTTGTATGAAATAGAAAAGTTTCCACATTGAAAGACATATAATATCAATTGATGTTTGAATTCCATTGAAAATTGATATATAATTGAAGTGTGGAAGGGAACAAGCTTTTGAACAAGTCAAATTGTTGTAGAGTTTGAAGAAAGAAGAAGCTAAGGCTACATAATTGGGTTGAACTCCTCCATTTGAAAGTCTGGTTTTTAAGGTATGTGAAGTCTTTACAAATTTTCTTTCATTCTATTATGGCTTGCTTTCATTTTTGTTTGTCATTATAACCTTAGGTTGTCAATGCAGATTTTAAATTACCAAATTATATACACAATTATATACACTTGCCAATTACCATTTTACACTTGCCAATTATAGATATTTAGAACCATTCACCAAAATTCATCCTTTAAGACAACTCCAAGCCTCTCTCATTCCTCTGAAGGGTCCAAAAATCTTCAAAATACCTTGCACAAGGTCAAAATTTCATTACATAGACCACTCCTTCAACACGTTTTTAGGAACTAATATTCATCTCATTACCGTGGTACAGATAAAATTATCCACCATGCCGAAGAAAAAGACAAAGAGGAAACTAACAGACGAAGAGAATGAAACCTTGAAAGAAAAGGAGAGAGTTCGGGTGGTGGCATATCGTGAAAAGAAGAAATTGGAAATGATTGATGAAAACAAACCGATTGTAGAGGAACCTCAACTGTAAAAAAAAGAACGAGAATTGGTAGCATAACAAGCACGAATGCAAAAGCATCATCGTAAGACAGATTCAGATACCGTAGTTGGAGACACACCCTCTACGACAAGTGAATATGAAGGGACACCATTAAGCACAAGCGAACACCATCTAGCACAAGTGAATATGGACGGACACCATCTACTGCAAGTGAATATGGAGGGACGCTATTTATCGCAAGTGAATATTGTTGGACACCATCCAACACATCTCAAGTTGAGAGTACATCATCACTCGAAATTGACGAAGAAGGTATGCCATCATTCCCATGTGAACCTCAAGGTAAGTCTTCTTCTCCACCCTCGATTGAAGGTATGCAATCTAGCCCACCTCAATTAAATATTGATGAAATTCCTAATGTTGAGATGAATGTACCTAGGAGAACACCACCAAGAATTTTGCGTAGAAAGCCAAAGTATTTGATTAATATTAATGATGAGATTTTGCAGCACATGGAAGGTAAGATTTCAACACGCACTTGTAGAAGATATGTTGATAAGAGGAATGATTCTTTGAAAGGCTAAATGAGATTGCAAGATGTCAACTATTTGTTGAAGTGATGCGGGGTGTAAAGTATAGGAACATCATGAAGACTCTAGGGTTGAGAACATCGAATGCATCGAGTGAAGACACTATTGTGAAGAATCTAATGGATTCTTATGAGAGTGTGGGTAAGACCTCACGCTCAAAGGATAGTAATGTCACCCAAGGTGTCATTACATCAACTTTGGTAAGTTGTCAAACAAAGAGAGCTCGCCTAATTAAAAAGACTAGTGAAAAAATGGGAATTAGTAGAAAAAATTTATGAAGAGCCATTCAAAGGCAGCAAAGAATTGAGGGCAATGATACAAATGAATTATGGGCATTCTCAGGGAGACTGTCATGAAAAGATAAAGAAGTTGTTGAAGCCTTGAGAACACTAATTGAAGAGTATTGGAAGAATAACACAAGGCCATCTCCGAATCAAAGGGATGTGGTAAGAAGGAGAATCGGTAGTCAGAATCGTGAGCCACATCCAAAGCATTTTTTGGATATGACTCAAACCCAATTTTTTCAAAAATTTGAAAATGATTATCCTCAAATTATTATTTCTCAAAGATTTTTTGAACTGCTTAAACCTTTTTATGTCAAGATAAATCACACACGCACTACTTGTTGTTGTAGACTACATATTGAATTTTCTAACCATTACGATGTTTATCGTTCTATATGTTTAGATTTGCATAATAACGATGTTTTGCAGGATTGTGGCATAGAAGCCCCACCAAAATATTCAAAAGAGTTCTTATCAAAAACATTATGTGAAATAGAGGATGGCCAGATATTCTATAGGACAACATGCTTGGATGGTTCATGCAAGCATTGCGGTGGCTTCCAGCATATGCCAGTATGTCAACATATGGAAAGCACAGATGAGGTGGGACAAAAACTAGTAGAGTTCGAGAAGTATAAAACAGTGGCACATGCTACAAAAGATGGGTCTCAAGCAAAAAGGTATGATTTGGTTATTAAGAAGATTCTAGTGTACAAATTTATGACCATATTTCGTGACAGTATACTGTCTGAGTATGCATTGCATACCCATAGAGCCCGATGGTTGGACACGCAGTTCAAGCTATGCAAGGACACCTTTCTAGTTGGAAGCATAGTATCTATGGTTGACTTTGTAGAGAACTACACTCTACAACCACAACATGAGGTGCAGTCACAGTATTACAACTCCACACAAGTTTCGATGTTTGTGCACATAGCATTCATTCATGCATCTGATAGTACAGATGAGCAAAGGAAAGTATAGAGGGAGTACCACTTTTACATTAGTGATGATCGCACACATTCTCCAGAGTTCTTGCAAGGTTGCTTCTAGATGTTCTACAGTGGTTTGGCTCAAAGGGGCATAGAATACAATCAACATATAATATGGTCTGATAACTGTGCAGCATAGTTCAAGAACTCGCGCATGTTCTACTGGTTATGCAGGATTCATGTCATTACAGGTGTTCAACATATGTGGAACTTTTGTGAGGCTGGACATGGAAAGGGGGAGCATGATGGTGCAGGAGCATGCGTGAAAAGACAATTAGCACGAGAAGAGTTAAAGTATAAAGACAATGCAAAGTTGATAGATGCAAAATCAATCGTCGAGTGGTGTAATGCTTTGATGGGTCCAAGTAATGAAGGTACATCTTCAGTTCATAGATTTTTTTGGTTGATGGATGATACTAACATTGCACCATATGAAGATTGTTGTACACTAATAGGATCGAGTGAGGTAGCTCAAATACAGGTTCATGGAGTATCGATACACGAAAGATGGCATGCTTTTGTTCTTCATGTATAATGCAAGACTGGAATGATTGTGAGTCAGGGGAGTGGGTTAACAAATGGTTCACAAGTTATCTTAGCCCACTTCACACGTATCACCCTCCGACGGCATTGGAACTGACACAGATAGAATCATCGGTCGACTTTGACCACATATCAGATCTAGTTCAACGAGGTGATATATGTACTTTCTTAATTGTTGAAATTCCATATCGTTAGATCTTACTTTGTACTGTATTCGTAATGTTGACAAATTTCAAGAGATTTTTTGCACATATCAATGCAGGGCATGTTTATGCGGTTATTGTAGATGAAGACAATGAAGAGTGAACACGCTATTACTTGTGTCGTTGTGTTGAGACCAAAAATAAATTGGAGGCCCCAATTATAGATGGAGAAAACATCGAATACCCTACAGGCTCAATTGCGGTTACTGGAACATGGCTTAGAAGGTACCCACATTCAAGTGTTAAACATTGGCTATTTCAGGACTTTGACATGCATCGTAAGATTGTTCATTACTCGAGCCTTGTTGTGGCATCCAATGTTCATTTGACCAAATATGGGGGTAGACCTTTGAACAAGACGTTATGGAAGGTCTGTGAGTCTGACCATGAGGCAATACTTGACACAATAAAGAGTAGAGCAGACCCGGATGGTTCGTTGGGTAATTTGTAAGTATATGCACATTGATTCTTATTAATTTATACTTGTATGCACATTAATTTGTTTGATGCCAATGCTATCATCTTGTTTTACAGTGATTGGTGTCCCCTTGCAAAAAATGCAGATATATGAGCCATCCAAGAGAATGTCAACCAAAAAAGCAATGCAACATCCTTATTTTGATGCCTGCATGCAACATCTATAAGTGCCTTCCATCTATTTTTATTTCATTTCCATTTTGGATGCTCTTTCTTTTTCTCTTTTACTTTGCGTATTTGTAAGTAAACTACTAACGGTTGATTGATCTTTCGTTGCAAAAAATGCTGATTTAAGAGCCATCAAAGAGACTCTCAGCCAAAAAAGCAATGCAACATACTTATTTTGATGATTTTGACAAATTTCAATTTTGATTTCAAGCCATTATAAGAGAGCATGTGAAGCTTAGCGAGGTAATCTCAAGTTACTCATTTGAAGTTAACCTCATAATGAGCACCTATGATGTAGACATTTAAAGAGAATCTTGAATGTATGAGTGACATTATAAAAGATCTGAGAGAATGAAGTGCTAGAGGCATTGTAATAAGATTTAATTACATAATGAGATATACTCAAATATTGTAATGTTGGAGTTCATATTTGGTGTAGTAGCACTTTGTTCTGTAAATGCCTTGAGTAGGAAAATTTGCAAACTTTGAATTTTGAAATGTAAACAATTTGAAAAAGGTCATGTAAAAAATTTGTACACATTTTTTTGTAACTCGTGTGACCAAGCGGACTGTTCCAATAGGTCGAAATAGGTATTTTTACGCTAGACATGGTCCTCTTTCACACCGAAACATGTAGAATCGCTCTGAGCTATGTTCCATCAGATCGATCCTTTAAGGGTCCAAAGTGCAAAATGGCTACAAACTTCAACATGCTAGTACTCGGATACCCTAATAGTTAGAAAATTCTCATCTGATCCTCCAGAAAGGCATTGGGCCCCTCTAGAAAAACCTCTCTTGGTTTTGGCTATCTTGGAGTGGTTTTCTCGTGGCGGCGGATTTTCACTTGATGGAAAAAGTGTCAAATTCAAGCAGTGCAAAGTTGCAAAGTGGTGCAAATTTCGCTTTGCAACTCATGTGACCAAACTAACTACTCCAACACGTCTGAATAGGTATGTTTACACTAGGAATGGTATTTTTTCACACCGAAACACGTAGAATCGCTCCAAGCCATGTTCAACCAAATCGATCCCTTAAGGCTCCAAAGTGCAAAATGGCTGCAAATTTCAGCATGTTAGTACTTGGATACCGTGACACTTAGAAAATTCTTGTCTAATCCTACAGAAAGAAGTTGGGCCCCTCTAGAAAAACCTCTCTCATTTTTGGCTATCTTGGAGTGGTTTTCTTGTGGTGACGGATTTTCACTTGATGGAAAAAGTGTCAAATTCAAGGAGTGCAAAGTTGCAAAGTGGTGCAACTTTCACTCTGCAACTCGTGTGACCAAACTAACTACTCCAATGCGTCTGAATATGTATTTTTACGCTAGACATGGTCTTTTTTCACACTAAAACACGTGGAATCGCTTTGAGCTACGTTCAGCCAGAACGATCCCTTAAGGGTCCAAAGTGCAAAATGGCTGAAAACTTCAGCATGCTATTACTCAGATACCGTGACATTTAGAAACTTCTCATTTGATGCTAAAGAAAGGCGTTGGGCCCCTTTAGAAAAACCTCTCTCGGTTTTGGCTATCTTGGAGTGGTTTTCTCGTGGCGGCGGATTTTCACTTGATGGAAAAAGTGTCAAATTCAAGCAGTGCAAAGTTGCAAAGTGGTGCAACTTTCGCTCTGCAACTCATGTGACCAAGCGGACTGTTCGAACATGTCTGAATAGGTATTTTTATGTTAGGCATGGTCTTTTTTCACACCGAAACACGTAGAATCGCTCCGAGCTATGTTCCACCGGATCGATCCCTTAAGGGTCCAACATGCAAAATGGCTGCAAACTTCAGCATGCTAGTACTCGGATATTGTGACACTTAGAAACTTCTCGTATGATCCTACAAAAAGGCGTTGGGCCCCCCTATAAAAACCTCTCTCGATTTTGGCTATCTTGGAGTGGTTTTCTCGTGGTGGCAGATTTTCACTTGATGAAAAAGGTGTCAAATTCAAGTTGTGCAAAGTTGCAAAGTGGTGCAACTTTCGCTCTGCAACTCGTGTGACCAAGAAAACTATTTCAACACATTCAAATAGGTATTTTTACCCTATGCATGGTATTTTTTCACACCGAAACACGTGGAATCGCTCCGAGCTATGTTCCATCGGATCGATCCCTTAAGGGTCCAAAGTGCAAAATAGCTGCAAACTTCAGCATGCTATTACTTGGATACCGTGACACTTAGAAAATTCTCATCTAATCTTATAGAAAGGAATTCAACCCCTCTAGAAAAACCTCTCTCGGTTTTGGCTATCTTGGAATGGTTTTCTCGTGGCAGCGGATTTTCACTTGATGGAAAAGGTGTCAAATTCAAGCTATGCAAAGTTGCAAAGTGGTGCAACTTTCGCTCTGCAACTCGTGTGACCAAGCGGACTATTCCAACACACCCGAATAGGTATTTTTACGTTAGAAATGGTCCTCTTTCACACCAAAACATGTGGAATTGCTCTGAGCTATGTTCCACCAGATCGATCCCTTAAGGGTCCAAAGTGCAAAATAGCTGCAAATTTCAGCATGCTATTACTTGGATACCGTGACACTTAGAAATTTCTCATTTAATCCTATAGAAATATGTTAGACCCCTCTAGAAAAACCTCTCTCGATTTTGGCTATCTTGGAGTGGTTTTCTCATGGCGGCGGATTTTCACTTGATGGAAAAGGTGTCAAATTCAAGCTGTGCAAAGTTGCAAAGTGGTGCAACTTTCACTCTGCAACTCGTGTGACCAAGTGGACTATTCCAACACATCCGAATAGGTATGTTTATGCTAGGCATGGTCCTCTTTCGCACCAAAACACGTGGAATCGCTTCGAGCTATGTTCCACCGGATCGATCCCTTAAGGGTCCAAAGTGCAAAATGGCTGCAAACTTCAGCATGATATTACTTAGATACCATGATGCTTAGAAACTTCTCATTTGATCGTATAGGATCGTGTTAAGCCTATCTACAAAAACCTCTCTCGGTTTTGGCTATCTCGGAGTGGTTTTCCAGTGGTGGTGGATTTTCACTTGATGGAAAAAGCATCAAATGCAAGCAGTGCAAAGTTGTAGAGTGGTGCAAATTTCGTTCTGCAACTTGTGTGACCAAGCGGACTGTTTCAACACATCCAAATAGGTATTTTTACGCTAGGCATGGTCCTCTTTTGCATCGAAAAACGTGGAATCGCTCCGAGCTATGTTCCACCGGATCAATCCCTTAGGTTGGAGGAGTCTTAAGTTGCAAATTTGTAAGTTGCTTAAAGCAACAAATTTGAAATGATATTGAATGGATCGCTTAACACTCATTGCATCTAAGTGATGCTCACAGAGGTGAGGTACTAGGCCTTCCTGGGAGGTCACCCATTCCAGTATACTCCAGCTCAAGCTCTTAACCACAAAGTTTTTTCCCCAAGGTTAAGCCCACTTAGCTTGCAACCCCATTTGCAAAACCTTCAGCAAGTGTTGTGCCTTATGAAACATTCATTATAGAGCCCCTTTAGCTCATCAGTTGATAAGTAGGAGGTATTTTATACAATGTGTCAAATTGTGATATTGCTATCAAGATTCCATTGAGCAGTCATTTGTAGTATTAGATATAGCTCTAGCTTCTACAGTATTGCACATGATTGCAGATAGTTTCAAAGATCTAGATAACATCAATAGTTCACATTACTCAAGAAGGATGAACATCTTAAATACATTTGCGGAAATCAAGACAAGTAACCTTCTTGTGGACCTAGGGTTACAATATTTGATCTACAACATGTTCCACCATTTCTTCAGTAGGATCAAGAACACACATAATGAAGGTGTGTTTGTAGCCATGAAAGATTATGGTTCGAACTATCCAGGAGAGTGATGTTTTATCTTGACCAACCATATCTATGCCATGGTTTGTTTGGAAATAAGGATGGGTTCTCTCTTCATCGGTATATACATTATTCCTTGATGTGTTCACACCATTGTTACAAGACTACGACTCGCCTCGGACTTGACAAGCCATTTTTTGACTTGGACTCGAGCTCGGAGCCCAAACTCGACAAATAGAAAAACCTAAGAAATTCAAAGATTTGTAAGGATTTAAAACTTGTTTCATTCACCCTTTAATAAATAAACCTTAAAGACACAATAGCATCATCAAATAGAAATTACTATGATCCCATACACAAACATACATCAATCACATAAGTATAAGCACAAATTTTAGCTGAAGGAAATAACACATTTAGATATATAAATATTGTGATATTGCTATTAGGATTCAATCATGTAGTTTTACAAGTCAAACTCATTAACCCATGATTCATCAGTAGTGGTTCAAAAGAACCCATCTCTCATGATAATGAATGGTTCATAAGGAGGAAGATAAATTTTCATACATTTCTTCTATCACAAATGAGATAAGTGCTTGGTTTCATGAAGGTCATGAGACAACCATTAATGGGGAGTGGATACATGAAGAACTGATGGAGAATGATAATGGCTTCAGACCTGCTATAAAGAAGAAAAAAAATTGTTTCAATGATGCAATGTGAAACTCCTTTTGACCTTGAGGGTGTACTTACTCCATCTCAAGGATCATGCATTGAGGATGACATAGATCAATGCTAGGGATAACCAATTAATAATTATACACGTGAATAAGTCAAACATGTACATGTCAATAAGGGAAGTACAAGTACTCAAAAATATGTAAGCCTCAAAAAGTATACACACGAATACATAGTATACACAAATTAAAACAAAGTATATGCACGAATACAAGTTATATGCATGAAAACATGTAAGCCACAAAGTATACACTCGAATGCACATAAGTCACAAAGTATACACGTAAGTTGTAAAGTATACACTTGAATATAATGCAAATATGGACAGGCATCGATAAAAGATATATGTATTAACCAAATAACCATGTAGGCATACATAAATATATGTTGATATAAGTATGAAATATATGTACAAAATAGCCATATAGGCTTATGAGAATGCCATATAGGCATACAATGTCAAATATGTCCAATATAAAATATGTACAAAACTACCATGCAGGCATACAATAAAGGACTCTTGAATCAAAAGTCATTGCTCTCCATGCACAAGAAATAAAATATTTCCCTTTCCTTTTCACTCAGATGGCGATAGGTCTGTCACTCATTTTTGCTGCACTCGTGGAGTGCTCTTGCTACTCCTCCTAGGGTTTAGTTCATGGTGAAGTTTTAACTATTACAATAAGAAGTAAAGACATGAATATATAGGAATTACATTATAAAAAATGATATATTTGACAAAATAATCACTTATAGCCATCTCATGATCTCTCTCCATGAGGGAAATATCTTCACGCCCATGCTCAGGCGTGCTCAAGCCCTGTATAAACCATACAAATAGACAAAAACTACGTGAATCAATAATGGTTTGATTTCTCACTAACTAACATCTATAACAACAAATGTAAAATTAAATTTACTAATTTGCCTCATACCTCTTCTGTTAGAGCCATCGAGGATTGTATAGCAGATGTCACACCAATATCCATTGCCCTCATCACATTCAGAGGTGTATCGTCTTGCAACAACTGAAAATAAAACAACAAATTATTCAACGTAATCAACGATGTGCATGTATAAACTACACAAATATATTAAGTACTTGATTCATTAGTTAAACTCTTTATTCTATTACCTACGTGAAGGTTTGAGTAAATCCATCGCCACTGGGAAGTGTTCCATCAAAACCTCCAATATTAGTTTGTTCAACATCCAAAATTGCATATTAAATTACCATTCATAAAAAAATGCCATTAATATGCAATAAACTTATAATTGTTTACTAGTTACATACCCTAGCGATAGGTGTATTGCAAAAATAGGTTGGTGGGGGGCCGGTGTATCCAGTCTCAACACTGTGACCCTACAATTTTATTAAAATCATAAAACATTTTTAGTTAATCTTGCATTTCAAAATCGAAATTTAATAAATTAAATTCAATGAACACATGCACTAACTTTTACCTGACTATCAATGCCATATGCCTCATGCAAAATGTCAGTTGCCCTTTCCATCTCCATAGCTGCAGACAGATCCTGTGTACCAGTCTCCTGAGGGTCGATGGGGTCATGTGAACAAGTAGCCCCGCAAGATTGACACACATGTGTTCGAAGGCCACCACTAGAAGACTCCCCTGGATGGCACTATAGAATAGGGCTAGTATGATGGATGACACTCTGGGTCAAAGTGTTGATTGCCTGCAATGTCTCTACGTCAGTACTTTCCTTCACGACAGAAGGCATAATAATGTGCTCATGAGGTGGCCTAGCGAGAGCTCGTCTACCTTGCCGCGTAGGATCCGGCTGTGCACCAGGTCTATCTTGAGCTGACCCCCCACCTCTCCCCTGGAAATCCCTCATATCAAAATAATTTGGGATTTTGTTCAATATGAACTCACTGTATAGTTTCCTAAGAAAATATTGCGAGACCTCACAATTGTTGCATGGTGGGTAATCAAAGACCATGTACCACCTATCATAAAACTGCTCCTTCATTTGTTGGTGGTGGCACCAATGGATAGGAAACCTCTTCGCATTGAGGGTAAGATTTTGATTTGTGCATGGGTCAGTGAATAATGAGCACAAATCACCTTTTGTTATTTTTAAATCTTTCACATCCTTGTATGATAGTTTATTTACATAATAGTCCCTAACCACCCGCCTCCTATCTTCCCATCCAGTTATTTGTTTGTTAATTGAATCTACGTTTGTTAACATATCTTTCAATGAATTTGCTAGGGTCTTTCTTTCTGTGGTTGAACCATTTGGATCACTCAACCTATTGATCAAATCCTCAATTTGTTTTTTGTTGTTCTCAATTTCACTCATTAAATTTTGTTGAGTTCCAGGAGGGGGTTGAGTGATTGGTGGAGGAGGTTGATGTTGTGGTTGATTTTGATCTTGAGGATTTGGTTGGTCCTCTTGTTGAGGATTTTGAGGTTTTGCAGGTTGATTTGCATCTCCTAAAAATTCAAACAAATAGATATCAAATTCAACCTAAAACTAACAAATTCAAAACAAAAACCATAGAATCCTTACCTCTTACAGCTCCTCGTTGTCGTGGCACCATCGTTGTGAAGAAATACGGATTCTTGGCGAAGAAATTCTTCTCCTAGAATGCGAGCGCGATATTTTGGGGTTTTTGGCCGCGGGTGCAACAAAAAAACCAGTCGAAATGCAAATGAGAGATTTGCATTTATTTTTTTGCTTTTAACAGTTGATAATGCGAGCACGTTATAACGCGCTCGCGTTATGTCTTTGTAGTTGTAGCCATCGGGACCTTGCCTAGGTTTAACGGAAGACATAACGTGCTCGCGTTATGGTTTTTAACTTTTTTTTTTTAGGGTGTCCACGAAATTGCTACCCATTTCCATGCACCCGCCCCTTCATCAAGGTGGATCACTCATCAAATCATCAAAAAGCTTAAAAAAGAGTTGGGAAATGACTGATTTTGACACATTAATTGGCACCAACTCCCCATGGGATCATGAGTTTGCTTGCTTAATTAGGATTTTACTTACATTTTCATATTTTTTTCTTCATTTTCCTATTTTGAGTAATTGCAAATGGATTTCATGGGGAACCTTGTTTTAACCTTGCATATTGATCTAATAATGTGTTTGTTTGTTGCTTATGTGCAAGTATGAAATTAGGGTTCACACTTCGTAAAATTTTATTTTTAATTGTTTTTATTTATAATTGAAAATAAATAATTAATTATGATAAGAGTTATGTAATAAAGATGCATATTAATTGAAGAATATTTTTTACAAGGTGAGGTTATTTGTTCAATAGATTTCTTTAATATATAATAATTTTGTCAATATTTTGAACACTTGAAAATCTATAGAGCAAACCTTATAACTAAATAATTATGTTTATATATTGTAAGATAAATTAATAAATAAGTATTGATATATAAATATCTTAGAAATAAGAATTTGGAATGATGAATGTATTATAATAAAAAATTGTAGAAAATTAAATGATTAAACAATGGTATTTGGTTGGAAATATAATGTAGATATGATTTGATAAATAGTTAAAAATGACCATTGGCATACAAAAATTTAATAATGCTTGATTGAATGTCAATTGAAATATGTAAACTAATTTTCCATCACAATGGGCCATTTCTGCAACTATGAGATTGAGCACACACCCAAAACTCTAACTGGCATAAATATGGATCTAATCTTTGTAAATCCCTCAATATTTGCCTTCAATTTATCTTTAGTCTCTATGCATATTCTCACATAAAAAAATTGTTGCATGGTTGGGATTTTGCATAGGGATAGTCACTCCCTTTTGTCAAACCCCTTAAGGTTAATAGTCAACAACTTAGAAAATAATTGCAGATAGTAGACAAACATGTAGTAGATGCATTAGATGATAATGCAATAATAAATGCTTTGGCTCAATGCTAATCAATGCATCTTGAATACTCTTGCCAAATTTTTTTTAGGTGTCTAAAAAATGAACTAGTATTAGTCCTTAAATGAACTCCAAGAGTCCATGAAATATTATGTTATTTGAGTCAACACATAATAGCTAGTTGGAAGAGTTAAGTTGGTACTATATTCAAAGTTAAAAACTAAAAGCTCATGGGTCCCTTTTGTAATAACACATCTAACATAACACATTTGCATGATTGCAAATCTAACCCAAGATGTGAGATAAAATAATATAAGGATCAAGATTAGTCCCTATGAATGAATGCAAATGAAAATAGATGAAGGTTTGAGTTATGTACCCACTTTTAACAAGAGAAATGCCAATTGTACCATTTTTATTGCGTATGAAATAATTAGGTTGAGAAAAGTATGAAATGAATGGGAAATGTGCAAGGTGTGCAGTTTTCACCATTATGTTAGTATATCCATGCAAAAATGTAGGGAATAAAAGCCCTACATAAATGTTTATTATTAATAAATGTAACAATGCAATGATAGACAAATTATATCCAAGGAACTTGATAGTGGGTGAGATAAGTAGGATGGGTCATGATTTGTTAATTTGACAAGGGTGTGTTAGCTAATATGAATACCCGAGCTATGCTTTTATAATGGTTGTGGCATTATGGTGTGTGTTGGCTAAAGTTGGTGTTGGTTGATGCATTGTGTTTGGTTGCCTCATCCTACATTCTCTCTATTTCTTCTTCTTCTTGTTGCATAATGTCGATTTGTTTGGATTCTCTTATTGTGATGACATCCTCTTTGTGGAAGAGGAAAGGCAATAATTAGCTTGTTGAGGTGGCCTCAATATTGGTATCAATGGAGAGGGTGAAAAAACAAAAGGAAGCAATAAGCGTCTAGTGAGGAGAAGTTAGATGATTTTACTACTTATCTAGAGAAGGAGATTTTGTTGGAATATGAAGTCAATTTTATTGTTACTCCAACAATGACAAATAGTCAACATTGATATCTAACTAGTGCTTCAGGTATGTGTCTCGTGTGATCGAAGGCCTACTATTCAACTGAAGGTTGAAATATTCTATCTAATGTTGAAATAATGGGGGTCCTAGGGGGCCATTGTAGCCCCTTGGATGTCGAATGGCCATGCCAAAGGAAACACTGAAGGCATTCTCATTGAAGGTGTTTTGGTGAAGCCAAAAAAAATATTTGGGACTCCCTATTTTTGGTAGTTTTGACAAATGTTTGATATGTAGTTGCATGGGTCACACTTTCTATTTTTGGAAAGTTTTTATTCAACAAGGACTTTGCAACTCGGATATCTTATACTTTGTTGAAGTCATGTTTTCTATAACTTCAGAAGGTTGTTGTAATTGTGAATTTCTTGAGAAATAAAATATGAAAGATATTTGCCCATGATTTTTTCCTAGTATAATTTTACCAAGTTTTCCATATAAATACTATGTTAATTTTGTACTTATTATTTTCTTTGTGTATTTTGCATTGTAAATTTTCTTATAGATTTGACACCTAGACTTAAGGCTATGAGTCCTACGTATTTGGGGGATGGACAAAGATATGTATGATGAATTGTGTGTGGCCATTGATATGGCCATGAAAAATGTATTGCTTGATCCTAGGTAAATGTGTGGTATGATGAATATATTTGACATTGCCCAAAGCTTAAGTTGTGCTTCAATATTGTCAACTATTGTTGGGTCTAATTTTTTGCACAAAGACATTGAGGATATTGAATACCAAGTTGAAATTTGCTTCAACTATTTAATGGAACATTTACATGTTTTGAAATATCATTAGGTTTTGCTTCAATAGGCGGTGGAGGCTCGAAAGGCAAGAATTTAATGGTGTTTCTCCCATGTGACATTATTTCTATTATTTTTAGTGTTTTGATTTAGAGAAATTTGAGGGGGTGGTTGAGGTTGGTTCATATAACAAAATAATGTATGTAACAAATGTAATATGGTGAATAGGGGCTCCCCAAAGCTTTTTATTTGGTCCTAGTCTTTTTACTAAAATTGTGGCACTTGGATAAATTGTTGGTTGTGGTTTTCATTGATGTCAACACCTGATATTGTTGCATGTTTGGCATTGATTTCCATTGATGATTTGGTTGTCATTGATGTCTTGGTGAGGTTGTTACAGTCATTATTTTGTTGTCATGGTTGTCATTGTTGACAACATTCAGTTTGGGTTATCACTGATGTATAATGATGTGTTACGAATGTTCATGGATGGATGTCATGTAAAGAAGTATTGTGTATGGTTGTTGTTAGCAAAGTTATTTTCATGATGATTAGAACCATTAAGATGAGGATTAGAAGAATTGTTGATAGTGGAGAGTTTTTGTTGATGGCCTATAGCATGTTGTATTTCTTGAAGAAGTTTTTATCTCATAAATTTACCGTGAAGATTTTTGGGAGAATGCTTTATATTCCTTCGTTGTTGAAGATGTGGTCTTGCAGTTTGGGATTTAATATTTGTGCTTTGTGGATGTTGCACTCCTATATTTTCATCTCACCAATGTTGTAGAGGAAGTTTTTGTTAATTACAGAAGGTTGGTAGTGTTGTTGGTTGTTTGGATTGGTCCGAGAAATGCTTTGCATTTCTCTGCTCCTACGGCTTGGTGAATGTACTATCAATTTTTGTGCAGTGTCTCAGTTGAAATTTTATGTGTTGAAATGGTCTGAAAGTTTTTCTATTAATGTTATATCTCATGTTTGTGCATTATGTGCTTCTGAGATGAAGTATTTTATTTTTGTTTGATCTGTGATGGTTGTTGGTGGTATGACATTATGAAAGAAGTGTCTATAAGTGTTGTTGTATGTCCAAGGAGCATATTTTTGTGATTCACATATCGATGGTTGATCTTTTTTGGTGGTGCATTGTGTTTGAGATGGTTTTCTAGGTAATTTATGGATATCTAGTCGATGGGGCTTGTTATCTTGCTTGAGGGTTTGTGCCAACATATAAAGCTATGTTAAGATGTATATGGGTCCTGAGCTATCTTGGTTAGAACCACATTGAGTGAATTCAATTATAAGTATGTTTTTGGGCCGATTGGTTATGTGCTTCACCTTCCCTTGTTGTTGACTTGGATAGATGTGTGTTAGCATGTGAACTATTTTGGATCACATTGGAAGATGTAATAAGGTTGTCTTCGGTCCTCTCCATTCCTTAGATAGGATCGTAATGATGTTTTGTGGCCGGCTTGTCAAGATTATTGTTCATCTTCTTGTTGGTCGACCTAATTGATGTTTTGTGATCTTGCAGTAGATATAAATACAAGATATTTTCAGATGCAAATTGTGTGTGGTGTAAGTGAGTGGAATGCATTGAATATCTCACAGAAGAAGTGGAAAAGTATGACAAAGATAGATCAAATGTGCTTTAATGACTCGGTCAGCAGAGTGTTGTGTTGACAAATATTACAAGTCTCTTGGTAGTGAGACTTTTTTTGTAAGTAGTGAGCTTCATATATTGTGAGTTAAATCTCACTGCAATTTTTCCCTCATTGGGTTTTCCACGTAACTCTGGTGTCATCTTGTGCATGTGTGTTCCTTGTTTTATCTTTCATTATTGCTAATTTGTTTAATGTTGAATTATTGTATCTTTCATTGATGTTGATGTAGTTAAGGGTTGCTAAACTTGTTAAGAGATTAAATTATTATATCTTTAATTGTTGTTGATCTGTTTGAGGGTTTTTGGTTGGTTTAAGAAGTTTGAATTATGCTGAGGTCTTAAGTTCCAAAAGGGTTTTAATTTTTTGAATATATTGATTCACCCCACTCTCAGTATATGGTATGTTCAACAATTGATATCTGAGCCAAGTTACTCTAAAGAAGCTCAATCGCTTGAGGTAAATATATGGGATGTCACATGATGGAGCTTACAAAGGTCTTAGGTTTGATGGGAAAATTTATACTTTTTTGGAAATTGAGGATGGAAGGCCATCTAAACTCTCTTGGGTTTGGTGTTTGGCAATCAGTCAAGGATGGTTATGTTGCTCTTTCTACTTCTCCAACAAAACCTATTGAAATCAGGTTATATGAGAACACTACTAAGGCTAAGAATTCTATCTTGTGTGGTTCGACTGATTCAAAACTATTCAAGGTGATGAATTGCAGTTTTGCTAAGGATGTCTAGGGAAAAGTTAGTAACATCTATGAAGGAGATACCAAAGTAAAGCAAGCCAAGATGCAAATATTCAAGAGTAGATTTAAGACCCTGAAGATGACAAAGGATGAAGACATTGCAAGTTATATGCTTCGGGTGCATGAATTAGTTTCTGGCATCACTTTTCATAGTGGAGAAGTAAAAGAAGATGATATGGTGAAGAAAGTTTTGAGATATCTCCCTAAATATTATAGATAAATTTTGTGATATTGAAGAGTCTAAGGAATTGGAAAAGTACTCAGTAAATGAAATATTTGGTACTCTCACAGCCTTTGAAATGAGAGAATTAGACAAAGATGTTCCAAAGAAGGAAGCAACATTCAAAACCAGTAAAAAGATAGAAGATGAAGCAACTGATCAAGATGATGACTTTGATGATATTGAAGAAAATCATCGATAAATACAAAGGTAAGTTACATTTCAAGTGTTTTAATTGTGGAAGGATTGGTAATTTTGCATCTAAATGTCCTTATAAAGAACCATATGATGGTAACAAAAAGGATAATTTAAAAAGGAGTTTTTATTCCAAGGAAAGAAGTTATTCCTCAAAAGATGAGGATAATGATTCAAACGATGAAACCCTATTTATGGCTCTAAAATTAAAAAAGAATAATATTGGAGAATGTAAGAGATTTAGTACCTTCTAGGTTGATAAGGTTAATGAAACATCAATGGTAGTGTGGATTTTCTTTCATGCAAAGGAAGAAGCAAATGCTTGGGTAATTGATAGTGGTTTCTCTAACCACATAAGTGGTGATAAGAGAAGGTTCATCAATCTTAAGAAGGTAAATGGCAGAGTTGTTAATTTTGGTGGTGATGAGCCTACACAAATTTGTGGAAAAGGAACTATAACAATTGATAGAAATATTGGTTTTAGTCAAATTTGAAGCAAGGGATACAATCTCACATTTCATGCCAATGGTTGTGAAATCAGAAAAGCAGGGTCTGAAAGACTAGTTGTTGAAGGAACAAGGACAAATGGTAATCATCTAAAGGAGGCTAATGGAAGAATATGCCTATTGGCTCAATCCCGAGAGTGTTGGTTGTGGCACAAAAGGATGGGACACATCAACTTTGAAAACATTGTAAAAATCATATCCTCTCGTGTTGTGAGAGATATGCCAAAGATAACCAAGCCTATAAACACTTTATGCAAGGAGCATCAAATGGGAAATCAAATAAGGACACATTTCAAGAGAAAGGAATGTTCTACTACAATGCCATTGGAGTTGATTCACACTAACCTATGCGGACCTACAAGAACAAGGATTCAACAAGGTGAAAGGTACTTTATGTTACTTATTGATGATTACACTAGAATGACTTGGGTTACATTTTTAAGAGATAATCAAAAGATTTTGATAAGTTTAAAATATTCAAAGCAAAAGTTGAGAATGAAATGGATATTAAGATTAAATACTTAAGGTCAAATAGAGGAGGTGAATTTAATTCAAATGAATTTGAATTTTTTTGTGAAGATCATGGTATTAGGAGACATTTGTCTACTCCTAGAACCCCTCAACAAAATGGAATAATGGAAAGGAAGAATAGGATTGTGTAAGAGATGGCTAGGACTATGTTGAAAGATGTTGTTCTACCTAATATGTATTGGAAGGAAGTAGTTCACATTGTTATCTATTTGCTTAACAGAGTGGGGTTGAGGGTAAATAGCACTAAGACCCCTTATGAGCTATGGTATGGAAGGCCTCCCACTGTCATATACTTTATAATTTTTGGCAGAAAATTTTATATCGGGAGAGATGAAGGAGACCTTGGAAATTTTGATTCAAGGTATGATGAAGGTATCTTTCCTGGTTACTCCACTAGAAGTAAGGCATATAGATGCTACAACAAAATATTGGGGAAGATGATTGAGAGCACAAATGTTAAAGTAGATGAAGACTTGGGCCAGATCTCACAAGAACCTAAGGTTTGTAGATCTGATATACCTCCTTGGATTGAAGAGGAAGAAGAAGAAGAGAAAGAAGAGAAGGAACAAGAACCAGTAAAGACTCTCAAAACTCTAGCAAAATATGTTCAAAAGAACCACTGTGCAGATCAGATTATTGGAAACAAGAACGAAGGTGTGCTAACTAGAAGAAGGCTTGTAAGAGAAAGTGAGCAAGTGAATTTGTGTTTATTTTCAAAGGTTGAGCCCAAGAACTTTACCAATGCTAGCAAAGATGATGGTTGGATAAAGTCTACGGAAGAGTAACTAGATCAGATAAAGAAGAATCAGACTTGGGAATTGGTTCCCAAACCTACTAATAAGAATGTGATAGGAATAAAGTGGGTAATCTGGAACAAACTAAATGAAGATGGTGAAGTTGCAAGGTATAAGGCTAGATTGGTATGCAAGGTATAATCTCAAGTTGAGGGTATTGATTTTCAGGAGAATTTCGCTTCGGTAGCCAAAATGGAGGCAATAAGGATGTTTCTCGCTTTTGTTGCTCAAAAGAACTTCAAAGTCTATAAAATGGATTTCAAGTATGCCTTCTTGAATGGAGATCTAGAGGAAGAGGTATATACTGAGCAACCAGATGGTTTCTAATTATCAAAATATTTAGATATGGTGTGTAGACTCAAGAAAACTTTGTATGGACTCAAGCAAGCTCCTAGAGCTAAGTATGCTTAGTTGGATAAGTATTTACTTCAACAAGGATTTAATAAAGGTATTGTAGATAGCAATATTTACATTGAGGTTTAGGAAGACAAGTTGTTGACTGTGATTGTATATGTTGATGACATAATCTTTGGTGGAGATGATGATATGTGTAAGAAGTTTGCAAAAGAGATGCAAAAATAATTTGAGATGTCTATGATTGGTGAGTTGTATTTCTTCCTTGGGCTTCAAATTGTTCAACAAGATGGTGGTATCTTTATTTCTCAGGCTAAGTATGAAAAGGATATGTTGAAGAAGTTTGCTATGGAGGATTCCAAACTAGTAGGTACTCCTATGGTGACAGGTTGGCACTTGAGAAAATTTGATGAATCTTCGGAGGTTGATCAGACTTTATATAGGTCTATGATTGGAGGTTTGTTATACTTTATTGCTTCTAGACCTGATATCATGCATGCAGTATGTTTGGTTTCCATATTTCAAGCCAATCCTAAGGAAACTCATGAGAAGGAAATGAAAAGAATTTTCAAACATTTGAAAGGAACTCTGAATTATGGTTTGTGGTAGAAAAAGGACAATATTTTTTCTCTAAGTTCTTATATTTATGTTGATTGGCAGGATGTTTGGATGACCAAAGAAGTACCAATGGTAGTGCATTTTACTTGGGAGTTAGATTGGTCTCTTGGTTCAATAAGAATCAAAACTCAATGTCTTTATCCACAACATAAGCTAAATATATTATTGCAATTTTTTGTTGCATCCAAGTGCTTTGGATGAAGCAGACCTCGAAGGATGTAAAGGTGGTATATGATGATCCCATTCCTATATTGTGTGATAATACCAGTGCAATCAATATTTCCAAGAATTTGATAATGCATTCAAGAACCAAACACATTTATATTTGGTATCACTTTCTAAGGGAGAAGGTTGTAGAACAAGAAGTTAGATTGGAGTATGTGCCTACTAAGGATCAAGTTGTAGATATATTCACTAAGGCACTTTCAAAGGATACTTTTGAGTCTCTATGACAAAAGTTGGGGGTTATTGCCCCTCCTTGTTCTAACAAGATGCATAATTGTTGTATCTATCCAGGGGATAAATTCAGGTCTTATCCTTTTTCTCTTGAATTGATGTGCACTACCCCTTAGGGGGAGTTGGTAAAAAGGGGGAGTTTGGAGAGTTGTGTGGTTGTTGAAAAGAAGTGATGTTGATAGGGGAAGCTAGTACAAGATGTGCAGTTGTTGTTCAAAGGGGGAGGATGTGTTAATGTTTCAATCTTTGGCCCTTTGTCCTTAAAGTCAAAGAATGTGTTGGTATTGTGCAGGTGTGTGAGGACCTTTGTCCTTGATGTCAAAGGGGGAGAGTGATCAGGTGTGTGTTTCCATCGATGCCAAAGGGGAGATTGTTGCCTGTGGTTTTCATTGATGTCAACACCTAATATTGTTGTATGTTTTCTATTGGTTGTCATTGATGTCTTGGTGAGTTTTTTATAGTGATTGTTTTATTGTCATGGTTAGTATTGGTTGTCATTGTTGACAATATTCATTTTGGGTTATCATTGATGTATAATGATGTGTTATGGATGTTCATGGTTGGATGTCATGTAAAGAAGTATTGTGTATGGTTGATGTCAACAAATTTTTTTTCATGAGGATTATAATCATTAAGATGAGGATTAAAAGTATTGGTGATAGTGGAGAGGTGTTGTTGATGGCCTATATCATGTTATATTTCTTGAAGAAGTGTGTGTTGTTGCAAGGTTGTCTTGGCCTTTGTAAGTGGGTAAGAAGTTTTTGTCTTAGAATGTTGTTGTGAAGACTATTGGGAGAATTCTCCACATTCCTCCATTATTGAAGATGTGGTCTTGTGGTTTGGGATTCAATGTTTGTGCTATGTGGATGTTGCACTCCTATATTTTCAAGTCACCAATGTTATCGAGGAGGTTTCTATTAATTATAGAAGGTTGGCAGTGTTGTTGGTTGTCTAAAGTGGTCTAAGAAATCTCCACATTTATCTACATTGATGTCTCTACTCTTATGGCTTTGTGAATGTTCTCTCAGTGTCCGTGTAGTGTCTTAGTTCAAATTTCATGTGTTGAAATGATTCATAAGTTGTTCTATTCATGTTATATCTCATGTTTGTGCATTTTGTGCTTTCGAGATGAAGTATTTTATTTTTGTTTGATTTGTGGTGGCTCTTGGTGGCATGAAAGTATGAAAGAAGTGTCTAGAAGTGTTGTTGGATGTCCAAGGAACATCTCTTTATGATCTGCACATTGGTGGTTGATCTTTTTTGGTGTTGCATTTTGTTTGAGTTGGTTTTCTAGGTAATTTATGGATATCTGGCCCAACATGTCTTATTGTATTGCTTGAGTTTTTGTGCTAGCATATGAATTTGTATTAATATGTATTTAGGTTTAGAACTATCTTGGTTAGAACCACTTTGAGTGAGTTCAATTAGAAGTATGTTTTTGGGCCGACTGGTTATGTGCTTCGCGTTTCCTTCTTATTGACTTGGGTTGATGTGCGTTAGCATGTGAACTATTTTGGATCACATTGGAAGATGTAATAAGGTTGTATTTGGCTCTCTTTATCCCCTAGATAGGACCGTATTGATGTTTTTTGGCTTACTTATTGAGATTATTGTTCATCTTCTTGTTGGTTGACCTAATTGATGTTTTGTGATCTTTCAACAGATATAAATGCAAAAAAAATTCAGATGCAAATTGTGTGTGGTGTGAGTGAATGGAATGTATTGAATATCTCATAGAAGAAGTGAAAAAAG
Organism: Sequoiadendron giganteum; assembly: GCA_007115665.2. Taxonomy (NCBI): domain Eukaryota; kingdom Viridiplantae; phylum Streptophyta; class Pinopsida; order Cupressales; family Cupressaceae; genus Sequoiadendron; species Sequoiadendron giganteum. Next base: position 303,090,386 of record CM021104.1, on the reverse strand, counting down.
TGTGTGGAAGATAGATAAGATGTGTGTGGTGTGAGTGAATGGAATGTATTGAATATCTCATAGAAGAAGTGAAAAAAGTGTGTGGTCATGTATCCTGCTCTGAGATAGTGAATCTCATCAGGTCCTTGTATCTTGCCCTGGAGTTGTTCACTTTAGTCTACAAGTCCTTTGTATCTTTCCCTAAGGCTATACGCCTTAGTTTGCAAGTCTCTTGGTAGTGAGCCTTATGTTTGTAAGCAGTGAGCTTAATATATTGTGAGTTATCTCTCATCATGTTTTTCCCTCATTGTGTTTTCCACGTAAATTTGGTGTCATCTTGTGCATGTGTGTTCCTTGTTTTATCTTTCATTACTGTTGATCTGCTTAAGGTTGAATTGGTGTATCTTTCATTGTTGTTGATCTGGTTAAGGGTTTTTGAACTTGTTAAGAGATTAAATTGATATATCTTTCATTGTTGTTGATCTATTTAAGGGTTTCTAGTTGGTTTAATAAGTTTGAATTGTGCTAAGGTCTTAAGTTCCATAAGGGTTTTAAGTTTTTGAAGATACCGATTCACCCCCCTCTTAGTATATAATTTTTGTCCCCTCTAAACAAAATTTTGTGGGAGATATTTTTACTTTGTTGGGTTGATGGGAATATGGTTGTTATGATATTTTTTGGCTAGTAGCTCTCATATTTGGTTGAAGCCTCATTGAAATTTTCTATTATGGTTGGTCTGAGGTTAAGCTCTCTTCTATAGTGGTGAACTATTTATTACCAAATTTTGGGCTTTTCCTATTTGTATGACTAGGCTTTAACCAGGTTTATTATAAAAAAAAATTGTCCAAGGAGTTGAGATCAAGTAGTTAAAGCATTGGATCCTTATTGTGGTGACCCAAGTTGAAATCCCCAAATTCTTTCACTTTTTGGCTTCTAGTAGTAAATTCTAAGTCATTGCTCTTAGGGAGCTAAGTATTGTATTGCTCAAAAGAAGCTAAGTAATAGTATCAATTGGCTTAGGTTCTTGTTTCAACTATATTTATAAACTATTAGAAAATATTAAAAATGATAATCAAATTATCTAGATATATGACCTAAGTTTTCAAACACATATCTAGTTGGCTATAAAACATAAATAAATCAATAAAAGTATATATCCATAATTTGAAGTCATAAAACAAGATAAAAACACTACAACAAGTAATTATTACCCGGTTTCAAAACTAGATCTATGATGAATAAACTACTTATATGATTGTAGTTTGTGAAATTAGAGACTATGTGTGAACTTGGGTCAAATATACACAAGAAATTTCAAATTTGACATCTTTATATATTCAACAACTACATTTTTTTGCATATGCATGCACCTACAAAGAGAAGACTCGGTGATGAAGAATATTGGTGAAGATTGTTGTGCAAGGAGTAAAAGGCAACCAAATTCCCACCTTTCTCCTTACATAAGCCCCGCCAATTGATTCAATAATTTTGATAAAATTTGGAAGACATTCCAAGAAATTATGATAACACTTGTAAGAGTTGGTATAGAATGTTTTATACCATGCAATATTTGGCTATGGAGGTGGCTACCCAAGATTTAGGAGTTTCAACAAGAGCCCAAAAGAGACCCAATATGAGAGCATAATTCTATCAAAGGATGCAAATGCACAATATGTATACATGAGTATAATTTTTACTAAGATTATAATGAGAACACCTTGGTTGTATAGGCCAAGGTGAGATATATTACAACACAAGATTATGAAATGTGCACCAATCTTATGACTTGAGATTAAATGATAATTCCAATAGGTAAATTGGTTAGGTAATATACTCATTCACACCTACACCCCCCTTAAGTGTAACTTAGGGAGAATGTACAAGATGAAAATATGGTTCCTAACTATGAGGCCATGTTAGGTACCCGTGTACAAATTAGTCTCTCACAAACAAAGAAAAGGAAAAAATGTAGGAAAAAACCTCTCTTGAAAAGAAAGAAAACATGAGATGCTCTCCCAATGTATAACAATGATAAAACCCAATGTGAGGAAAATTCCCCCCCATAGGAGAAAAGAAGAGAGACCATGAAAAACCCCCTCAAAGTAGAATCTCTTGCAATTATGATAGATTTCAAACAACAAATATTGAAGATGATCCAAAAAGTCAAACAATATTCTTCCCCGTATGAAGAAACAAACCCAAAAATGAAAGCAAGAAGTTTATAGACACATAAAATTGACACATCATCAATTAAATTTTTACATGTCTATTTCCCCCTTAATTGATTGAATAAATCCCTATCTATCCAATTAATTATCCAATTTGTATCCCCTTATTAATTAAATTATGTTTTATTATTAGTTGATAAAATTACTATTCACCCACACCTCGTTTCTAGCCTAAGTCATTTAATAATTCTTATTCTAATTTCCACCTTAAGTAAATAAATTAAAATTTTTGTTTATCTCATCCCTCATCCTCATCCCCACAATTAGATAAATATTTTATTTGTTTAATTTTCTATTTTCCTCCAATTCCCATTAAGTGGGCTAAAATTAATTAGCCCTTTAATCCCCCACTTGCACATGCAAATACTTAATTAAATCCCCTCAAATCCTCCACATCCTCCATTTACAAAGACATGGGTCCTTTATGCACAAAGCAAAGATCTGTGTACATGTGACATGGCCTTGATAACATGTCACATAAGTCAAAGGTACTTTCCCATTCCTCAAGGGTACCCCCAAGTACCCTTTTCATCTTGACCATCCACATTTTTCAAGGGGATCCTTACACATGGATTCCCCTTCAATATTGGACCCCTCTCCATCAACTATGTGAGGACACGTTCTCTTCTCATCCAACCAAGAGTCTCAACTGATTTGAACCCTTGATATTTACTTTCAATCTTAGCCATCCAATCCTTGGACTAAAGATATATAAATTAGCCTCAACCCAAGCCATTTGAATAACATACACATATTCAACCTTATAATGCTAGTAAAGGAATTCACATACCATCAACTTGAGCACAACCATCATACATGTTGGTAAAATGCATCTCAACCTTACAATCATATATGATTTATTGATAGGATTTATGTTGGTATGTGGCGACTGATCATGCAAATATTGTACACTCGTAACAAGATGTGGGGTTCAAGGATTTTTTGCTGACACGTCAAGGTTTTTCACCACTAACATGTCAAAGTTTTTTCGTTAACACGTCAAATGAAAAATGACCTTGTGAAACCCTAATTCTAGAAGGTTCCAAAAAATCTTATTATAAGCGGGTGGGATGTATGTAGATGGTGTTCTGAGAGTTTGATAGTGTTTGTGGTGTCTCTTGATCTTTGGTAGTGATATTGTTGTGAGAAGCTTGCTCTGTAAGTATATTATAATATTTTGGTTTCTAAATAATATATTGGGCAACTTTTGAAGTGTGGGGTTTTTCTCTCAAAAGGGTTTTCCCCACGTAAATCAATGTGTTGTGGTATGCATTATATTTGTGTTTATTTTTGTAACTGTTAAAGATCTATAATTTTTTTGGATTATTCTCCTCTCAAGGTTAGTGTAGGAAGTTGTTCCACTACCTTAGCTTCCTTAAAAGTGGTATCAGAGCTTGATCACCTTTGGTTTCAGTTGTGGGTTTTTGGATTTTTTGAACTAATCTAGATTTGAGTGGGAGCTTGTGTAGAAGACACTTTGTGATCTTGTTGCAAGGAATTTTCAGATGGCAAGTTCATCAAGGAGAATAAAGGTGGAGAAATGTTTTGGAAATAATTTTGAGATGTGGAAGCTAAAGATGGAGGATCTGTTGATAGATCGAGATCTATGGGATGTTGTTGATGGGAATGTTTTAAGGATTGTAGATCCTACTTAAGTTGTTCAATATGATGTTATGGACCATAAATCCAAGGGTGTAATCAGATTGTGCTTGGTAGAATTTGTTTTAATTAATGTCCATGAAGAGACCTCTGTGCAAAAATGATGGAAGAAGCTTGGTGAGATGTACTAATCTTTAGTGAACAAGATTTTCTTGAGGAAGAATTTGTATTCCTTGAGAATGGAAGAGGGTGGATGAATCACAGACCACCTAGAATCATTTAGTATGTTGGTGGCTCAATTGGCATCAATTGGTGTTGAGATGGATGAGGAGGAGAAATGTCGGATCTTGCTTTGTTCTTTGCCTGATTCATGTGATTCTTTTGTTATGGCTATTGGGAGTACTTCTATTATATTGAAGACTGAAGATGTGGTGGACTCTTTTTTTTCTGAAGAGATGAGGAGGAAGGTATCCATCACTGCTAAGGAGGCCCTAAATGTTCATGGAAGATCTAATGAAAAAGGAAAGAAGAATGAGAAGTGTGAAAAATCCAAGTCCAAGAGGAGATCTAAATCTATTGGAAAGTCCAAAGTTATTTGTTGGAATTGTGGTAAGCCTAGACATGTTCTTAAGGAATACAAAGAAGAAAATAAGAAATTTTATTTTGATTTCGAGTTCAAGAAGGAATATGGTGATGCATTCATTGTAGCTTTGGCAACTTGTGCAGGTAATGATGCATGGTTAATTGAATTAGGTGCATATTTTCATATGACCTTTAATAGAGATTGGTTTTGTGAATATGAAGAATTTGATGGAGGTAAGGTGTACTTGCATGATGATTCTCATTTAGACATTGTTGGTCATGGTGAATTTAAAATTAGGTTTCCTGATGGTAGAATAAAAAGGATTAATGGTGTGTTGTATATCCCTGGATTAACATGATTTTTTTTATTTGTGAGTAAACTAATAGATGTGGGTGTGCATGTAGTATTTTTTGATGTAGGATGCAAGATTTTTAGAGGTGCTATGGTGATTGCTAGAGGTGTCAGATATGGCACATTGTATAAGCTTGATGCATGCACTGTTGAGTGCAATAGTACTTTTGTGAAAAGAAAGTTTGTAGAAGAAGTGAGGGTTTCACCTTTAGTAGATGGTCATGGATTTTGGGTACCCAATGGTGCTCTTTCTTTTGAGACAAAGTTACCTATAGAGAAAAATATATTATGGCACCAAGGACTTGGCCACATTGGAGAAAAGGGTCTAAGCACCTTGAAAAATAAAAACCTTGTTGAAGGTTTGTCTGATTGTAATCTTGAATTCGATTTCTGTGAGAATTGCATTTATGGAAAACAAAACCGTGTTCATTTTTACTCGAGTTCTCATAAATCTTGTGGTGTATTGGATCTTATTAATTCTGATGTATTTCATCCTGTAGATGTTCCTTCAATTGGTAAATCCTCATATTATGTTTCATTTTTTGATGATTATAGTAGAAGGACATGGGTATATTTTGTAAAGAGTAAATATAAAGTTTTTTGTTGATTTAAAGAATTTAAAGCAATGGTTGAGTTGCAGACTGGAAACAAAATAAAATTTTTGAGGACTGATAATGGTGGTGAATTTTGCTCTAATAATTTTGATAGTTTTTGTAAAGATTGTGGTATTCATAGACATAAGACAACTCCATATTCTCCACAACATAATGGAGTTGTAGAAATAATGAACATGGCATTGATGGAGAAGGCTAGGAGTATGTTGAGTGGTGTTGGCCTAGAACAAAGGTTTTGGGCTGAAGCAATTGCCACTTCTTGTTACCTGATTAGCAAGTCTCCTACATCAGCTCTTGTTGATAAGACACCTATAGTGGCATGTTTAGGTCGCAATCCTTCATTAAGACATCTTAGAGTTTTTGGTTGTGAGGCATATGCACATGTGCCAAAGGAGTAGTGAACAAAGTTGGAGAACAAGGCTGTGAAATGTATCTTCATCGGAAATAGTTATGGTGTGAAAGTATACAAGCTTTGGGATCTTGTTGCACAAAAGGTAATGCACAATAGAAGTGTTATATTTAGAGAAACTGAGACTTCTTCTGTTACATTGCAGACATAACAAAATAAATAGGAAGATGTGATTCAATTTCCTTCTATAGTTGAGAAAGTTGAATCGAGTCCCAGGATAGACAAGAAGTTGAGGAGAGCTCATCTAGCTCTGGGTATTCATAAGAGGAGGAAGAACCTCCAACTCAAGTTGTTTGTAGGTCCACAAGGCATAGACAACCACCTAAAAGGTATTCACTTGATGATCAAAGATGTATTTTTTCTTTGAATACAAACATGGATGAACCCAAATTTGTAGAAGAGACACTAGGTATGAATGATGCAAAATCCTGGAAGATTGCTATGAATGAAGAAATGACATCTTTGAAAAAGAATGATACATGGGATCTTGTACCATTACCTGAAGGACAAAAACCTATTGATTGTAAATGGGTGTTCAAGAAAAATATTGGTTCAGATGGAGGTATTGAGAAGTACAAGGCAAGGTTGGTTGTGAAGGGTTACTCTCAAGTTGAGGGTGTTGATTATGGTGACATATTTTCTCCTGTTATAAAAATGGCATCCATTAGATTTTTTATTTCTATTGCTGATGCTTATGATTTAGACGTTGAACAAATGGATGTGAAAAATACTTTCCTTCATGGTGATTTGGAGGAGGATATTTACATGACACGGCTAGAGCACTATGTGGTGAAAGGTAAAAGTAAGTTGGTTTGAAAATTGAATAAATATTTATATGGATTAAAACAGAGTCCTAGGATGTGGTACCAAAAATTTGATACACATGTGTTGAGTTTGGGATTTAAGCATTCTAAATCAGATCATTGTATTTATTATAAAACTGATGGCGATTGTTTCCTATTTATTGCATTATATGTTGATGATATGTTATTTATTGGTAGAGGGAAATATATTATTTCAAAACTAAAATCCCAACTTGTTGCTAAATTTGAAATGAAAGATCTTGGTGCAACTAAACACATTCTTGGGATGGAAATTAAATGAGATAGAGTGAACAAAAAGATATGGCTTGGCCAAAGCAATTATGCCAACTCAATTTTACAAAGGTTTGATATGAAAGATTGTAGACCAGTGTGTGTTAATATTTTAGTTGGAACAAATTTATCTATTTTAGATTATCCAACATCTTCATCAGAGATGGAAGACATGAGTAGAGTGTGGAAGTTTGATGTATGCTATGGTTTGTACTAGACCAAACATTGCCCAAGAAGTGGGAATTATTTCCAGATATATGTCTAATCCTAGTAGAGTTCATTGGGATGTAGTTAAAAGAGTCTTCAGATATTTGTGCGGTACCTCAGATTATTCCTTATGTTATCATAGTAATATGACTAAAGACAAGATTTCCCTTGATATTCATGGGTATGTGGATTCAAACTGGGTAGGTGATGTTGATAGTAGAAGATCCACTAGTGCTTATGTGTTACTTTATTTAGTGGTGCAATTAGTTTGATGAGTAAATGATAGGATGTGGTTTCTTTGTCTACTATTGAAGCAAAGTATACAGAAGCTACTCATGCTTGTAAAGAAGCCATTCGACTTAAGAGAATGTGTTCAGATATTGGAATAAAACAAGGTGCGGTGACAATTTATTGTGGCAATTAGAGTGCAATATGTCTATCCAAGAACCCAATGTTTCATGCTAGGACTAAGCACATTGATGTATAATATCATTTTGTTAGAGATATGGTCAAAGATGATAGGGTGAAGTTGGTTAAGGTAGAGACTTTGATGAATGTTGTTGATTCTTTAACTAATCATGTGAGCATAGAGAAGTTCAGATGGTGTTCAAAGACTACGGGCCTTTTGGCCCCTAGCAATTAGAGATGATGATGACACCCTTTCGTTGCCCTTGCAAGGTGTTTGACAAGTGGGAGATTTGTTGGGAAAATATGTCTCAACCTTGAAATTATATATGATTTATTGATAGGATGTACGTTGGTATGTGGCGACTGATCATGCAAATATTGTACACTCATAACAAGACGTGGGGTTCGGGGCAATGCCTAGAATTTTTTTTTGCTGACACATCAAGGTTTTTCACCACTGACACGTTAAGGTTTTTTCCCACTGACACGTCAAGGTTTTTTCTTGCTAACAAGTCAAGGTTTTTCCATTAACACATCAAATGAAAAAAAACCTTGTGAAACCCTAATTCTAGAAGGTTCCAAAAAAGCTTGTTATAAGCGGGTGGGATGTATGTAGACGGTGTGTGTATTATGAGAGTCTGGTAGCAGTTGTGGTGTCTCTTGATACTCCTGTGAGAAGCTTACTTTGTAAGTATATTGTAATCTTTTGATTTCTAAATAATATATTGGGAAACTTTTGGAGTGTGGGGTTTTTCTCTTGAAAGGGTTTTCCCCACGTAAACCATTGTGTTGTGGCATGCATGATATTTGTGTTTAAGTTTTTGTAACTGTTAAAGATCTATAAATTTTTTGCATTATTCTCCTATCAAGGTTAGTGTAGGAAGTTGTTCTGCTACCTTAGCTTCCTTACAACACCATGGTAAAACAAAGGCAAGTTTGGTGAGAATTTGTATTTATTTTCATCATGTTTACTACCCTTTATGCTTTACCTTGGGTGATTTATTTATTTTGGGTATAATAGGTTAAATAATATTATTTAGCTTGTTCTCTTATGCTCAGAATTATATACACATAAAGTATTCCCATTAATTAAAGGAATATGGAGGAAGAAAACAAGATATGTGAAGTATTTGAACTTGGCTCAAGTGTCACCATGCCAGTGTTGAAAGGTTCCACAATAAAATTAGGAGTTATAATCCTCACTAATGAAGGTGATAGTATATAAATTTATGGAATATTTATATAAAATAATGCAAATATGAATATGACATCTTCAAATGCTACTCAAGGATCTCCAAACCAAGGCCAAACTATAACAAATGAATAGTTGGAGAAAAAACAAGAGGGTCTAAAGATGACCTTATGACATCTAAAGAAGAGGATGCAACTCCATAAGAGCTAACATGAAAGAGGGAATGAATATACATAATAATGATCTTCAAGTTTGCAAGATAGGACTCACAAAACAAACCCACTATGTCTATTAAGTACTCATCCCAAGTAGTCATATTTGGAAAATAATGTATGTCCTACTATAAATAATGACTAGGAGCTCTAGATATAACAATAGTAGTCTCATCAAAAGCAATAGGATATATAAATGAGATCTCAATGTAGATAATTTTACTATAATACACAATACCAAATGATGTGTCCACACAAGATTCCTAAGTGTGAACATCAAATTAATCTTCCAATGTTGGAATACAAGATTCCTTGGCCTTAAATGTTGACTCACAAATAAAGAAGATGAACCCTTTAGATTAGAATTAGGAATCATAGAAGTTAAAGTTTCAATGAAATTCTTCATTAGAGAAAGAGCACCAAGAGAAGTCTCTATTTTATCTCAATGTTAAATCTCTTCCCAATCATCAAGATCATTTTTTTATGATCATATGGTAAAAAATATCAAGTGGAACAAGACAATTTGTAACAAGGTCTTTAGGAAATGGATGAGAAAATAGATATTCATACATCTCCCAAATTTTGTTATAAAGGTCACATGGGAACTCAATGTGAGTGGTAGCCATCTAGATGTCAATATGAACATAACAACCAATTAATATTAATGTGCATTTAATCTTGTATATTCATATATTTTTCCAAAAGGGCGTGGGTTCAAGAACTAGTCTATAAATATGGGAAAAAATATGAAGCCACCTAAAATGTATCAAGATTCCATCTCTTCAAGACTAATATTTTTTCTATATAATTTGATTACAGTGTGATGGTTTTTGGTATCGATTATTAACTCCTCAAATTTATTCTCATAATATACCAATCAAGAGGATCAATCTAATAAAAGCGCAATAAATTACAACTCAAAATTCACACAATTATGAGACCCCCCTAGAAATATATGATCTCGGTAGTTTATATTTTGTGTGATTGTAGGCCCCACTTGCTAAATCAATGAAGTGGTCTTGATCTTAGTACATCATAAATGTTAAATTTGGCCATAGAAATGGAAGTAAATATTTTCAAATAAGATGAGATCAATCTAATTATAACACTGTGGAGTACATAAAAATATACACTTAAAAAATTACACAAAAAAATGTTATCGCATGAGCCCAAATGAAGTCTTAGAAGTCTAAAAAATGATAACTACTCAACAACACCTATGAAAATCTATAATTTATAGATTTTTTTTTACCAAAATCAAAACCCATATGCACAACTGTGAAGTTTTCAAAAAATTCCCAAATAAAAAAGATGCCCACAAAAATAAGCATGTATGATTAAAAATAGAGCCTTTGAAGATCAAGTGCAAAATACTCATCATGCTTCTTTTGAATTAACCAATTATTTTTATTAGCCCTATGTAGTCTAATCTCCACCCTTGAAATAAAATTAGCAACTACCAAGTCTTTCCTTTCAAACTATAAAGAAAATTGAGATTTCAAGTCCCTCTTCATGCTCTTATCATTACCAAAACAACATATCATCAATATATAAATTGATAATAATAAAATGATCACCATTTTATTTATAATAAAATAATGATACGATTAGACATAATATATCTCAAACATAAAACATATGAATCATACTTCCAACACCAAATTATAGGAGATTGTTTAAGACCATAAAGGGGTTTCATCAACTAAAAACCCAACTTTTCCTTACCCTTTTCAATACAGTTCTTTGATCATGACATATAAATCTCTTCCTCCATGTCACGATGTAAGAAATTTTTCTTTGAATCAATTTGGTCAACATCAAGATGTAACATCATAAGATAATAATACAATATAATGGATGTTAATTCAGTTACTAAGGGAAAATATCTTACAAAAATTAAATCCATCAACTTAAGAATAACCTTTTTCAGCCAACCATGCTTTGTACTTGTCAACATTGCCATCTAAATTGACCTTGTTGTTTAAAACCCATTTACATCCAACAAGTTTCTAACACTTAGGAAATTAAATTAGATCTTGTGTGTTATTCTTTCTCAATGTAACCATCTCCTCCATAATCATCATCTAGGATTTGTTATTTTTTATTTCTATTATCTCTTTCAAACTTTTGAGATCATTAATGTTAGTACTGAAAGCAAAAAATATAACTAAAATTAGGTGATCTATACCCCTTTGTTTTCCAAGTCTCTACTAAGTGGACCTCCTCAAAAGTTAAGGTGGATGTTCTTCCTCCTCTAAGCTTAAAAATATCTAAGTACTATCCTCATTATTTGGGCTATCATTTTCATCTAATGTAAATTTATTGGTCTTTGGTTATAGCTATAAAATTTACTTCATGTCATCCTTTGGTTAGTCAATAGTGAAATGCAACCTAATCTCAATGAAGGCCATGCATTAATTGTGTGTAGCCTTTTTAGTTACACGATTCTAAAGTTTATGTCCTTTCACATGTTCATTGTATCTAAAGAAGATATACATAATGTATTTGAAGACCAACTTAGACCTCTCATCCTTGGGAAAATGAACATATACCTTATGACCAAACAAATAATTATGTTGAATTGAGGGATTTTTGCTTGTTCATATGGGGTTTTGTCAATAAGAGTTGATTTAAGATATTTATTCACTAGAGAACATAAAATTCTAACTAATTCCATGAATAAATTATTATTCAAACCAACAATAGTAAATAGTCTCACAACCATCTCCATCAATATCATATTCATTCTCTTACAACATTTTATTGAGGGTTTTATAGAGTTTTTTTGTGTTGCGTGATTCTATTATTCTTGTAAAATCCATAAAACTCCTTCAAAAAATATTCTCCACCTTTGTCTATTCTCAACACCTTGATCTTCATGTCCTTATAGTTCCACAAGAGCCTTAAACTCTTTAAACCAATTGAAGACCTTAGATTTATGCTTTAGAAAATAGACCCATGTTTTTCTTAGAGAAGAAATCAATTAAAAAAATATAATACAAATATTTTATAAGTGAAGGTACATCTATTGGGCCCAAAAAACCACTATAGATTAAATCTAATACACTTTTAGATGTAAAATATCTTGAATAAAATTAAATACATTTCTACACTCCATAGCTATAATGCTCACAAAAATCATAATCTAAATGACAATAAGTTAACCCATCTACAAGATTTTTATTTTTTAAGGCTCTAAGGTATTTCTCACCAATATGGCTCAATCTCTTGTGACACAACATAGTATTCTCAACATGAAGCTTCTTGCTCTCTTGTTGAGAAAAAGGGTGAAACTATTGCAAGAATAACTTCTACAAGTGTATACAATATATATATTTTTTCTTAAACTAGGATTACCAAATAATTAAAATTATTTGATTAAAAAATAAAAATAAGAGATAAATTAGCAAACCATATTAGATATAAGATTTACATGGAGAAATCCTTTTGGGAAAAAAATCCACATGAAAAAGAGGAAACTATGTATTAATCTTCAAAAAGGAGATACATCCACACACTAACACTCTTCACTTTGACAACACTTTGGTGTACCACATGTGTACCTATAAATAATATATTCATAAAAACACTATCTCATACTCTCAATATATAGACATATAAAGAAGACAAAATTGATTAATGGTTTACCAAAAAAATGGATATTAAAACCACAAATTCTCGTGAAAGCCACACACCCACCTTGGAGAGCACCTTTTGATAATGCCAAATACATAAAATACTTCAAATGGTCATTACATGGGCATAATCAATTGGTCCCTTGAATGTGAAATATAATCGTAAAATCAACTTAGGTGTCATAACCCCTAATGGATCAACTCCAATAGTGTAGCACTCCAAAATTGAATAGAAAACTCATGTAAAACTCACCTTGTCATACAAGATTCCCACTCCTCAATCTTAATGTGTAGAATTGGGAAAATATATTTGGTGATCCAAAAGTCGATTATAACAGCCACCATTATGCTCCACCTTCATCGTCAATGCATATGAAAACTATTATTGACATTATGCAAGAATCAAAATTATAAAATAATTTCCAATTCAACTTTATGGTCCAATGACACTTTCCAAGAGTGATGGAGATACATGAATAATGCATATTATTGTAAGGTAAATGACACTTTAATCCTAATATCATCCCACTTAACATTATACATTGTAAATATATCCATAGATAAAATAAATATAATCAAATGCAAGTATCAAGGTCCATGACCTTCTTGCAGCAAGATAACTTATTTGTGGTCACTAGCTTTGTAAGTGAATCTACAACATTATCTTAGAGAGTGTTAACCTTCTCTAACAAGACCTTGCTATTCTCAACCATTTCTTGCACAAAGTGATATTGAACATCAAAATACTTAGTATAAGCATGATACATAGGATTTTTGGCCAAAAAAATAACATTCTTATTATCATATCTAATTTTAATAATCTTGAAATTAAAACCAATACCTGTATTGAATCTCTATAACCAAATCATCCCCTTAGAGGAATGCGTATAATAAATATACTCTATGTTTATGATGGAAAATATAACAATGGGATTCCTTCTACTCATCCAACTCATTGTACCTCCAAACAGAGATAAAACTGTCATAGGGGATATGAGTGATAACTAGGGAACACGATTCAAGCCATTAGAGTCTAAAAACACTAATAACCTACAAGATTAAGATCATTATAACCCATACTAAATTAAATTAGTAAATAATGCCTCAAATATTTAATCAAAATACATAAAAACACAATTCAAAGACAATCAAACCAAATAAAGAATGCAAACCTTCTTGTGGATTGCTCATATTGTGCATAATCCATGATCACAAAAGCTTAAGATTGATGCGATTCACAAAAGGGGTTCTCAAATGTTCAAGATTTCTCAAGAATTCAAGAGAATGCCTATGCTTATGAAAATTGTGAATGATTTTCATGAATGAATGAGTTGGTTTATAGATTTTAGGATTTTTGATCAATGGTGGAGATTCAAAATGAAGATCAATGGGTAAGAGGAAGTCAAGGAGATGAAGGAAGATCAAGGGATGAGAATTCATGAGAGCCCAAAATATCCCTATTTTCATGGAAAATTGGTTGAAGATATTTTGAATTGGAGGGAAGAAGATATTTGAATTTGAATTGAGAATATTCACTTTAAAAAAAAAGGAATATTCTTTGTGCAAGTTGGAGAGTTGGAGGAAAATGAGGGAATTAAATAATTATGAAAATTATTTAACTGTGAGGATGAGAGAGAATTAGGACCTTTAATTAATTAATTGAAAATTATTTAATCAAGTGGGATTAGAAGAAATGTTAGAATTAATTAAATAATTTGCATTATTTAATCATGGTGGAAAGAGGCAAAATTAAATTTAATTAAATAATTGGAAATTATTTAATCAAAATGAGGAAAATGAGGAAAATGGTGTTAATACACGAAATCAAGATGTGTGATATGCTCTGACAATTTTAGGTATCTACAAAAACATAGCCACTACTGGATCTTTGACTATCCAATTCACCTAGTCAATCAACATTAACAAATCCCTATTTATCTAATGAATTGTCAACATCATAAATACCATGATAACATAAATAGAAATTGTAAGTTTTACAATAATATGTAAATACCCTCTTAAGAAAATTTGGATTCTCTCTACTAAGGTTAGACATAAAATTGCTCAAAATTCTCACTACTTGGGCAATAAATGGTCTAGTGTGAACCATTGCATACATCAAAATACCAAAAATACTAGCCTATGACACATTAGACATTCCATAAAAACCATCATCAAATATGGGAAAATTTTATAAATTAATCTTACTACCAATAAAAATTAGAATACTTGATGGTATATAGTCATGTACACTAAACCATCACAAAATGGTATCCACATACTTAGTCTAACTCAACTAGATTTTATCATGTATTTGATCCTTGATAATCTCCATACCACACATATATTTTGTATCTCTTAAGTATTTTATATCAAATGTACTAGAAAGTTGAGTTTTGATCTTCCTAATCATCGCCTTGCCATTTCTAATAAACGATATATCATTTGCATACAAGACAATGATTATTATCTAATCATAAATAATTTTAATATCAACACAATGGTCTTCCTTGATCCTAACAAAATCCCATTTCAATGCAAAGGCATCAAACTTTTGGTATCACATACTAGGTGACTATTTTAGACACTACAATTACCATTTCAACTTGCAAACCAATTGTTCTTTTCCTTTCACAATAAAAAATTGGCATGGTGTCATATACAAATATCCTCATCAAGATCCCCATATAAGAAATAATTTTAACATCCATTTTCTCAATTTTAAAATCATAAGTTGTACTAATAGATAAATGGAATATAAAACAATATAACTTAGCAACAAGGGAAAATTTCACCAAAATCAACTCACTCTCTTTGGAAGTATCCCTTGGCTATTAGTCTCACCTTGTACCACTCTAACCGATCATCTATATAAATTTATTTTTTCACATATACTTGCAATCAATGGGCTTTATTCCCTTATGAAAACTAATAAAGTCCCAAGCACCACAATTATCCAAGGTCATCATTTCCTCTTGCATGAGCTACATCCAAGATTCATTATCCTCTTAAGAGAGAGCCTCCTCCAAAAATATAGGTTCATCATCAATACTCAACAAAGAAAATACACAATGAATATCTCATGGGCTATACCTATCAACTAAATTTTATTATCTGGTGGATCTCCTCGAGGAAGGATTAATGGGATCTACTTATTTTTCCATGTGATCATATTGCACATCATCATTTAAACTCTCATTTGAATCTTCTTCTTCTCCATCCTATAATCCATCTAACCATTCTTCCATATATGCATCTTCCTACTTTTTTTTTTTTTTGAGTGCACTATTTTGGTTCTTCACTTGAATAAACTCTTAACTCCCAAAAAAACACATCTCTAAAAAAATCATTTTCTAGGTTATAGGATTCCAAAGCTTTTAATGTTTAATGTTCTCACCATAACTAATGCAGATGTATTTTTGAGCTTTCAAATCCACTTTAGATCAATTTTCTCAAATAATTTGAACATAATCCCCACAACCAAATATCCTTAAATATGGAATTGAAGTATTTTTATCTGTCCACACTTCATAAGGATTTTTATCAAAAAGAGTTGAATAAGGACAATGATTAAGAAAATAATAAGTAGAACTTACAACCTCTACCTAAAATCATCAATCTAATTATGTACCACTTAGCATACATATAACTCTTTCTATTAAGGTTTGGTTCATCCATCCTTTTTTCTATCCCATTTTTGTTGTGGAGTATAAGGTGTAGTCACTTTCTAAATGATGCTTTCATGCTTACATAATTTATCAAATTCCCTAGAACAATATTCCCCACCATTTTTAGATACCAACACCCTTATGTTATAATTATTTTTCTTTTTTACTAAGGCTTTAAGTTTATTAAACTTAGTGAAAATTATAGATTTAAAATGAATCAAATAAATCTAAGTCTATCCAGAGACATCATCAATGAATGTAACATAATAATGAGATTTACCCATAGAGCTAGCATACATTAGACCAAACACATCCAAGTTAAGTATTTATAATAATCGCCTACCTATATTACTTTCAATAAGAAATAAATATATATTCTATTTCCTAAACACACAATGCTCACAAAAAGACATTTTAACCAATAAATTAATCAAAAAAATAATCAACCAGTTTTTTTATTAATATTGGTTTTAAGACCTTTTTTACTTATGTGATTTAAATATTTGTGCTACAACATACATGCATTTTCAAGTCTAGTTACATTGGTGGAATTATAGAAAGTGGAGGCATTTAGGCTGGATAGAGTTTCAATTCAAGATCCTCTAGTAATCACCAAGTTCCCTCTTACCAACCTACAACTAGACTTGCCAAATTTCACATGCACTCCATAATCATTTAACTTGGATACATAAAGTAAATTTTTTGTAAGATCTAGAATATGTAAAACATGATAAAGATTTTTGACATTTTTATCATTGAAACATAATTGTACCTTTCCCTTCCCAACAATATTCTTAGTAGTATTGTCTCTAAGGAAAAAATCTTCTCAATTGGTGTAAATAGGTGTTTTACCTATCTAGGTCCCATTTACATGTTAAGTCCACTTAGGTCCTAAGAGGGAATCTTTATAGATAGTGTTAGTTATAACTATATCTTATCTTATCTTTTGGAATTTAATGTGTGTGTCCTAATTCATTTAATATTTGTTGAGGTAGTCGTATCATTATATAGGATTAAGACAAATGTCAAGATCTTGTTTAATCTTATCTCACAACTTGCCTTTATAAGAAAGGCACTATATGTAAATCATATTCAGTTTGGAAATCTTGCATCCATAATCATAGCATGATATTTCTATCATTTATCTCTTGTGGAAGTTATTGTTGTCTTGCAGGTGATGTTGAGGAGTTCACCATAAACTCTTGCATGGTATCAAAGCGTTAGTGCTACAAAATTCTTCCTAAATTTAATGGACCAATCTTGGAATGAAATTTTTGTTGGGTGTGAGTGGGGGTTTCAAGGACCTCACAGTTTAATCCAAGGTGTTCGAGAAAGTTAGGTTTTCCTTTCATTTCATCAAATTTCATTATGTTTTAAATAATCTACAAGGGTTTCAGGTTGAGGGTTTTGATTGCCAGATCTTAGATTTAACTAAATTTTTGAGGTCTTTCAAGTCAAATCTAACCCTACCATTACATCTAGAAGGCCCGAGAACCTAAGTTTTGGGAGCATCAAAGGTTTTTTTCTGTAAAAATTATCGCTTTTCTATTCGTACACCTATATGACGGTCATATTGTATAGTTGTTAGTTTGCAATCATAGTCAGTTAGTTGTTGGGAATATTCCTCCATTGTAGCCAACATATTCTAATTCGACATTGACATTATCATCACACAATATTTGTGTCATTTTCTGTACCAGTACTATATTGATTGTAGCGGTATGAAAACCTCTTTTTAAAATCCACGAGTTTTATATAAAAAAATTGTTTTAATTAAATTGTTGGGGTGTTTTGGTTAATCCCTAGTCATAGGATCTTAACCCCAATGACTAGTGCTCAACATAGAGGGGGCTATGCCCTGGGGTGACATGGCCTATGGCCCGCCACTCCCTAGCAACTCCACCCTAGCGATGCCACCATCATTGGTGGCGTGATTTTTTTTAAAACTAGTGCTTTGTACGAGGTCATATGGGCACCTAAGAGTTGGTTTTTCACAAACAAGATATCATCAAAAAATTGGTTTGACGTACTTTATAGTGGTGTAGGTTATTTTCCAAAAAAAATCTATTTGGAGGCATTTATTAATGTTTGAAGTTAGATCTTCATTTTTGGCTCTCGAGATCATAATTTTTTGCCACAATCTCCAATTTCATGATTCTTGTGGCATTGGAAAGGCATTAAGGAGCCCTATCATGCTATCCATGAGCTTTTTTCCAATTCATCCCCATGTATCTTTTATTAAGATTTGTGTGTATTCATATTTTGGTTGATCACTTAGACATACTACCACTTGGGAAGGTATAATTTTGATCTTTGCACTGCGTTTTAGTTATAGAATGATGTTTTATATCTTGTTGCATCATTTAGATCTCAGGGTTGCTCCATATCAAGAGTTTTCCAGTGTTCCTTGGCATCAAGATTATTGTTTATTTATCTTGATTCCAGGGTTTCTCCACAATTGAGAGTTTCCAATGTTTCTAGCATCAAAATTATATTTCCTTTTCTTGCCTTAATTTAAGGTTCCATAGTTACTCCACCAGTGTTCTTCTAGTGTTTGTTTACAATAGGTTATCTCATTGAGGGGGAGGGGGGGAGGGGGGGGGGTTGAATGGTCTCTCTTCATCTCTCTTATGGGGAGGCCTTTTTCCTTGCATGGGTTTTTTTTGTCTCATTTCTTCATAGAGAAAATTATTATATTTCATCTCTCTTTTGGGGAGGAGTTTTGTCCCACTAGGTTTTTTCATTTTTTTCATTTGTGAAATATTGCATTATATATGTACATGGGTACCTAACATGGCCTCGTAGCTAAGACCCACCTTTGTGTCATTTGCATAATCATACTCCCTAAGCTGTACTTAAGGGGGCGTGTTGGTGTAAATAGATGTTTTATCTATCTAGGTCCTATTTACATGTTAAGTCCACTTAGGTTCTAGGAGGGAATCCTTGTAGATAGTGTTAGTTGTCACTAGATATTATCTTATCTTTTGGTATTTAATGATTGTGTCCTAAATTATTTAATATTTGTTGAGGTAGTTGTCTCATTATACAAGATTAAGACACATGTCAAGATCTTGTCTAATCCCATCTCACAACTTTCCTTTATAAGCAAGGCATCATATGTACATCATATTCAATTTGATAATATTGCATCTATAATCATAGCATGATATTTCTGTCATTTCTCTCTTGTGGAAGTTATTATTGTCTTGCAAGTCATCCTAGGGTGTTGAGGAGTTCACCATAAACTCCTACATTCTCCATCATAAGATGTATATGTATAAAACCAGTCCTTGTGATAATTCATATGGTAGGAGAAACTTAAATCAATAAGCCAAGCATAATCACTTATAGTGTTGGAATAAATAAATAAATAATCATTATCTTTATCATTAGAGGACTTTTATGTGGAGGAATTTGAACCCTTTTTCTTTTTCTACATTCATTCTTTACATTCCCCCTTTTTCCATGGTTCCAACACTTTACCCCACTCTTCTCTACGGTTTTAGAATATCCTTTAGACTTATATCTATCTTTCTTCTCATCCCATTCAAGTCTTTCTTTGTCTTCTTTCCTTTCTTATACATGCAAAGCATATATCAAGTCTATATTCATGGATTTTCCTCTCGATACCTCTAAAAGGAGAGTAGTAATAATATTGTCCATTTTAAGCTCTACACCACTACCGTTAATGGTAACAATTAGATTTTCCCAAGTACTTTGTAAAGAAAAAACTAATAAGATATATTTATCTTCTTCATCTAACTTACATCTATAAAATCAAGCTGACATAAAATCAAATTAAAAACATTCAAATAGTATGTAATAGAATCACCATCTTTCATTTTCAATAAATATAATTATCTTTTGAGATATAACTTATTTATAAGACTTATTTGATAAATATCACCTATCCTCTTCCACAACTTCTATGTAATAGTCTCCATAGAAACATTCAAGAGGATAAAATTTACAAGACATGATTATATAATTATTCATTCATTCTTGTTTATTTTAATCAATCTTCATAAAAAAAAATTGTTGGATTCTTTTATTTTGGAACAAGAAACCATTAATCTCTTTCTTCAAGGTATTTTCCATATTTAACTTTGACATATCCTATTTGATACCATTGAATTTCTCAGTATTCATAGAGGAAGTATAATCCATGGTATATAATCCTTTCCTCAAATATACAATACCACACAATGTAAAGGCTCCCATTGCAGCCAAAAAAACTTCAACACTTAATAGAAATCCATCCATCTATGTAGAATCGTGATCTTTGTACCATATATTGAGAAACAAGGTGAAACTACTACAAGAACAACTTCTACAAGCGTATAATAATATGTTTTTTTCTTAAACTAGGTTACTATATGATTAAAATGATGTGATTGCAAAATTATTAATAAGATATAAATCAAAAATATATATTACACACAATATTTATGTAGAGAAACCCTCTTGAGAAAAAAACTCCACATGATAAAGAGGACACATATGTATTGATCTTTAAATGAGAGATACATCCACACACTAACAATCTTCACTCTAACACACGTGTGTAAATAATATCATTATAAAACACTATCTCATTCTCTCAATATATATACATGAAGAGAGGACAAAACTATAATTGATTAATCAAAAAAATAGAAATCAAAACCATGGTATCATGAGAAAAACCCATTCCCACCTTGGAAAGCATATTTTGAGAATAAAAAATACATCAAATACTTCACATGGACATCACATAAGTGTAATAAATTGGATCCATAAATTAAAAAAGTAACCAAAAAAAATCCTATCACAACTATCAATAACTCAACTCCCAAAGTGTAGCACTCCAAAATGGAATAAACAACTCACATGGGAACCATCTTGTCATACAAGATTCCTACTCAATCCTAGTTCCTAGAATTGGAAAAATATATTTAGTGATCTACAAGTCAATCATAACTACCACCCTTGTGCCCCCACCTTCTTCGTGAATGCATATGATAACTATTATAGCTATCCCAACATAATATGAATTATAAAATAATTTTTAATTCCACTCTATATGTCCAAGAAAACTTTACACTTGAGCATTAGAGATACATGAATAATACATAGTATTACAAGGTAAATGAATCCTTTATCCTAACATCTCTAAGTTAAGATCAAGATTGGGAACCCATAATGCACATCTAGATGACCTAGAATAAGATATATTTATTGTAGGTCTTAGAGTCAAAGGTGAAGATGCTTTAGATCTATTTTTTTGTACAAGTGCAACCTAGCTATAACATTGAATATGCATGATTTTATTAATATGAAAAATATCCGTTTAAAAACACTACAACCCCATGAACCATCTTACACCCCTATTTCTCAAAGACTACCTACACACCCACATTATTCATCATGCTCATAGACAACAAGTTTCTTGTTAAACTTGTGACATGTAAAACTCCTAAGAGGCCTTTGATCCTCTAATCTCTAAATCCAATTTTGGCTAATCCATGTTTGAAAATCCTAAGGAATGTGCTATCACCAAGGTAGACCTTTCAACCATCAATCTATGGATACTTGTGTGTATCAATGGATTAAAAATGCATTGGATTCGTCATAAGAGTTTTTGGAGTTTGTATCATCATTTAATTTCTTCTCCATGTAGTCCTTTTAGATGTGATATTTCCTACTACAATTCCAATATTTCACCTTGAATTTATTAGGATACTTATACCTCCCTCTCAATCTAAATATCCATTTCTCTTTATTTGTTCCATTATTCTTACATTTATTCTTTGATCTACCATGAATAATTTTTTTGCTCCCAAAATCATAGTTCTATAATCCTAGAGTATTATCCCATATTCAAGGCTGGAGATTTGTCTTCAAGAGAATAACACATAGGATCATCAAAAAAATATAAATGATTAAAATCCAAATTTTGAGAGTGGCTATTTTTTCCTTCACTTTGGGATTATTAGAAATAGGAAAGTGTTCTTAGAGGAATCCTTAATAGGAATTATAATATTGTATGATAATAAAAAACTAAACTATCTTCAACTATACCCAATATAGACTTGACCCTAAAATTTGTCACTAGGTCAAGGACTCACTAATTATGTGTCAAACCTCTTCTTTAAATGATGAAAAAACCATTGCACATGTGAAATATGAGTGTATACACCATATGACTCTAAAATAAATACTATTATCTTGTTAAACTTAAAATATTCTATGGGTTAAAGCACTAAGTCATGAAAATCACTTTGTACTCTAATCTACTTCTAAAATACTAATAAAGATTGATTTTATAAATATGAATATGATTAATCAATCACATCTAAGAATAACACCTATTCTAATGGGTAATGGAGTCCTAAATTTCAAAAAAGGAGAAGTAACACCTATAAATTGCAACTAAACTATATTTATACATGCACACAAATTAGAGATATTACATTATTTAACTGAGCATACCTTATAATCCATATCAATGGTGTAAAAAATATATAAAATAAAAGAATGAACACTAAATAATATTTATAATAAATTAAATTTTTATCACATTCCTTAGACTCCTATTTCATTCATGCCAAAAAATATGGCAAGAGAAAACCCACAACTAGGCTCAAAGGTTCCCTTAAATATTTATAAATTTCCATGGAGACATTAAACTAGAAACAAGATTACTACATGAAATATTTATATGATTTAGAAAGATATGTTGTCCCGCTAGAAAATTAGGCTTGTAGAAATTGAAACCCTATTCAAATATTTAACACTTATAACCCATAGAAGAAAAAAATGATCAACCAATTACATCTTACATTACTATATTTAGAGTGTTCAATTGCATGTATTTTGGTAACTCATTAAGGGTCATAGGATTCTTTTACCAAATAAGGTGTTCAATGTTCTAGTACATCCTCCTATAGTGAAATAATCCTTGGATCTAATGCTTAGTGACCTAGGGTAGCTAGAATTTCCTTCCCATGTTTGAATAGTAGCCTAGGGTAAATTTTTAGACTCATGGTGGCTATGGTTTCATTTATGGCATTAAAGATCTCATACCTATTTTCAAATTCTTTGGCCTTGCATGTGGATCTATGCCTTTAATCAACTCAATGGAATTTTGGTGAGGTTTTAGGGAGTGTATATGTCTATTACAGTCAATTTTGGTGATTATTAGCATCATTGGAGTAGTAAAGGGGTAGGTGGAATAGTATGTAAGAGTATTAGGGATCAATAAAAACTCATGGTAGAATAATACAAACCATCTTGTAGGTTTGATGATTAGGATTTTGGGAAGGTGTATGCCAAGATGCCAAGGAGGATCAAGAATCAAGAATTGGGGCTTTGGGATGTCTTGTGATGATTTTGCACTCAAGGGATGATAAAATTATGAATCCTAAAATCCCACAAGAGGAGAAGGAATAAGGAGGAGAAGGATTGGGGAACATGCATATTCACTACCATTAGTTGAGAGGGAAATTTTATGGATCGCGTTTTATTTTTTGCAATGAGAAAGCAATAAGGGGAGAAAGGATCAAGAAATGGATATATCCACTATCATTAGGAAGAAAAAAATGGAGGCATAGATAATATTCAAGGCTTGTGGAGAGTGTGTAAGTGAGATGGTTGGGATCTGGAATTAGGAAATCAACTTACCTTACACCAGATTTGGAACAAGGAAGGATGGTAAGCAAAACTTCAAAGACCCAAAGAAAAATATAATGTAATAGTTAGATTAAATTTTTGGGAATACCAAGTGAAGGGTGCACTTTGGGGAGGAAATAATGAAGTATAAAAACCCCAAAATGGAGTGAGAGTTATCAAGGATTGACAAAAGGAAAACCCAATACTAGAGAAAGAGTAGACAAAGGAAAGAGGAAATTTCCAAGTATCAAGGTTATAAGATATCACATAACTTTTAGGTATTGATGGTAGGGAGAAATTTACACAAGTTTTAGTTCTAGGTAAAAGGAAATCAAGAGAAATATGGGAGCATAGGGAAATAATATTAGTATGAAAAAATATAGTAAATTAGGATTCAAAGGACATGGGGAAGTCCTCACAAAAGGAGGAAGTGTGCAAGGATGGTTTGAAGAAATGTGGAAAATTTGAGCTTGGGAGAGATTTAGAAATACAAGGGAGAGAAGGAATTATGGGAATGAGAATGGTGGAAGAAATCCATAGGAAGCTTGCAAATTCATTCGAAAGGTGAAAATAAAAAAATAATGGGGATGTAGGGATTATTGAGAAATGAGGAAAACATAGAAATCTAGAAGAAGTATACAAATCTACAAGACATGAAGGAGGAATGACAATGAAAAAATGTGAGAAAGTGGATGATGTTAGGAAGTGGAGAAAGTTTTCTTTTCAAAAATAAAGGTTAAACTCTTTTGATAAAGCTATGAACCAGTGAGGCCGTAGGTGAGGGGCCTCATCCCCAACATGAACACACAATAATAACACCCCAATAGGGGTTTGAACCTTGGTGGAAAGAACCACAACACCATGATTTAACCATCACACTATGCCATTATTGATGAGAAGTGGAGAAAGTTATAAGTACAAAGGAAATTCACATTTTTATAAGAGGAAGCAATGTGCAGGGATGCATGAATGTATGAAAGTGAGGGGATTTTTACCATATGTCAAAGTCCCTAAAAGTTTTACAATTCCACAAAGGAAGTTGGATCTTAAAGGAAGAATATGGGGGAATATATTTTTTAGGATTAAGGGGGAATCCAAACATCCAATTATGGTTTTCAATCCCACAAATTAGATAAGGGAAGAAAGGATAGAAAAAATGGGGGGAATGATAGAATTTTTCAACATGTGTAGAAGTCTACAAACCAGAAAGATGGTAGAAAATGAATATTGACTCCTAAAAATTATAGTTCTTTTGTTCTTTGAGACATTTGGGCACATGACAATAATTTAAGGGAGGTAAATAAAAAAATTAGGCATGAAATAATTTAAGGAGGCCCAGTGAAGAAGATTTCTAATCAATTACTTATGATGGGTAGGTAGGCCAAAGTAACAAAGATGCATAAGACTTAGATTTTTTTCTCTTTTTAGATTAGATCCCAATATGGTCTCTAGTTTGGGATGTGTGCCTCTTATAGGTATAATAAGAATTCATGTTACAAAATGGTTAAACAAAACATTTCCTACATATCCCGGTGATAGAAAAATATGCATATACACTTATATAATAACCATAATGCAAATATCAAAGATATATCACAAGATTTGCATAATATATATACCTTGGAAAAACTCTTAAGATGGAAAATATTAGACTCTAAAAGAACCCATGCTCGATGTATTATTAATGAATGAAAATATTAGAATACACTTGTAGAGCCTTCGTTAATTTTTGAAACATCAAGCTCCTTTGATGCATCCTCCATGTGTGTAAACATAATGGGTAACCATGAAATTGCACATCCCATACTATGCTTCACATATGGACCTTATAATAGAGCTCAATATAAATGACAACCAACCTCGACCACTAAAAATATGCTCAAATTTATAGATTCAAGCTCATACAAATACAAGCATGGTATTAGAAAAAAACATGTCTCAAAACCATGAGAGCACTAAATCGTTGGTCCCCTTAATTATTTTTTTTCATAAATATTAAATATGTGTCGTATGTCTCCCATCCATTAAATATCTAACCAATGTACTTGATACAATTTTATAAGTGGTCCAAAATAAATATTTAACACGGCTAAACACATCTCCTAAGATGCACCATAAATAAATATTTAATTTTTACATAATTAAAAAATATTTATGTTCTTGTGCAAGGTGTACAACACCCTTTTCTAACATTCTCCCACCTTTTGAATATATTGCATAAGGTCAATCAATGAAATATGTCATCATAGCCATCCATAAAATTACATGAATCTCCATAATAATCTTATTCTCCATAAAGATACCTCCAATAGCATCCATGGTGCCTTCGTCTCAAGAAATAACTCCTCTCATTGTCCAACATGCCACATATGGAAGAAAAAAAATAAGCCAAGGTGAAGATGCACCAGTTTGAAGAACACAAGCATTAGATCCAAGTGATAATAAAGGATCCAATTTTATAAGTAAAAAACACATAAATTTAAATAAAAACCACAATAAATTCTAATACCTCAAATCATTCATATTTTCAAAGGTATCCAAAACCTTTAGAATAATTGATGTCAACAACATATGCAACCCATAAACTGTAATCAAAATATCCTTGTATAAAACCTATGAATGAAGCAAATACATATCCAAGAACTCCCATTGCATGGGTAATTTCAAATACGAAAATTGATCAAGGTGTACTAATTCAACTGATCAAAACTCATACCAAGTTGTGGCTAATAAGAAAAATCACAATAATGTACACACACTCTTATACCACTTGTTAGGAAATTACTAGGTCGATCTAACCATTTCCTACATAATACTATGAGATAAAATCATGCATACAAGCTTACATGGTAGCCATGATGTATATAACAAATATATACCACAATATTACACAAGATACCTTGGGAAAGCCCTAAAAACCCAACCTCTAAAAGTACCCAAATTCAATGTATTATTCAACAATGAAAAAATTATGATACACTTTTAGAGCCTCCATGAATATTTATAATAAAACAAGATCCTCCAATGAATCCTTCATGTAACTAAGCATAATGTGTATCCACACAACCTTACATATTGTGCCATGCTTCACATACACACTCTATAAGAGAGCTCAATACAAATGATAGCTAACCTCAACCACTAAAAATGTGCTCAAGTTTTTATAGATTCAATCTCACACAAATACAATTGTAGTATTAGAAAATCCATGAGAGCGCAAAACCATTGACCTCCAAAATTAAATATATATTGTAAATATTAATTATTTGTCCCTTATCTACCACACATTAAATATTTAATCGATCTTCAATACAAATTTACAAGTGGCCCCAAATAAATATTTAATGTGGCCAAACAAATAAATTTTTACTTTTACATAATTAAAAATATTTATTTTCTTGTGTAATGTGTATAACACTATTGTATTAACAATTTAGATAAAATCTATGAGGAAAAAGAAAAACATTGAAGGTGATAGGAAGGGAAACACAAAGTAACCACAAAAATGAGAAAAAGGAAGGACATGGGACAAACACACTTCACTATTACCAATAGGGATGAAAAATACATAAAGATAACACATACAATCTTGGAAAAGAGATATGTACATCATAAAAAAAACCCCACCATTTAGGAGAAATAATGCTTAATATGCTATCCATGGATTGACAACTCCTTGAGATCTCTATCCAAACTCTTGGGATAGTATATGCTTTTAGTGTATTCATCTACAACTGTATATGACCTTGTCTGAGTCAAACTTCCCATATTTTCCTCTATCCCCTAATTTGGAATTCCATATGAGAACCATGCCTCCTACCTAGAAATTAGATAAAAAATTCCCTCTTGTCAAACAAGTTTTTTTTATCTTATACTACTATGATAAAACCTTGTAACTTTTTTATTTTCGCCCAACTCTGTTTAACTCATGTAATCTCACTGGAGATGGCATCATTTTCTTATCCTAGAACTTCCTACATCAATTTGCATACTGAAAACTCTAAGTAGATTGGAATATTATATTCCATGCCATAAACCAACTCAAATGGGCTTCTACCAACTCTTTTAAATATGTCATCATGTCTACCCATAATACATGTTTTAACTTACAATAAATATTTAAACACACCAAATCTATTTATCAAAAATTTCAACAAGAAATTGACTAACACCTTGGATGTAACATTATAGGCAGGAATAACCTTAAGCCACTTGTAAAGTACTCAGTTGGCACAATAATTTATTTGTATCTATTATTGGACCTTTCCATAATTTCACCTATAAAATTAATGCCATACTATTGGAATAAAGCATCAACTATCATGAAAAAAATGGGAGGGAACTTGCAAATTTTAGTTTACCTCAAAGTATCTAGTAGACACCATGATTCCTTACTGCCTTGGCCACATCTATGAATAATGTTGACCATCAATATGTTGATCTACAAATCTTGTTTGTAGTGGTCTTTACCTTAAAATTTTGACCACATATTCCTTGATGACATTCATTCATTACTTTAGTGGATTAATCTTAGTCAAGACATTTGATCTATAACCCATTAAGGCTCCTATACAACAAATCTCCCAAAATAAATACATACCTCTAAGATTGAAAATTTATTGTCTTATGCCATTTCTAGTTCATCTTAGGAGGTAAGTTCATGTTTTCTAAGTAGAACACCACCACTTTATATCAAGGGTTATCTTTTAAAGGATAAGAAACAACATTCATAGCATGTAACTCTATTACATCTAAATTTTCCTTTTCCATGATCTTTTTAAAACCTTGTCCTCAAATTATTTTTATTGTTTGCACCTCCAAGTCATACTCTTGGATCTCATTAATCCACCTACATGTCTTATTGGAGGATTCTCGTTGAGTGAATATGTCTCTTACAACAATATGTGGAGCATATTTAATTATCTTTAACCTATAATGTATTATCTATATTTTTAACAAACTTAAGAAGGGCATACATATGTTTCTCCATTATGAAATACTTGAATATTTGCACCTTCAAAGTGTTGGTGTTCCTTTATGTGTAATACCCCTCCGTTTTGCTCTATGGTGTGAACTATGTTGTTTCCCCTTTTGTGCCTTTGTATTATGTTGTACTTTGACATTGTACTTGGTTACAGTGGTTCACTGTTTTATCGTGATGTATCTTGTTTTGATGATACTATATTTTGATGTGATTATTATGGCATGTTTGGAATTAGCATAAGTGTATATTTAAATTTATGATGTTTCATGCTTTCGATTATGCTGCTATGTTAGATGTGTTAGTTAGAACTACTGTATTGGTGAAGAGGACGGTATTGCATCACTCGCTTGCGAGTGCCCTGCGATCTCATGATTTCCTCTTCACGGTGTGCTTTATTTATGATATATTATTGCATGTGGATATATTCTTGTTTGCAGGTTGACAGGTATAGGACATCGACTCCACCTGGTTTCATAGGTTGGAGTGTGTTCAATGCCCAACGGTATTCAATTGGGAGATAGTAGCTAGGTTTTCTGTGCCAAGTCATCACCCTAGTCATAGCGTGTCGTCGGTCATAGTGTGGTCCAGTTGTTCTATTTTGTTCAATTTGCCTTGTTTCAGTTTTTTTGGAAGTTAGGATAATGTTAGAAATGTGATTAAATTATTGAGTAATTTAATTTAATTAATAAATATTTTAATCTTATGGTAGATTTATTTTATTAATTGATTAAGTTATTTATGTTGAAAGGATTTACATTATCTATTTTGGAAATACATGCATATTGGAGTTGGAATTGAAAAATTAAGAAAATGAATTAAAAGTCAATTTAGAAATTCAAAAATTCAAAAAATTGAAAAGAAAGACTTGCTATTCTGTTTTCAGAAATTGATGAGGGTGCTTGTAGGATTTTTGGGGAAAATTTGCATTATCTTTGAATTTCTTCACAAATCTTGCTAATGGAGTTTTTGGAGAAAAATTGAAAAGAGAAGGGGAAGGATTGCTAAATTTTGTGGGTTTGGAGAAAAGGCTCAAAGAATCTGTAGAGCTTAAGAGGGTTTGATAGCACCATCAGGTTCTTCATCACACTTCAAGAAAAATCAGGTTCTCATCTTGTTTTAATTGAATTTTTCTTGTTTCAAAAGCACATGTGTTGTAGGGAAAACAATTGTAGCATGTGGATTGTGTGCATACAAAAAAAAGCCATTCAACTTCTTGCTTTCAAAATTTGTAGAACACCACCCCTTGGAAGGATTGTTTGCAAATTAAAATAACATCTTGTTTATAAAGTTAGTTTTCTTTCTTCATCTTTGTGTTCATCAATTTGTTGGAAATCTCCTTTTTGTAGATTGAAATGCATGTATATATATATATACCTATGCCTATGGTTAGTATTTTAATTTTTCCCCCATAGTAGGGTTATGCTGGCCTTTTTTTTAATAAAAGAGTTCTAGTTTTTTTTTGTTAAAAAAAGAATAAAAAAAATGATAGTGATTTTTTTTATATATATAAAAAAAAAAAAAGGGTGTTTGTTGGGGGCAAGGGCTCACCCCATCGCCGCTCCCATGGGGGCGGAGTGGGGGAGCCGCGCCAGTCCCCTCCGTTCGCGCCCGCGCAGACTGCGCAGGCAACGACCACCATTGTTGGTGGCAGCGCCACCGATGCCGCCCGTGTGGTAATCGCGGTGACTTGTTTAGCCGCGGCGCCTCCCTTCCCCTCTCTCCGGTGGCGCTGCCTCCTGCAGCCGCCCATTGTGGAAAAAACTGCCGCCGTCGTCGCTGTCTGGTTAAATTCGCGACCGACCTTTGCTTCCTCCCTGCTTCATGTTGCACGTGCCCCGAGGTCCGCGACCCAACCCTAAGGGTTGGCGTGTGGACCGAGGAGCATATTCTTGGTTTGCAAAAAAAAGGGAAAATATATTTAATATTATAACTTTATAATATTAAAATATATTTAATATTATAACTTTATAATATTAAAATATATTTAATATTATAACTTTATAATATTAAAATATATTTAATATTATAATATGATAATATAAAAATATATTTAATAAATTTAATCTTATAGTGTGGTAATATTAAAATATAGTTAAATTATTTTAATATTATATGTGATAATATTAAAATATATTTAAATATTTTGATAAGATATTAAGAAAATTGGTTTTCTTTTAATTATTGATTTATTTAAAGTCATTATTTTTAAGGAGAGAAGTTTAAATCTTAGGGAATGATTTTTAAATGGATTATATTGATCAAGGAAAACAATATTTTATTTTAATCGATGAATTTTGATTCATTTGATAAACCAGTTAATTCATCATGTATTTAAAATGCTGATAGGGAAATTAAATGGTTAGTATTAATTTCTTCCTTAATGAAATGGCATGTTTAATTCAGTATATTTAATGCAATGCAGTATTGAATGTTATGAAGTATATGGATTTAGTGAATCCAAAGCAGATTTTAATGCTCGCCTTGATCATGAACTGTTATGTTATCATTTGGGTAATGTGGGTCATAGTCTTGTCAAGTCTTCCAGTGGGGTTTCAAGGTAGTAGGTTGTCGTAATGTGTTGGTCAACCTATTTTAAATCCCTTGGGTAGTGCATGGTACGTCATCAGTTATTTACCCGGTTTCCACGAATGGGGATGTTTTGTGCCTCCTTGTCAGGAGTGACTTTGTTACCTTGTTACCTCCAGTGTTTGGAGAGGGTTTGAACTTATGTTGCCTCTTGAAAAAGGAGTGGTCGTGGTATCTTGTTTTTGTGCACTTTGTTACCCTTGGTGATTGGGTTGTTTGGTATGTTGTCAAGTAGAAGAGTGGCTTCCATAGGAGCCAAAGCCCAAAGAGGTAAACTGGGAAACCTTCAGAAGTGGTTTAATCAAGTGATAACTAAAACAAAACTTAGAAGATTAGGTGGTACTTCTCACTAATCAAGATAATTATGCCTCACTCATAGACACAAGGGCTCGTTTAGACTTGGGATGAGTGGGAAGGCCTGGAATGGCAAGGTCACCTATCTTGTCTGTACGAAAGGTATTTGATTCTGCATAAGTGAGTATGGGGGTCGGGATCTGGTTGAGGCCACCAGTATAACCCTTAGTGGGGGCCGGAGCCTATGAAGATTCCCAAAGGACAACCCATGACGAGTTGTGTGATGACACTCTGTCTAGGACAACAGTTGGTATTTGGTTCTATGTGTATGGTTCTCATAACATTCTTGATTTGCTTTATTTTTGGAAGCAATGTGACCATGTAGAGTTGTACTTGTGTTGTACTTGCGTGGTATATGAGTTGTACTTGTGTGGTACATGTGATTGGTGGTTTCAGTTTGGTTCAGTTTTGTGTTAGTCTATGCCTAGCGGTAGATGGTCTTGGCTAGGAATCCTGGTTACTATCTCCTAGCACAGGGGGTGGGCCTTTGGGTTCCACTTGGTTGGGTGGCGTGCACCTAAATCCGTTGGGCTATCTTCATGTTCATGTGGACGAGACTTCCAGTTGGAGAGCTCGTTGGTTTTAGTATCAGTTCTTGCTTTATTGCATATCAGTTGATCTTGTATTATTTTACCCCTCAGTTGTTATCGAGGTGGAAGTTGTAATTGTAATTATGATTATTGATCTTGCCTCTTTCGGGGAATGAGAGTTGTAACCTTATTGTTTAATGAATGGTTTAATGAAATGGAAAGTTATCTTATGCTTGATGTAAATTATCTTATTGGAATGTATGTGTTTAAATTATTAAGTTAATGAATGCCATGGTTTAATTCATGTTCTTGTTGAGGTTCTATATAACCTCTGTCTCGTAACCTTAGAGGTTGTTGGCAATGTTAGTGAGCTTGCTTATTAATTGTACTTAAAATAAAATAAAATTTAGCCTGTTAAAGTTGTTGTTTGCAACTTCCTCTAGGGTTGCGTGGCAGGGCGTTACATTATGTACTAACTCCTAACCCTAAAGATTATTGCCTAAACATAGACAAGGTGACTAACTTTATCAAACAAGAAGACACCTATCCTCAAACCAAGGGTTGAAAAGTCCAATGAACAAGAGAGTTATAGACCTCTTCTACACTTTGAGCCTTGCCAAGCTCGAAAGGGTATTCTGAGACATATTTTACAAAATAAAGAAAATAAATATTGAATTGGATCCTTATAAAGTATGAATATGTATTTTAGCTATGTTTACTATTCTCTGCTAAGGATCGGTACATTTAATTTATAGTTATCTTGTTTCAAGAACCTATATCACTGATGCAACTAAACATTGATATGATCACAAATCCCTCAAATATATTTAGTGGTAGTTGGTTACAATATTATTGACCTGGTAAACTTATATTATGCATAGTCCTTTAGGGATTTAGTAGTTAAGGGTCACAATAGATTTAGCAAGAGTTTTTAACAACAAACCATGTATAATAGTGGAATTAAGAAAATGAAAATAAAATAAACAAAAAAATAAATATTGATTTTTAATAGTATTGGTGGTTGGCCTTCAACTATCAAACTAGTTACTACTTCTACAACATAGAGTCAAATTTGGATGAAATCCCCAACGACTAAGAAGACACTAACATTTAGATGAATATAATTATCTTGGCTCTATCTTGTAGATCTTAGACTCTCAAACACCTTTCTATTTTAGACATACAACTCTACTTAGTGATCCACTATAATATCAAGAATTCCTCATATCAGTCATGAAATATTTTTACCTTGACACAAACTACACAAAGTATAATAGTAATATTGTACCCCTTAGATGTTGTTAGAGTAAAGGTTTTAACTTAATTATGTTAATTAAGTTACCTTTATTCATCTCTTAAGATTTCACTTTAGTTTGCATATTGTGACATTTAAAAATTATATTAATTATTAAATGTCTACCTATTAGGGTTACTTTTAGGGTTGCACAATCTCCTTTTATAAGGATTGATCATTGTATTTTATACACTCTCTGATTAATACATTTTTCAGCTTTCAGAGCACCCTTGCTTTTTTATCTCCATCTCTTCTTTCTATGACAGGTTATTTGCATGCAGGTGATCTTCGGGGTCTGTGAAGTTGGATTTCACAACTTCTACATGGTATTAGAGCTCCAAACATGTAGCTACTTGTTCGTCTTCTGAAGATATGGCCTTTCAATGAGTTTCAAGTGCAAGGGTTTCCATAGGCATCTTTTTTGCAAGATTTGGGAGTAGCTTATTTTTTTGTGCAATTTTGGGCCAAACGGGCATCACCATTGCGTTTAGAGCACCCAAAAACTCTAAGATCGCCTTTTGTTTAGTTGATTTTGGAGAAAGTTGATTCTAAGTCAAAAACAAATCGTCAAGGAGGCCATACAGCCTCCCTAGCACGCACTCCGAGGTCGAAAACGACATGAAAATAAAAAAAAAAATTAAAAATAAAATAAAATTGCAGTTTAAAAACTACGGCTAGTTGAAAAGGAAGCGCTGCCCAGCGGCCACCACTGGTTCCAGCCCCTGCGGGCTCCCAACTCCCTAGTCTTGGTCCTATTGGTGACTGAGGGCCAAGCTCCGAGCCCCCACCAGCCTTAAGCCCCTGCGGTGGTTCTATTAAGAACCAGGGGCTCCGCCAATTTTTTTTTGCAAGGTGGCCGATTTTTTGCGGCGACGGCCAGATTGTTGTCAAATTTTTTATTGTGAAGTGCTGATGTTAGCATGATGTCAGCGGTTGTACAACCCTCTAGCCCTGATTTTCCCTAAAGGAGTAGTTTTTTAATTTTTGGCATAACTTGGGCTACAGAGTCAAAATCGGGCAAACAAGATATCGACGGCAAGCTGGTTCTAGTGCCGTTCTAGTGGTGCTAGTGATTTTTCCTGATTTTGCCGTTTTTAGTCTTTTTTGCCAATCAAAGTCAGAACTTGTGTTTTTCACTCCAGGAGACATATATTTTGCGCCCGAACTTCGTTTTACGCAAACGAATAGGCGTTGGAAAGGTATTGCAGTGATCTTTCTAGATATGTAGCCTATTTCATCAAAACATTTACCAGGTATATTTTATTTAGCTTTGTGTGTTTTTACACTTTTTTCAATTACTTGGACGTTCTAGCACCTACATAGGTTCTGTTTGCGTTGGATGAGTTATATTAATATGATTTATCATGGATGAGATTATTCTCTAATTTTTTCATTTGAAGAGTTATCATGGGTTTTTCTACTCACCCTTATGTAGTCTAGCTGGATAAGGATAATTATGAGTCATGGGCAAAGGGCATAATTATACATTGTAAGTGGCTCAATATTTTGCCTTATTTATATGATCTCATACCTACACTAGACACATCAAGGGGTTTATATGCATGGGTTATTATTCGAGATCATATTATAGGGGTTATTGGTTATAGTGTTGATTTTGACACTGTGTGTGCCTTATTCGACATTAATTGTCCTCACACACTTTGGCAATGTCTTTGGGAGATTTTTGGAGACTCTAATATCTCTCCATTCCTAGAGGATCCTACTACAGATTGGCTCATCCCTCTTGCAGATGTAGATTTCATACCCTATGATAATCGTACTCTGGAGGAGCTTGAGTATCTTACAAGTCTTGCATGTGCTGATGGTTCAGAGACTTGTATTCATGTTCCCACTCTTCAGATTGAGACTTCATCAACATCTCTTATTGTTCCTGATTTAGTGCAGCAAGACATCATACATCTTCCAGACATAGCTAATTTGGACTCTTATGTTGCATACATATCTTTCTTGTTTGTGGAGTCCTATATTGCAAATTTGGAGGATATTCATCTCCTCTACCTTGACAGTCAGGTTATCACCATATTCCCACCATTATCAGTGCATTCAGAGGTTGCATTTCAGGATTCCCCACATCAGTTTGGATTTGACATCATTTGTTTAAGTTCAGACAGAGAGATTATTCAAGATCCTATCACGACACACATCTTGAGACAGATTGGTTCATCACTCTTCACAGGGTTTCTTCGACATCATCCTTTGGATCCATTTATTCCCAAGGGGAGGAATATCATTTCCCACTTCAGGATCTCCTTTTGGATTCTACATCAGGCATCTACCATTGCGACAAGAGTTTCTTCTTTGTGGGGGGGCCTTCTTCTCTCTTTCTATCTCTCCTATGGAGACCATTGTATATGTACTTATATGATAAAATTTGTCTATGGGGGGTATCATGTAATCCACCTCGTATCCTTCTTTCATTAGTGCATTGCATTCCTTTATTTGCATTCTATTTTGGGGAGGAGTTTTATTCCCACTGGGTTTTCTCCTTTACCCCGTTTCTTTTAGTTTCCATTGCATTTATAAATGGGTACCTGACCAGGCCTAGTTATCGGGACCCATGTTTACTTTCATTCTTGTAGTTACTTTTGCTTTATTGCACATGTTTGTAGCTGCACTCTTGCTCATCTTAAGGGGGGGTGTTAGAGTAAAGGTTTTAACTTAATTATGTTAATTAAGTTACCTTTATTCCTCTCTTAAGATTTCACTTTAGTTTGCATATTGTGACATTTAATAATTATATTAATTATTAAATGTCTACCTATTAGGGTTAATTTTAGGGTCGCATAATCTCCTTTTATAAGGATTGATCATTGTATTTTATACACTCTCTGATTAATACATTTCTTAGCTTTCAGAGCACCCTTGCTTTTTTGTCTCCATCTCTTTTTTCTCTGATAGGTTATTTGCATGCAAGTGATCTTCGGGGTCTATGAAGTTGGCTTTCACAACTTCTATAGATGCAAAATAACATAGAATTGCTATAAAATTAAGAAAATATGAACTTGTGGATTCCTTTAATCCCCCCAAAATATTAAAATATAATGTAGATAGGATGCATAATTGACACAAAAATGTCTTATATTGATTTATTGAATGAATCTTATAAAGTGATCAAAAATTAATGCACATAAGAGTTTGCATTAAATTTATACTTTGGTAAAATAATTTAGCACCAACCCAAATGAGTTGCTCAAAAATATGAATAGATAACAATCCCTTACAAGAGAAAATTAGATTCATAAAATAAATTTACAACAAGGGAATGTGGTCATGAGGAAGAGGATGTGGTAGATCTATATTTATTAAGAATGCACATGTTGTTGATGTCATAAATTTGGAACCCATTCACCAAAATCAGCCTCTCAAGGTTTACAAACACGCCTAAAGGTTTGAAAGATGCATCTACCTTGATTCACCATCATGTTATCCAATAAAGAAATAAGGTTCCATATAAACTCAGAGTGCCCAAAAAAATGCTAAAACATGATTCAAGGAATGACATGAAAGATTGGATTATGTAATCTCAACCATTGTAATAAATTACGTGTGGAAAAATCATCACCCTTTTTGTTTGAATCAATACCAATCTATATAAAGAATATTTCTTGGAAGTTATTCATCATATTTGGTAGGTGTAGGTCAGAATTAGCTCATTAATAG
Organism: Sequoiadendron giganteum; assembly: GCA_007115665.2. Taxonomy (NCBI): domain Eukaryota; kingdom Viridiplantae; phylum Streptophyta; class Pinopsida; order Cupressales; family Cupressaceae; genus Sequoiadendron; species Sequoiadendron giganteum. The sequence goes on along the minus strand of CM021104.1, from coordinate 303,053,128 downwards.
AGTCTTATGTGGTTTCCTTCTATGTCATTGCAAAACTAATTGCAAATCAATACCACAAAAATAGGTGGGAAAGGACCTTTTTTTATAATCACTAACATTTTATGACTCATTAAATGTATTTTAATCATTCAAGAGTCTAGGTGGGAGTTGCAATGGAAAATGGTGAGAATGTTAAACTTTCAATGTCCAGGGAAATTTTTGCCTCATGCTTGTGATTAGAGCATATAGGTTCAGGTGTAACTAGGAAGTCCTGCCAAAATGGGATGTGAAATGGGGGAAGGCTAAAATTGGAACCCATGATGCGAACAACTTCACAATGCTGGGATTGAGGCATCAAGTGAACATTATGATTGGTACTAAGATAAGGAATGGCTAAAAGTTTGATAGAATTTTTTGAACCATAAAAATATGACATCAATAGGTATGAATCAACATGTAGCTCCAAAAAATGGTGATATTAGCCTTGAGGATTTATAGCTAGACAAGAAGTTATGCATGTAGTATCAAGTTTGCAACTCTAAAACACAAGAAATTATTCAAATAGGTGGAGGATCGAGATGGTGGAGGTTGGAAGGAAATGGTACTTGGGATTGAAAAGTATAAAGGTATAACAAAAAATAAATAGGTGAGTTATGTTGTGCCTTGCATACACGCCCCATTCAAATGGGGACCCCCTTATCTCCTTGTCTTGATTTTTAGGTTGCCTTAAACTTTTCTCCTTAAGAGAAAGGGTCAGGTCAATTTTTATTTTGGTTGTCTCTCCAATATTTACCAAGTTTTCATCAAAATTGGGAGATTTTTGATACTTGAGTTGGCTTGGGTGTTGAGTTTTTGCATTTCTCGGAGTTTTCTTAACTTTAAGGAATCCCTTGTCCCATGAAATTAGTGAGGTTTTGATTCTCATAGAATCCACCACCTCATGAAATGTTCAAAATCTCAAACTTGCTCAAATCCCCAAATTACATAAGTGCTTGGGATCTTTGAAATCCTTTATGAGGTTGAAACTTTAAAGTGACTTGTTGATGTGATGAACAACTATGGTTGTCAGTGCATTTATGTCTGAGGTATGAAGGAGGAATAAAACAAATTTACCAATCCATTCCTCATTGTGGTTTCAATTGTAAGCTTAAGCAGAGAAGTGGAGGTGATTAAAGAATTCAAATGAACAAGTAGGAGGGTGAGTTGCAAGATTTTGGGCACATATCAAGGGTAATTCCTGGTCTTTTCTTGCACAAACTAGTTGAAAGGTTAGTAAAATTCCTTTGCACTTGATTTTAAGTAGGATTCCTTTTATTTTGGTGTGAATTGAATGAAGAATCAAGTAGGGTTAAGATGTTGAGATTTTCAATTGCACAAGTGCAAGTCTTCATACTTTTAGTTTTAGGGTTTGCAATAATTGAAATGAGTTGTTTGAGAGCATTAAGGTTTGTTAGAATAGTTCAAACAATGCAAATGCATGAAATATTTATAGTTGCAATTAGGGCATCAATCATTGGGGTTCTTTCACATGAATTTCTATTCAAACCATGAGGATTTTTTAAATTATATGTAGGAAAATCAATTCAAGCTCATTATGTAGTTTTGTTTAGGGATTTTTGGAATCCAAATTTGAATCTAAAATGGTTGAAACCCTAAAGTTCCACCTTTTTGGACATGTCTTCATTTTCACAAAACTCACATTTATAGTATTCATCAACTTGTGGAGATTGAGATTTTGAGAATTAATCCAAAACCCCTTAAAATCCACGAGGTGTTGGGAACTATGAAGGGGGTCTACAGTGATCCCACAATAGTGGTTTACACTTTTTGGGACATCTTGATTTTTGCTGAAATCATATATTTTTAGAAAATATAATGATTTAAGCCTTGAAAAGTTCCATTTAAAAGATTCCAATTGAAGAGGTTTTGATCAAACCACCTTAGATCAAACCCCCTTGGATAGAACCCCACTAGTTTTAAACCATACCTATAACAAAGTCTCCTTTACACCTATCAAAATGCTGATAAAAACCACTTTTGATTTACATTTTGGGGGATCAAATGAATTCTTTAAAATTTAATTTTTGTAAGTATGTAGTCCTTATTATAAGCTTGCCAAAAATTATAATTTTAAATATATTTAATTTTATTATTATATTTATTTTTTATTTCTTGTGAATGTAGGTTTTTCACCGAAAATCAAGCTCTCTGTTCCGCACATGAAGAAAAATAGTAGATTATAAAATTTTTTTCTGATAAATATGTTTGTGCTTGGTATTGATGTCCTTGATCCAGTAAAAAAAATAGATTGAATTTCGATACATACAAAAAAGGTTATATTGTTTACGGTTAGCCTATGTCTAAACTGTAATTGGTTTGACTTCAAAACTTGATTAAGAAAAAAATTTCAATAAAACACTATGAAACCAAATGAATGTGCTAGATATCGTAGTTAAAAAACTACATTAAAAAAAAGGATTTTATCTTTCATAGAAAAAAAATAATGTTGCTCGCGGTGACCATCACTCTTTAAAAATGGTGTTTACTATTAAAAACTAGTTTTCGAAGGAGATGGAAAAATAAATGCAATATAATTAAAAAAAAATTAAAAATATATATTTAGAATCTACATAATTTTTTTCACAAATCACTAGTTTGCATCATCTTCAAATTCCTCATGGTTTGGTAGCTATAGGTGCTCGAAAGTGAAGATTTAGTTAAAAAAAATCAGTTCAATGTCCAGTTTGACCAAAAATTGTAAACCAGTATTGTGGGATCAACCTTTATTAAAATTGATAAAGAGAAACAAGCTTGGGAATTCATTCCCATTTGGAGAAATTTAACTTCTGTGAAATTTTTCAAAATCCCTCTAAATCCTCGAGTTTCCAAAAAGTTTGAGAATGATTGAAGACAATTTTTAGCACGAAAAATTCTAGTTTTAGAGATGCCTTGATCCATCAAAATCTTCAAAGTTTTCAAAACAAGGAAAAATATATTAAGGAATTGATGAATATTTGTCTTTGCTAAAATTGTCATCTCGTGGAATTTTGTCCACTAAGAAATATTTCAAAACTGTTTGAATTTTGTGAAACTGCCAATGTCCGAAAGACTTAGAATTCGAGCATATTGTTTTTTTCCTCTTGAAGATTTCTTAATCTCCCAAAATCCTTGAGACATTTAAAGTCTTAGAAAATTTGCTAAGGGATCATCTGGATTTTGGCTTCGCTAAATTGGTCTCTTCGTGAAAATTGATCTCATGTGAAATAACTCAAACCCATCTAAAATCTGCGAGATGTTTAAAAGTCTAGAGTAAGTTAAGAAATAAATTTTGTTTCAAGGCAATAGTAAGATATATTCAGAGATTTCTCAATCTTTGAAAATCCATGATAAATTGCCTCTTTTTCAAAGATTTTTCTAGATGAATTATGATTAAGGCGATTTAGTTATTTTATGGGATGTAGAGTATAAATAAGTTCATGTTGCTTCGGTTATGTATACTTAATTATCATCATGAAACTAATTAGGATTTTTATTAATATATTGTTATTTATAAGTTCATTGTAGTTATGAGATATCCTATTTATATATATTAGATCTATTGTTGCTAACATTATTTTATGTAATAGTGATACATATAAGATCATCAATTAATGCGATTAAGACATTTATAAGATATAATGAGGGCAAAATTATTGTCACAAACTATTACTATTATTTATGTTTTAGTTTTCAAAAAGATGTTAGTGTATTTTCAAATAAAGACAAATTCATGTATTAAATATCATAACAATTATCAAATTTGGCATAGGTAGAAAATTGAATTTGTATTAAAAAAAATTTGAGCAAAAGTGTGCCAACAAATTGGCTTAAATTTTAACCCAAGATTTTTTTCAAGTACAAGTTGCTAAGGAAGGACTCCTATACATGCTAGCTATTTTGGAAGGAAGGAGGAGGCATAGCATGCATGTTGGTGGGTAAAATTTTAAATGTAACTTATTATTCTCCATGATGCATAGTTTATTTATACTCTTTCCTAACTTGCAACCATGATCTAGAAGGGTCATTTATGGTAAGAATCACCCAAAAGGATTAAACTAGATTTCCTTGAATAAGGCACTGAAGAAACCCAACGATCATATCAACTTCTTGATATCCCCGTCAAAGGGATATTATGTGTTTATTATATGTTTTCTCCCCCGCCACTGGTGAACGCCTTTTCACATTTTGTTTGCGTGATTGTTGGTTTTCTTCCTTCAAATCGATATGATGGGCTCATTGCGAAAAGGAAGATTTGATTGCGGCATTTATTGACACTTCTGACTTGAAAGTGAAGAAAGGATTTACACTCTGTTTTCCTTAGAAATTTAAAGAAAGGGAGGCAATTTCAAGGGCAAATGATGGCCCATGTCATGTCACTTATGAATTCTTCACTGGGTTTGAATTTCACCAAGTAATGTGGGTGTTACCTTAGGATGGTCACCCCTAGAAGAGGGGGAGGTCGAGACCACTATATGGTATGGCCATGCCCACCTCTCTCACCTCCAATTTTTTTCCTCCACGCTATAATTTTTGGGGAGTCGTTGTGAGGATGTTAGCAAAGATTGATGAACCAACTTGTATACTATCAATTGCATTTGCTTAAAAGTTTGGAAGACATTGTCGACATCTAAATTTGACTGCTTATATTTGGTCAAATTTACCCTTTTCGTCTAAATATCCTTTTATCCACTTTAGTTAAATAATGTTACTATTATTTAATTAATACCCCTAAAGTCTTCTAAATCCTTAAAGTATTTAATTAAATAATTAAATACCTTACCTTTCACTCATTTCTTCAAAATAATTAAATAAATAATTCACTTATTTAATTCCCTTTATGTCACATCCTCCATTACTTTTCCTTAATCCTAATTCATCTCCTAATCCCATCATTAGGGATGTGCACATTCATAATCCATGATTAGGTGGCACATTCTCCAACTTTTGCAAGTTGGATTCTAATGATCATTAGCCACCTAACTCTCTTCTAATCCTTCTGTGAACCCCAATCCTATACTTGCATAGACATGCCAAACAAACACATTAGTTAGTTGATATGCAAGATAAAAGAGGGTTTCCCCATGAAATCCATTTACAAATACTTAAAATAAGAAATTAAGAACAAAACATGTAAATATAAATGAAATCCTAATTAAGCATGCAAAATCTTGATCCCATGGGGGAATTGGTGCCAATTGGTGTGTCGAAATTGGCCCTTTCCCAACTCTTTTATTGCAATGTTGATGATTTGATGAGTGATCCACCTTGATGAAGATTCAATCAAGCTCCATGATAAAAATTTGCATAACCTAGCTAATAATTTGATGAAATGGATGAAACTAGATATGCTTGAGGATGAAGTTGAGTATAGTAAGTTTACTCAAATTGTGGATGTTGAATGAGAGGAAGAGTCTCTCATTTATAAATTTAAAAAATGGAAGAGAGAGTGAAATTGAGCAATGTGGGATTATTCAACACCCACCAAGTGCCACTTGTCAAGATGTGAATATTTGATGGTTGTGCACATTTTGGTCAATGTGCATGATAAATGCTATGAGATTCAAATTTGAAATTTGAATGTGACATATTGGAGGGAGAAGAAAATGGAGTTAATGTCACTTGGATCAATGCACAAGGACATGTAAGAGGCATTAAATTCCTTGTTGGAAGGACCAAGCCCACTTGAATTTTGAATTCAAATTTGAAGGAATATTCCCCTTTTATGCCATGTGAGAGAAAATAGGAGATTTAATAAATCAAAGTAATTGATTTATTGTGCAAGATGCCTTCTCTAGAGGATGTGACATAGATTAAGATTAAATTAATCAAAGTTTAATTAATTTAATGAGGAATTAGGAGATGTGACAACTTTGACTTGAATTTATAAGTTAATTTAAATAAAGAATTGTGAAGAAAGATTTAATTAAATAAATGATTTGATTTATTTAACTGAAGGGGACAATGTTAGATAAAATTAAATAAGTTTTAATTTATTCAATTTAATAAGAAGACTTTAGGGATTTAATCAAATAAGATGAATTATTTAATTAAAGAGAGATTTTTAGGGTTAATTAAATTAAATTGATTAATTTAATTAGCAGAGGGGAAAAAACTAATTAGATAAATAATGATTCATATAATTAAGAGACGAAAGGTGATGATAAGTTGAGAGTGTGATTCAGAAAAAAATGACGTTAGTAATCAGGATCAAGTGTGCTAGATTAAATTGTATATTTTCCATATCTAGACCTTCATCAACTAGTCTAATTAGCCCCCTTTAGTCAACTCTTCCCACATCCCAATGGAATTTTTAATTCCATTTACAATCCCCATGTAATTTCTAGTGGAATTTTAAATTCCATTTATTCACCCAAGGTTGCCCAATGAATATTTTATTCCTTTTGTTTTCCCCATGCATATTAAAAAATGAATTTTTAATATGCAAAATTTGATGTCCACCCTTGATCTCTTGTCCTTGGCCAAGAATGAATCTGGACCATTCATTCATCTCTCCTTGGCTACTTAGCCATTTTCATAACCCTAACCAAGCATCACATTCAAAAAATCTATCACATTCAACCCATCTCAAGCCTTCAATTTACAACCATCATCTTGCACTCAATCCACCATCTTATTGCATCCAAATCAAGCATTTACAAGCCGTTATGCTGCCGAAATCAATCTAAGAGCACACAAATCAAACGATCTACAAGGTCAATCAACCGATTAACTTGCACAAGGTAATATCAAACTTTTTGCTGGTTGAATATTTTGTAAACTTAGGAGGTTTAGCAAAATGGTGATTTCAACATAGTGTGTGAGTTAAACTCTCCTATTTAAGGGAAGGCTCCCCCTATCTAAATAACTAAAAAAAAATATGGGTGGAACGATAATCTTTCCTCTTGTTTCAGGAGAGATTAAACTCTTTTCTCTTCACAAAAAAATAACATGAATTTTTTTTAAATAAACTATAATAGTAGCTTGCAAATAAAATTAGTAGAAAGGAAATGAAGTTTCTTGAAAGCTCAAAGACTTCCGTCACTTCCTTCGGGACGGGAAAACAACCTCAAGCACAAAGTCTTGAAAATCTGCAATCTTATCTACCCTTTTAAAAGATAATTTTAATGATAATATACAACATATGACAGCACAAAGTCTGAAAATATGATGTATGAGAATCATCACAAGCACAAAGACTTGCAATTCTTCTTAACTTCTAATTTATGAATTCAATCTTCAATATTGACAGCACAAAGTCTGAAAATATATTAATTGAAGCTCTCCCTAGCAATCTTTCCCAATTTTCAAATGATCACAAAGCAATGCCCCAAAATGATATAAGAACACAATGGAGACAAAGTGAGAATTCAACACAAAGTCTGAAATCTGCAACTCTTTGATATTATTTGAAAATGAACAACTTGTAATTATAAAGCTCAAAGTCTTTATGAGTACAAAATTCTGCAGAGTTTTCTTGCTTGCCAAAAAAGATATGTTTACAAAGGACCCTCTCAAGTATTTATAGGAGAGAGGTCCTGAGAAAAAGGTGGGAGGATCCCAACTAACTTGAGAAATTCTCTCAACCACCAACTACTTGCAATTGACTTATTCAAAATTACAGTCTTAAACTATTTTGACTTGTAATTAGATTACATGTAATTACAATTTACAAAATTGCAAGTGAAAGAAACACTTGCGATTACAAAATTTGTTTTTACATGTAGTTTGTCAAAAACAAAATTCATAAAGATAAAACATTTTATTCTATATCAATCCTAGCTTTGAAAGATTGAAATCTGCAGATAATTTCTTGCAACTCAGCTGGATCGAGGCCTAATGTGTTCTTGGCAACTACAACAGTCTTCAAGATTACATAAAAATATCCTATCGTCGCTAGTCTATGTTCTTCACAAACAGTTTGCATTTTATCAAGGATCATTCTACGGTTGACCAACTTGTGAATTGAATCCATGGTAAATTGTTCTGATTCTAGCTCTTGACGAAGATTTGCTGCCATTTCTGTAGTAACCATATCAGCTGCAAGTAATTCTCCTTCATGATTCAAAATTCTGCAAGGGATTTTCTCAAAGTTAGAAAGGATGTCTTCCTGAACTTCATCACTCATTTCTAGAGTAGCTTGGATATCTTTGATGAGATCTTGAATAACCAATGATTTATTTGTCATGAGTTCTTCAAATTCTATGTATTTTTCTCTGCTTGGTAGAATTGAATTGCTGCATAGAATTTGTAACTTGATTTGATCTATCTCATGCCAAATTTTCAAATCTTTTTCAAGTGGATCCAAACTTTGCTTAAAAACTTCCAAAGTATGATTCAAATTTATCTTTTCTATTCTGACATTATTCAAAACTTGTAATGTCTTGTCAATCACTGGTATGCTTTGATCAATCAGCTGTGTTACCCAAGAATCAACTGCTTTGGCTTTTTGCGCAATTTTCTCCAATTGCTTGACCAATTCTTCATAAGTGAAAGAAGTTAAAGGATTAACTTGCTCTGAAGAATTGGCAATCTTTTGAATAACTGAGACGAGTTGTGAATTCTCTTCTTTCAACTTTTCTTTCTTTGCCAAAAGCTCATTGTAACTATGTGTTAGAACAGTTACTAAATTTTGAGCGTCTTGCATCATACCAACATGTGTTTGCTTGCCTAAATCTACCCTTGTGAATTTATAATCAGAAACTTTCATTTCTTCTGGTGAGTTGTCTACAAGGGGTTCAACTATCTCTGCATATTTCATTTTGTTGCTGTCCACAACTACTCGTGAAATGGTCTTAGCCTTCTTTGCAGCTTTTGGTTTTGATCTCCTCAATTGCTGGAAATCAAATACATCTGGAGAGATTGCCTATTTCTTTCTCTTTAGAGTGACTGAACTCAACCATGGAGGAAGATCCAATGTGTCAGTATTTGAAATGACAACTGTATTTGAAACAAAAACAAATTCATTTTGAGTCACAGTTGTCACTCTTGGAGATGTCTCAGTTTGAATCGCAACAAAAGCTTGACTAGATGGCTCATTGTGATCAACATTAGCCATGAAATAATCAAAGCTTGCGGTAGATGTATCAATTTCTGGAAGTGTTATCTGTGATGTGTTTGGATACATTGGATTGGCATCAAAAACATTCTCCAGATTATCATGTATGTTTTCTATAGAAGCAGTCACCGTTGATGAAGTTGATGTATGAAGAGCAGCTTCAATAGGAGGAACATAAACCATTGAAAAGGAATCAATATCACTATCAAATTGAGACAATAGAGACATTACTGATACAGGTGCAACATCAATCTGAGGGGACATTATACTTAGAGTAATAGGAGACTGAAGAACTTCTTTTTCTTGCTGATCGATGACTTGGATTTGCGTCTCTCTAACCTCCTTCCCTTTTAATGTTGGTTCCTCCAAAGGTTGTTCTACGACACGGTTGAATCTCAACTTGATCCTCGTTCCTGAAGAAGAAGCACCTTCCTTGGATTTATCCCTGACTTTTGATTTCAATCCAACAGGACCAACTGAATCATCTTCATTATTAACCCTGATTTTTATAGTCTTGACGCCTATACTCTTGAGCCAAGAGTTAGTATTTGCCAAGATTGATTGAAATCTATTGAAGATAGAAACTGATTCTTTATTAGACCATTGTATTGCTGGAATAGAAGCATCAACAACTCTTTGTTCTTCATATTCTGGATCTAAAATCAGCCCATCATCAATTACTCCTTCTGGAATCAAGGTTAGATTAAAATCAATAACCTGCTCAACTATAAGCTTGCAATAGTCCATCTTATAGATATCCTTCTTTGTTCGGAGATTTGCCCAAATATCTTCAAGGCGATGCACATGGGTGAAGGCCCTCTTTATCTTGTCCTTCATGCCTCTGTAATCAAAATCTGCCCTAGCCTTGAATCTTTTCATCTTAACCTTCTGAATCTCGGTTTGCATAGCTTTTGCCTTTGAAGTACTTGTCAAGGAGTATCTCCCAATCTGTAATGGTTTATGAGATGAGATACTCACTCCAGTTTTATGTTGCAAAGCTTGCCGTGCATGCACTGTCATCAACCTTCTTGCTAGCTCCATTAAAATGATCTTATCAGTTGGATACCTCGACAACATGTATGGCTGATCTTCAAAATAGCCAACCCTCATATAGGTAAAAGTAGGAAACTGAGGAAAAAGGCAACCATATTCATTGACTTTTTTCCAAGCAACATCTGATACTCTATTGTTCTGCAAGTTCTTGTCAAAAAGGCACATGAAATAGCCAAAGAACGCATCTTGAACTCTTCTGTAATGAATCCTGCTAGGAATCAAAGGCAGCTAATCATAGTATTCCCAAACTGGGACTAGAGATCTATCTCTGACAGTAGAAAGGCCTAGAAACTGTCTCAATGAAGCTGCTATATAAACCAGATAGGAATTCATATAGAAAGTGAGCGTGGTAGGAACTTGTGCAAGCTGCTCACATAGGCTATCACTGATTATTTCACCCTAGAAGATTGGGTGTTGTGCCTTCCTAATCACCACTATGAATTTGTACATCCACTTCTCAAAGACATTAGAGAATTTCAAACCCATAATTCTGCTCAAGAGAGTGATGATATCATTAATTACTTCTTTGAAGTCAGATCGATACAGCTTGGCCCACTGAGATACACCAGCTCGACGCTTGAGAAGCCATTTGGTATTGATGTGCTGTTTACAATCTTCTTCCTTTTGCTCATAATGATCTAGAGCACTCTTCATTGAAATATCTGAATACATGGGTGAATCCGGAACTCTAAAAACCCTATGAATGGTTTCTGGATCATGTCGTATGACTACATTCCCATCATCATCTTTAATGGTTCTGGATTCTCTGTCAAAATGAGCTGTGCACGCAAGGACGAACTCTGGTTCTAGGACAACAATAGGAAAGGAAGCAACCAGATGAATATGACTTTTAAACAACAACTGCATATGATGAGAAGTTGATTTCTCAGCTCTCCCCGAAAACTTGGACATATCAACATGCCCAATCTCCATGTCTCTGATTTCTTCAATGTTTGAGACAACATGAGAAGGTGAAAACTCATTCTGGTATTTGTCATATTTGTACTTCATCTTTTTGTTCGGTGGAGAAGAAGGTTCCTCCATCATCGAACAAGAATCTGCAAGGTTGCGATGAAAGTTCCATAAGGTCAAGACATCATCAACGTTTACAGGCGTAGACATGGCGAAGGCTCAAACTCAGAATGGTATTTTGGCTGTTTGAGGGCAGAAAATGAGCATTATAACTCATTTTGGGTTTTTGGAGGCTGATTGCGAGTGAAAAGGACATATGCTTTTTATGACAAATGAAAAAGTTAGACTACAACTTTGCAAAGTTCAAGTCAACTTTTAAATTGCATTTGCAGTCAAGGATAAAAAGTCCGTTTTTAAGGCACTTTAAGAGCATTTCGGGATTTTGAAGGCCAACTGCAAGTGGAAAGTGAATGTCGGGATTTTAGGAAGACATTGCAAGTAAAAGAACATTACTTTTTGAACTTGAGTTCTTCATTAAAATCTCTGACTTGTAATGGGTAAATAAAAACTCGAATTACTTTTCTTCACAAAAAATATCATCATTCATTTTTTTGTTTCTTTTCTATTTTTAGAAAATGGTAAATGGGATGAAGTGAACAAAACGGATGACATGAGAAAAACGCATTTTGTGTATGAGGCATTTTAAAGAATGAAGGTATATGGAGTGTGAAGAAAAACGTTTTCTAAATAAAGAGAAAAACGCGTTTCCAGCTGAAAGGAAGATGAAAACATATAAAATGGAATGAATGAAGTTATATGAAACAAAATGAGTTATATGTTCTTGAATGGAAAGGCGAAAAAAAAAGAAAGTATTTTTAAAACGAAATGATGAGTGAATAAGGGCGTATGAAAAAAATGAAGAAAAACGTTCTCATGGAAAAACGCGTTTCAAATAAAAGAGACGAATGTATATGACGTTTGGTGAACAAAATGCATGAAGGCATTGAAAGGAGAAATGTATTTAGGTAAACAAAAACGTTTTTTTTTTAGCATAGATGTGGTGAACAAAAACGAATTTATAAAAACAAAAACGACTTACAAAAAATTAATATATAAAGAAGAACAAAGAAAAGAAGAAGAGACATACCTATAACAAAGATTGCAGACAAACAAGAAGAAGAAACCCTAGGCATGATTGCAAACTCAGAAAATGAAGAAGACTTGGATATTTACAGTTGAAAACTTGATCTTCAAGCATGCGATTTATGAGATCCCCATGAAAAAAGGAAAAGAGGCGAAATTGGATTCGAACTGTTTCAATCATGAATGGCGTCGGACTTCTACATGCCTTTAGCAAGTTTTTCAACATGAAATTGGGGCTTTTTGATCTATTCAGCAAGTGACTTCAATAAAATCGGGCCTTTTTCATGCTTTTGCAAGTCAATCGGGTTTTTCAAAGACAAGTGCAAGTCACTTTTAAATAAAATTACTTTTAAAATCACTTTGTAAGAAAATCGGGATTTTTAAATGCCATTGCAAGCAATTTTAAATAAAATTGAGCTTTTTTCATGCTTTTGCAAGCAATTGAAAGAAAATCGGACTTTTTCAAAGTCACTGCAAGTAACTTTAAGGAAATCGGAAGTTTTATAAACAATTACAAGTACTTTAGGAAAAATAACTTGTAATGAACTTAAAAAGTTCCTATTAAAGACATTAAAAAGAAAATTTTAAAGTAACTTGTAATGAAGTTCAAAAACTCCTACTTGCAGTGATGTCAAAAAAACCCGAATTGGATAAAAAACACACTAAAAATGACTCAGAATTTCATGAAAACAGACGAGAATGTGTAAAAAGTGGTAACCCAAAGGACTATAGACTTAAAAATTGAAATTTGCTAATCTTTGTACCTCGAAGGACGTGCCATAAAGAAGAAAACCTTCAAATTTAATCAAAATTTCCATTGGTTATCCCAATTTTTAACATGTTAAAAATTAGGGACAACACTTTTCTCTTTCATTTTGTTCAAGTCCAACTTAGGCCAATCTTGAGGTGGTGTTGTGTTTCCTTTGTCTTGCATTTCATTTTCGTTTTGCACTTTAGACTAGGGGATTTTCACTGCACACATGCATTTTCAACAAATCCATTTTTTTTAAACATATCCTACGATCATGGTGGTCCAGGATATGAAATCTCTTTGAGGCATTCTGTCAAAGAATTCTTTGACCTTCTCTATGCTTCCACGCTTTGTGTATTGTCTACGAGAGAAGTTACACTTAGAATGGCTAATAAAAATCCCCCTCCTGTGATGCTTTGATGGATGTCCATACCTTGTTCCAAAGCTCCCGTTTTAGGCACATGCAAAGTCATTGCTGGGAAAGGTTGTGGAATTTGACTTTACGTCCGCTGATTATATTTTCTTGAAAATTTCTTAAACTCCTTTTTATAAATAAGTTTTGTGCATATCCTATGTTGCAATCCATGAGACCCCATCTCTTTGAGTGATTCTATCAAAGAGTTCACGTTCCTTGTCTATGCTTCCAAATTTTGTATACATGCCTACCAAAGCATTTACAAGAATATTTCTTCCAAAAATACCCTTTCATTATCTTTTTTTTTTATGGATATTGATACCCTATTCCAAAGCACCCATTTTTTGGCGTGAGCAGACCATGTTTCCTTGAGGCTGTATTTTGGTTGAGATGGCAGTAAAAGTTGGATAAATTAGCGCCCCCTTTGTCGATAGAGATCTTACTCTCATTGGATTAATGATAGCAAGACACAACTATGAAGATATTGGAGGAGGAAGGAAAAGAACATTTAAGAGGAAATAGGCCCAAGATAGCTTCGACAGAGAAAATTTTGAAGGTACCACTTTCAAATCTATCAACACGGTTAATCACATTTGATCATATTATGTTCATATCTGGGGTGCATCATCAATAATGTATTTAGGAAAATTATACACATCCAAATCATCCTTGTCATTTTGTATCTTATTCTAAAACAAAATTGTTGTTATCTTGAAACAATGACCTTGGCTCTCTGGTTGTTTTTCATTAATGGTATTCTGGCTTTTGTTGCATTCAACTATCTTAAAATTTGGGAGCCCAAAATCTTGATCGACATTAAAGCGCAACCAAATACTATGACTATAATGCCCTTGTGTTTGTTTCTGAACTCCTCCTAAGATTGATACTGAAATGCAATAATTATCAACATATTTTACCAGTGGCATTAAATTTGAATTCTAACAATGTTTGCCAATATTTGTGACAAGTTCATTACCTAACTCATATCCATTACGCTGCTCGTGCTTTTATTTATCTATTTTTTTGTTTGTTACAAATAGACTTTAGTGAAGTAACATAACTATGATAAATATTGACAGCTTAAGAAGTACATCTATGAAAGAATGATAGTTTACCCTTGGTTTTCTTCACTAATTATGGATATGTGTTGATCCACTGTAATGATTCCATTTAATTGTTTATATTCAGAAAGCTCAGTTTTCTTGACATCATTTAATTATGTTGGTTTTAGTTGGTTATTGGAATTTATAGTTCTTTTTCATATTCAGCTATAATCTGATTGTATTGTGGAGTGACCTTATTTATGCCTTTCACTGTTCAAACTTATATTTTCAATTGGGGCGGCTAAATTCCTTTCCATCATATTTTTTTTGTGCTTGCATTTGTTGAAGGGTAACCACTATAGTAAATTTATTCCAAGCTCAATCGAATCAATGACAATGTAGGAGAGTCGTGCTATTTAGTTTTACTCTCATTTGAATAATTAGTTATTTTTTTAGAGTCATTTTAAAAACATGACAGTAATAAATTTTAGTTAAATAGTCTTACTCTAAAAATATCCGTCCTTGTTAATTATTTATCAAGTTTTTTTTTATGGTTCAAGTTAATGAAGGTTGGCCATTTTGACTTGGGGGTAAAATGTTCTAGGTATAGGCTTTTTTCTTTTCAAATCATATCAGTGGATAAGAGACATTTGCAATAGAGATATAGGGGTTTGTGCGTTAACTTATATAGATAGTGGTATTGTGATTTTGTCATTTAATATTAATAAGTGCAAAATTTTTGTGTTTTGGAAATTATTATGCTTTGTTGTTGAAATTTCATCGACGCACATGAAAACTATAGGTTGTTATGATGTAATGAGTGTTGCACATATAACAATTATCCTTGCCCTCGTTTATCTGATCGATAGATAAAAATAAATGAATGAATAAATAAGTAAATAAAAACGTTGGCAAGTGAATTAGGACATGTATAAAGAACTCACATGTTTAGTGTTAGTCATGAAGGTAATCTTCAATGGTTCATATGAAAGATTGTCAAATTAGAAATGAATTGTTATTTCTAAATATCCTTGAAATCTATCTTTAGCATATTAGGTCCGGTGTATTGTTAAAAAGAGAAAGTGATGAGAATACTAGTTACAAGTATTGTTATAAAGATTATAAATTATTTTGGTAATTAATATCTCTTAATATGCATAATATGTTAGTCAAGAAAAATTAACTTTGTAGGACAATATTCTATTTATAGGGAATTTTAGATAATTGTTTGATAACTTATACATTAAGTATCTTCTATTATTCTTTTATTTAGAAATATTTTATATTGTAGTAATAGTTAATGTTCTATTGCTACATTGTTAAGGTATAGAATTAATGACATCATTATTTATAAATAAGTTGTACTTTTACCTAAACTAGTGGTATAAGAGTGTTGAGTATATTTGCATATTCATCATTAAATAGTGTACGTTATACATAGCACATATAGTATTATTTCACTCATAGATTATTTGGTTGATTATAATATGATACACTTTAAGTGTGTTGTTAATGGGAGAAATCCCTCTATAAACCTATCCTACCACTTCACTATATAGTGAGAATCCTCATAGTTTAACCATTAATGTTTATTCATTGTATGTATTAAAGCATTGTGAATCCATTTGTGAGTTAAACCTAGATGATAATATGATTTGGTAAAAAGTCAGGTTGTTTTAGAGAATTCTTGAGAAATCCTATGTTTGGGTCTAATCTCTATCCTTGACCTTGAACTATTGTTTCTTTCTTTCTTTCTTTCTTTTTTTTTTATCGTGAGAAGAGGTATTAGTGGTTTGTGATTGAAGATGATGTTAAGCCATTATTTTAACCTGGCGATTATATTCCTTTGTTATCCAACCATGGGTGAGATGGTTGAAGTCCAGTTGTTGAACTATAGTTCCTCTATGAAGTATATACATAGGCAAGGTCGTCAGAGACAAGCCCTCGAGGAATGAGGTCTAGCCCTTAGGGTTTTCTCTCTTTTCATTACTTTGATTTAATATTGATATTTTGTATTGGCATAGATTGTGACCTTGGTTGTGTCCTTTAATCATGAATGTGTTTGTTGGACTAGTTAAGTTTATCTCGTCGATGTGAACTCCATGCTTTCACTTGAAACCCTACTAGGCCTAAACAATTTAATTAGTTAAATAGATATATATTGTAATCTATGTTTGGTCAAATTTTGTTATGCTTTTTATGAATTGTGTGCTTGGGAACAAAATTGTGTGAGTTACACATTTGTTGTAATCGAAATTTAAATTTGTGTTTTGTCCTTAACTGTATTTTAGTATAATTTTTTCGGGCATTACATACTGATTCACCCCCTTCTCATTATTCCGGGTGTTCAATAGGATCTACCTTAGCTGTTAGGATTATTAAAGGTACTTGGCTCTGATACCAATTGTTGAACACAAAGAAGTGTTGAGAGGGGGTTGAATCAACATTTAAAACTTAACTAACTCCATTTGTAGATTTAACAACACACCACATTAACTTGAAAGGAGCAAAAGAGAACACATGCATCACATAGAGACACCAAGATTTTACATGGATAACCCAATGAGGGAAAATCCACAGTGAGGATTAACTCATAATAGATTTAGCCCACTTCTAAGAAGAATTACAATGCTTGAATCTCTATTTGAACCTAAGTATCTAATAATTTGTTATTTTCAAATAATGATGAAATTGATAATGGGTGGAAGTTGATGATCCTATAGGAGTTGAGCTATGGAAGTGGTTATAAAGGTCGAGGAGGCCATAGGGTGAGTGCACCAAGATGGTTCCCAAAAAGGGGACTTAAGTGGACAACTTTTTTCTGAAATCAGGAAATATTGACCTTGGATGTGAAATTGAAGATACTTACACTCAAAATTTTGAGATGGAACAAAAAGAAGGATTCAAGTGCTCTGAGTCTACTTTCTAAACTATTAATTTATAAACGAGGGACGTACACAAATTGGTGTTGTTTTTGTCAAAAAAACATAACATAGAAACTCTTGTACAACCCTCGTACGATGATTTGTTTTTTAGTATTTTAAAAATCGCTACAGTCATAAGTTAGCTAATAGTATGTAGTTGATGCACAATTTTTCTGATAATTTTTTAATGAATATTTTATTTTTTACTAATTTTCGAAGTGGACACTTCTTGAAAAACAAAATTTTGGTCATCCTACCCCTACAAATTTTGGAAACTAATTGATTTTTAAATTTTTTTTTTTTAAAATTTGTTGAATGGAGTCTAGTTTCTAAAAATGTAATTTATTTGAAAATTCGATAAACGGTTAATTTATAATGAAAAAAACACTAAACACTACTTTTTGGCAAAAAAGAGACATACATACAAAAAGAATTATGGATGAAAGGCTTAACATTGTCAGAAAGTGAAAAAAAATTCATCATTGGATAGCTAAGAGAGAACCCAACATTACCCATGTGTTCAATTTTTTTGATATTGAACGACATGCAATCATGACGGTGAGCATGAACCCAATTATGTGAAAAATTGTAGAATCTACAAAAACACGTCTCTGGTTATTGAGAATTCCCTCCAAGATTTTGGGTTGGTATTCCAAGGCAAATACCAATCCTAAGGCTTGGGGATTCCCAAAGCAAGATATAATGTGAGCACGTTATAGTGCGCTCATGTTGTATTTTAGTTTTGACATGTTTTGTGAATGCATTTTTTGCTATAACGCGCTTGCGTTTGGGTCTACATTGAATTTTTTTTCTTCTCTTTTTCTTATCTCTTTCTTCTTGTTATCTTTCAGGGAAATTATATACATGAAATAAACATAAGTATAAGTTGACATTTACTTTCTTATACTTCAAGTTATATTTCATGTATATAGGCAGGATGTTTGAGAGTGGTTTAAGATCTCTAGAAGTTATAATGTAAATTCTAGTTTTTGAAAGATCTTAAAAATTTTAGACTTAGTCAAATTTCAATAATCAGGAGGTCAAATTTTAGTAGTTAACAAGTTCTATCATCTTTCTCTCTCACTCTCTCCTTCTCTTTACTCTCTATCTCTTCACTCCCCCCCCTCTCTCTCTCCCTTCCTTCCTCTCTCCCCTCTCTCTCTTCTAGTATTTGGAAGGTCTCACAAATTTCAAACCTAGTCAAATTTCAATAATCAGGAGGTCAAATTTTAGTAATCATAAAATTGTATTATTTCTCTCTCTATCTCACTCATTTTTATCCATTACACTCTAGACCTCTCTCTCACTATCTCTATCCCTTTTTCTGACTCTCTCCCCCTTGATCTCAAGAACTCTCTTTGTCTCTGTCTCTCTCCTTTTCCCTCTAATTCTCTCTACCCCACTTCTCTCTCCCTCCCTCCTTCCCTCTCTACTTATCTCTATCTACCTCCCTCCATCTCTCTCTCTCTACCTACCTCTCCCTCCATCACGCCCTATCAATCTCTCTATTTCTCTCTACCTAACCTCTCTCTCACCTCCCTAGATCTTTCCCTCCATACTTCTCTCTCCCTCTCTTCTTCCCTATCTACTCTCTATCTCCCAATCCCTCTCTCTACCTACCTCTGCATCCATAAAACCTTACCACTCTCTCTCTACACCTCTCTATCTCACCTTTCTCTCTCTCCCTACCTCTCCCTCCCTCCCTCATTCCCTCTCTTCTTTTCTCTATCTCACCTCTCTCTCTACCTCTCCTTCCATCTCTACTTATCTTTATCTCCTCTCTCCCTCTCTCTACCTACCTCTCCTTCCACCACTCTTTATTTCTCTCTATCTCACCTCTCTCTCCCTCACTACATCTCTCTCCCTCTCTCCCTCCCTCTCTACTTATCTATATCTCCCCTCTCCCTCTCTACCTAGCTCTCCATCCATCACAACCTACCACTCTCTCTCTATTACTCTCTATCTCACCTCCCATTCTCTCCATCCATACCTCTCCCTCTCCTTCCCTCTCTTCTCTCTACCTCCCTAATCCCTCTCTACCTACCTCTCCATCCATCACTCCCTAACACTCTCTCTACACCTCTCTATCTTGCTTCTCTCACTCCCTCCCTCATTCCCTCTCTACTTCTCTCTCTACCTCTCCTTCCCTCTCTTATTATCTTTATCTCCCCTATCCTTCTCTCTCTCTCACTAGATGTCTCCCTCCCTAACTTTTCCCCTATCTACTCTTTATCTCTCCTCTCCCTCCCTCTCCCTCCCTCTCTCACTCCTCCCTCACCCTCTTTCTCTCACTCTCTCCTCTTTATCTCACCATTCTCTCTTTCCCTCTTTGTAACTCTCTACTTCTCTATATGTCACCATTCTCTCTCTACATATATTTATCTCACCTATCCCTCTTTACCTCTCCCTTCCTCCCCTCTCTCACCCACCCTCCCTCCTTCCCTCTATCTCTATCTCTCTCTACTTATCTCTATCTCACCTATCCCTCAATCACTCCCTACCACTCTCTCTCTCTATTGCTCTCTATCTCACCTCTCTCTCTCTCACATCCCTATCTCCCCCTCCATACCTCTCCCTCTCCTTCCCTCTCTACTCTCTATCTCCCTAATCCCTCTCTACCTACCTCTCCATCCATCACTCCCTACCACTCTCTCTACACCTCTCTATCTCGATTCTCTCCCTCCCTTATTCTCTCTCTACTTCTCTCTACCTCTCCTTATTTCTCTAATTATCTTTATCTCCCCTAGCCCTCTCTCTCTCTCACTAGATGTATTTCTCCCTACCTTTTCCCCTATCCACTCTCTATCTATCCTCTCCCTCCCTCTACCTCTCTCTCTCTCTCTCACTCCTCCTTCACCCTCTTTCTCTCTCACTCTCTCCTCTCTATCTCACCATTCTCTCTTTCCCTCTCTATAACTCTCCTTCTCTATATGTCACCATTCTCTCTCTACTTATCTTTATCTCACATATCCCTCTTTACCTCTCCCTTCCTCCCCTCTCTCACCCACCCTCCCTCCTTCCCTCTATCTCTATCTCTCTCTACTTCTCTCTATCTCACCTATCCCTCTCTAGCTGCATATCCCTCCATCACTCCCTACCACACTCTCTCTATTGTTCTCTATCTCACCTCCCTCTCTCCCCCTCCATACCTCTCCCCTCCATCTGTCCTTCCATATCTACTCTTTATCTCTCATATCTTTCTACCTCTCCTTCCCTCTCTACTTATCTCTCTCTCTCTCTCTCTCTCTCTCTCTCTCCCCAATCCCTCCCTCCCCATCTTTCTCTCTCCCCTCTGAGGGGTGAGGGTGTAAGGTTTAGTGTTTAAGGTATAGGGTTGAGGTTATAGGGTAAGTGTATAGGGAATAGGGTTTAGGGTTTAGGGTTTAGGATATTAGGTATAAAGTTCAGGGTATAGGGTATAGGGATGAGGGATGAGGGTTTAGGGTTTAAGGTATAGGGTTGATGGTTGAGGGATAGTGTTTAGGGTTGAGGGTATAAGGTTAAGTGTATAGGGTATATGGATTATGGTTTAGGATATTGGGTATATAGTTGAGGGTATTGGGTTGAGGATATTAGGTTTAG